>JACYFF010010365.1:83859631-83911802 GCA_017589665.1 Selenicereus undatus | reverse complement strand
TTGGATGTTATGCATATAGAAAAAAATGTCTCAGAGAGTATACTTGGTACACTTCTAGGCATTGAAGGAAAGACAAAAGATACGTTGCAATCACGTCTTGACCTAAAGGACTTGAATATCCGGGATAAACTCCATCCAGTAGAAGACAGAGGCAAAGTATACATTCCTCCAGCATGCTTCACATTAAGTAAGAAAGAAAAAGAGGAATTTATTGGTTTGCTTGCTTCTGTGAAAGTGCCTGATGGTTATGCATCAAATATCAGAAGGCGCATTATTGATGGTAAAATTTATGGTTTAAAAAGTTATGACCATCATATTATAATGCAGCAACTATTGCCGCTGATTGCATGGAAAATGAAAGATAAAAACGTGGCGATTGCATTGATTGAGTTAAACTACTTCTTTAAAGAGCTTTGCTCTAAAGTTGCAACTCCTCAAGATTTTAAGAGGTTACAGGATTGTGTCATTGTTACCCTTTGTTGTTTGGAAAGCATTTTTTTGCCTTCCTTCTTTGACATAATGGTACACTTAGTTGTCCATTTACAATATGAAGCAAAGGTTACGGGTCCGGTCATTTATCATTGGATGTACAATGTAGAAAGGTATATACTCAATTTTTAATTTTTACATCCATAGTTTTATATTTACAACTAAACATAATAGCCATGTCATGTGATTTTGATTTTCGTAGGGACTTGAGGACGTTAAAATTGTCTGTTGGCAATAAAAGCCGTCCAGAGGGGTCAATTGCTGAACGATACATAGCAAGTAAATGTTTGATATTCTGTGCAAGATATTTACCTGGTGTGGAGACTAAGGAGAATAGGTCCTCAAGGAATAATGATGATGGTGATGAAGGTTACAAGGGACTATCTGTGTTCTCCTTAAGATGTCGAGCATTGTCCAAAAAGAAAGACATTCGTCCTGACCATTCACTAATTGACCAAGCACATACCTATGTGTTATTTAACTGCGATGAAGTTCAAAGTTATGCAAAGTAAGTACACCTTATTGTTCGATTTGGTATAAAATTCCTAAAATTCATTCTATAATTTAAGGCGTGTTCTTATGGTTTCAGAGAGCATTATGAGATTGTTAGTACTAAATGTCAAACTTCAAATGAAAGCATTGGTGAGATTTATAAAAAGACATTTCCAAAATGGTTTGAACAAAATGTAAGTATCTTAATATACATATGATATTTATATATGCAAACTTTACATGGTCTATGTATTATAACAGACAAAATCTATACATTCTCAGGTTCATAGGCATCGTCCTGCCGATTGTTCCATGGCTGATGATTTGAAATATCTAAGTGCATTTTCAAGTGAATGGATAAAGACAGTGAGTAAGATCACCTGTAACGGGTATAGGTGGTGTATTAAAAAGATTGATAAGAGGAGCGAGACCCAAAATTCTGGTGTTCTTGTGAATTCTTGCACAGATGCAGGAGATATAGCTTATTATGGGATTCTGACTGAAATCATTGAGTTGAGCTATCCTCAAGGAAGAAGTGTTATCTTATTTCGATGTGATTGGGTGCATCCAATTAGAGGTGTAAAGCAAGATGAGTTTGGATTTACTCTTGTTAACATTGAATCACATTGGAAAACAAGCGAACCTTTTGTCCTAGCATCTCAAGCAGTACAAGTCTTTTATGTGCCAGAGTCCAAAGAGAAAAACTGGCATGTAGTAATTGCTACTAAGCTAAGACATCTTTATGAACTAGAAGATGATGTCATACCAGAAGTGGAAGTTTTACAAGTAGACAACTCGACTTCGATCGATGCAGAAGAATTCGTTGATGTTAGAGAAGATATCGTGGGAGTTACATTGAATGAGCCTTTTGTTGATCTATTGAAAGGAACAACGATGTGGAGATAGACTCAAATAATAGTAGTGTTGAAAGTGATGAAGATGATGAGGCATTATATGATTTTAATTCTGAATAATTTATATATGTACTTAAATATTTTGATGAAACATTTGTTTATTCGTGAATGATTTTAGAATCATTTCGGTATTTAGAATGACTTTCTTATTTTTACACCAATCTATTGTGTTATTTCTAAGAACTACTGCTTCGTGGGCTATGTGATGTTGATATAGTAATACTAAATTTTTTTGTTTTAGATTATGTCTTCCACAAGAAAATTGCCAGGTAAGAAGAGGATGGTTACAAGAGATCCACTTGCGGTAGGTCCTAAATTATTCATAGTTTTATTGTTATCTCAAAGTAATGACAAACTTTTATTTAAGTTATGTTTTATATTAATGAAGCATATGTTGACGTCTGGGACAAATCAGCTATTAAGTCAAGGAGTAAGACGCAGTTTGAGGTCAAAAGAAGCCTCAACACCTACTTTGTCTCGAGATACTTTCGTTCGACGTTCTCTCTTCTCACCAGGAACATGCTCTTTGCCACACACTACTACAAGTAAGTTTTTTTTTTAAAATACAAAATGCAAGTTTTTGTATTATTGAACATTAAAGTAAAACACACATACTCTCAATTTTTTTTATTTTTTTTAATAAAGACTGATTATTATTGATAATTCCCACAACGTTTAAAAATACTATGTTTTCCAATCAAATATGTTCATTTCTAGTGACCTACTGCGTGGAAGGGGAAACAAATCCTAGTTTAGAAAATGCATGTTCAAATATGAAATTTTTATAGATGTTAATTAATTCAATTAATTGTTATTAGATACTTAGATTTGAATGTCATCCAGATAAATTTTTACATCTCTTTTATTTAACAAAAATATTAAAATAAGAAACATAGCATAAATACTAAGCAATGCTAATAAAAGTACTATTCCCTAGCTCAAAATATTCATACAAGCAGAAAATGCATAAATGCTTTAAGAATTTGTGATCACAGTGAAAAATAGCATTAATGAATTCTTCATAATCAAGCAGCAAGGCCAAAGAGTTGGAATCTCCAAAATTAAGGGACCACACTATTAATGGTACTTTTGTTATCTTATAAAATAGGTGATTTTAATAATAAAAGTTAAAATAAACTTATCATAATACATTAGTGTACTTTTAATATATTTTTTATCGGCATAAAAATAATTTCTCTTATTATCATAAATTTGACGCGTATTTCAAAAACCTTCATCAATCATAACTTTAAAATTAGGAGAGTACAAAAGCATAAGAATTAATCAAAGTGATGAGGAAATGACTATTATTAGATGGTCCATGTTGTGTAATAGTATTGGTAAGTCTTGAATTATAAAGGTTCTAAAATAGTGTTTATATAGAAGTAATGATGGAGTGTAAATTTTAATTATGTTTATTTCTTCCTATACTCTTAGTGGAAAAACACTTGGCGGGAAGTTTAGATAAAAGAAGACAATTGGAGACCCAAAACAACAATATTTTCAGGAGTCGATCTGTGGAGCTCTCGAAGCATACTGATTCACATGTCAACAATGGTGACATAAGTTTAGAACCCAGAGACAATGGAGAGGTTCCTAGAAGTAAGTCATTTACTTGTTGTGCATGTGTTACTTTTATGTCTAAGTGCAATTCCTATTTTTTATAATTATATTTAATTTATTTTCTATAATTATCATATATAACACTCACTTGCTTTTGTGACATCATCGGAGAGGTCAATTCAAACTCATTGGAGTGTGCAGAAAGTGAAGCAAATCATGATATGGGAGGTGAATCATCGACTGAAGGTGGTCACAACACCACAAGTAGAAGGCGCATACAAGCAACCAAGGAAAAGAGTGAGAAGGGTCGTGGACCTAATAAGATAAAGGTTTTGAAGAACTCTGTGTTTGTCAATGAGAACGAACAACTTCAACCTATAGGTAATTCTCAAAGGCAAATGTCTTCCATGATTGGGTGTCTTGCACGAGATCCTAGAAGACTACCACTTGATTGTATTGATTAGAGGAAAATTGAACAAGAGAAAAAAGATTCAGTGTGGGCAGAGGTGAAGGTATATATGTCTCAATATATATTACATTGCTTTCAAAGTTAAACCTCTACACTCTGATTTTTACACCAAAGCTTGCACGTGTGTGCAGATTTCAAAGTAAAAATTATGAATTTTAAGTTTATTTTAAGTCTTGATTGGTTCTTTTTCTTTGTGTCCGTTGTACAACGTTCATTTTACTTTCCTGAAGAAAAGGAACCTTATGAATGGGCAACAGAGAAAATACAAGCTTGTTGGAGAGGCTATAAATGTGAGTTGAAGGTGGCACTATTTGATGGTAGAAGTCATGATGAAGCAATTAGCAAAAGACCAAAACACATACCACTTGAAACATGGGCCAACTTAGTACAATTTTAGGAATCAGATAAGGGAAAGGTAATTATAAGCTTTAAGAACATTTACAGTTATAATTATTTTGAAATAATGCAACTGTTATGATGTGATTTTCAATTATTCATTTAGGCTAGAACTAAAAGAGGAATTGAAAATCGAGGCAATAAAAAAATGTGTCACTATGGAGGGATAAAGACTTCCGCACGTTTATGTGCTGAAGAAGAGGTATTATGTATATCCTATTTATACTATAGCTTATTTTGATTTTAGGTAACTCATTTAGTATTTTATATACTTTTTAGGGAAAAGGCAACAAGATAGATAAGCTTACAATATGGTTGAAGACCCATGCACCAAAGAAAGCTACAAAACTTGATGATGCTTCAGCTATTGCAAAGGTATGAGTGTTTATTTTGATTTAATTTTCTTATTCATCGTATTTATTTTTACTAATGTGTAACATGACAGGAAGCAATTGAAAATGAGTTATCTCCCATTGAAGAGGATTCATATGATGATGCTACTCGAGATGAAATTTTCAAAAGAGTTGTTGGAGACGACAACCAAGACCTTTGGCATTGGGGTCAAAGTTCCTCATTCAACTTCTAAAAGGTGCACTTTAGAGGAAGAACAAACTAAGATAAGGAAAATCGAGCAAGAGCAATAAGAAAGTCAAGAGAAGATTGAACGTTTGGAGAATAAACTTGGATATGTCACCAATTTGGTGAAAGTGCTTTTGAAGCACCAGGTATTCCTATATGAGATATTTTATTATTTGTTGATGAGCTAGACATAGTGCCCATATATAAAGCTTATATGTGGTATGCTTAGATTTAGATCTTTGGCCTGGTATAATTTGCAGCTCACTTGGTGTAAATTGTTGTGACCTTATTTGGTTATCTTTTCCATTACTGAACCGAACAATCTTCATCAAGTGCATATCTCCTCTTCTTGTCATATAATAAGCCTATTTGTTGATTGTTTAATGTATGGTATACTTCGGTCAAGTGGCCCGTAGAGTTGTGGACTCCGGCGTGTAGCCGTTGAGCTTATTTTTATGTTCTTTTATACTTCTACTCGATGCAGACAATTAATGAAAGGCTTTATGCCTGGGAAATGATTAGTTTTCAGGCCAAACTCTATCCGTTTCGCCTCAGAATTTAAGTAGGAATTTCAGAAATCGTTAATACTTCTAACTCTACGGGTTGGGGGTCTTACAGATGGTATCAGAGCAAGGTTCTGCAACCATAGGTCACGACCTTAGTCTTGCACTTCTTATAGTTTTCTAGGAGCGCATTTGTGATTACGTGCTATTGTGTGTAAATGTAGTTTTGGTATGAACATCGAGAGTCTTAACATGCTAAAACTAACTTTATTTTTGTGGATCTGGAGCATTGCAATTGTATTTTTGTCATTCCTTCTTTGTTTTCGAGTTGGATGCCATGATGAACTCATTCTAGTTCTCTTTTCTATGATATTTATGAGTTCTCTTTTCTAGTTCTCTTATGTGGTTAACTTCTGTCTTGACTTATCTTTTAAGTAGACCAAGTAATATTTATGAGTTTGCACTTATAGTTTGTACTTTAATTTCAATGGAAGCAATTGTTAGAGTTACGTACTTATTTGTTATGAACTTTTAGTGAATACATAACACTTTTGAAAACTTTTAATTAACATTGTGCTTTTGTTTGGGTTGATTCTTTTATTGTTGATAACTATTGTACCTACATGTTTGATTTTGTGTAGATGTATTCGTTGGAAAAAATAGTTCCCACTTGAATGGATGGACTATTGGCAGTAGATGTTTCGAATCCTGAGGTGTGTGAAAGAACAAAATTACCAACAGATTGCAGCTTGATGGAAATTCTTTTTGGGTAGTATACAGTAGTACCAATAGATCTTCGTGTTGAAGAAGATTAAAAGGCGAAAAAAAGAAAAAATTACCAACAGATACGGTACGTTGGTGAATAATTTATGCCGCCAGTTGATTTAGTACCAACAAATGCATCTGATGGTAACACTTGCCATCACCAACATATTATGTCTTTATTGGTAACACGATGACATTCACCCATGGATTCATTATGTTAGTATGAAGGAGCAATTACGGCATATTACAATATCTATTGGTAAAACTAATACCATCACCTCTTTTTACCAACAATCTAGCAACAGACCAATATCTATTGGTATAAGGTTTTACCAACAGCAAATGTACTTATTGCAACAGAACTAGCCATGTTGGTAAAAACTACTTTTTTTTTGTGGTGACTCTTTTGGTGGTTTTTCTCACTTTCCTTTCTTGGTTTAGCTTTATGAGGTTCGAGTGGAGGTAAAGGGGCCAATGTGAGGCTTTTGCCATGGTTCTTGAGTGAATAAGTATTAGCATACCCATCAAAAATCATATGGTTATCATGCAACCATGGTTTACCAAGCAACAAATGATATACATCCATAGGAATGATATCACATAGTACTTCACCACAATAGGGACCAATTGAGAATGAAATAAGAGCTTGCCTGAAAGCGGCTACCTTATTGCTTGGTCCTAACCATTAGAGAGAGTATGGAGTAGAAGGCTCTTTAGTGGGGATTTATAGCTTGTTAATAAGTGTCTTAGAGGCTACATTGGTGCAACTTGCACCATCTATGATTAAGCCATAAACCTTGCTTCCAATGGTGCATCTAGAGTTAAAGATTTGTTCCCTTTGGCTATCTTAATAAGGAATCTTTGTGATATGGAGTGACCTTTTGATCAATAACAATTGTCCAACATCGACGGTCACCAAGGTAAAGCCATCATTTTCATCATCTCCTTCACTTGATTCTTCCTCAATGGCTCGAATTTCTTCTACCACCTTCATGGTAAGGGCCTCTCTATTGGGACAATTGGCTTTAAAATGCCCAAAATTATGACACTTAAAACATTTCTTTCCTTCCAACCTTTTAGGTGGCTCACTAGCAATTCCCTTACCCTTGTCAAGTGCCTTGACTTATGAGGGTGGGGTTTCAACTTCAATGTGAGTTGAGGGGATTTTAATAAGAGGGTGTAAAAGGACTTTCTTCCATTAAGTTTCTTCTCAATTTTGACATCTAAGTGACATATATCATAAAAGAATAAGTAAGGTTGTAATTCCACATTGCTAGCAACGCTAAGAGATAACCCCTTAATGAACCTAACAATCTTGAGCTCGGATTCTTCACCTAGGCCAACCCTCATTTGGAGTTGTTCAAACTCCCTAATGTATTGCTGTACCTTTAGATTCTTTTGGTTGAGAGAGGTGATTTTGAGGTAGAGTTATTGTTTGTAAGAAGCGGGTAGAAATCTCTTGTCTATATGCTTCATGAGCTTAGACCAAGTCTTGATATTTGCTTTGGCTTCTCTAGCTCTACTCCTCTTCAAATGCTCATACCATAATGAAGTATACCCCTTCAACTTAAGAATGGCCAACTTGAAGGCCTTCTCATCATTGTAATCTTTGAGTTCAAAGATCCTCTCAAGGGCTTGTCAAGATAGTTTTCCAGGCTAAGATTGCCATCAAATTCCAGTGCCTCAGCTTGAAGATCCTGAAGGTTATCCCTGGGATGTCTTCTTTTTCTTGGTCTTCCTTCCTCATCATCAAAGTCTTCATAGGAGGAGGATTATTTGATGCCGATAGGGCGAGCATTGTAGCCTTGTCATTCAGGGTTTCATCATGTATATTCCCTTACTTGTGCAGCCTCTTGAGTGAGCTTCCTCATCTACTCTTGAAGCTCTATAAGGGTCCTACCTATCTCATGGGCATGTTCAAGAGAAATGTTCAAGGAGTGCGAAGGATCTCTCTTACCAGTCATGGTTGATAGAAAGGTGAAAAGAGGTAAAAGGAGGAAAAACATGGGAGGCATGGGCATGCTGAAGAGGCCGGGCAGGAAAATAGTGAAAAATGAGGGGCATGATCATGATCAGTGGCATAGAGGGGTCGTGTTAGATATCTGGAACAGGAATCAAGAGTGCAAGAAAGGGGCACGGTTGTGGCAGGCAGCATCGGGCTGCCATGCTAACTTTCCAGGTCAAATTTTCAAAGTGCAGGATTTTGGCACAAGCATGCCAAGTGACACGGGGTGGCAGTGCCAAATTCCTAGTTTGGTGTTTTTGATGGTTTTTGGTTGTTGTTTAAAGTTTAGGGATGTGTTTGGGCTATTTTAGGGTTCTTTGTGGACTAGATAAGGGATTTAAAGAGGGAGAACTAATGACAAAAATAGTGTAGAAAGGAGAAAACTTTAAGCAATTTGAACACAAGGCATGATGGAATGGATGCTTATCAATAGATAGGATCTTCATACTCTGATACCAAATGATGCATGGGTGAATTTCATTTGACCAAATAAAGGTGCGAAATCATTGAAGATGAGCCCAAAGGATGTTGAAGATTAGTCTTCCCAAGAATGAACAGAGAGAGAGAGAAAGAGAGAGAGAGAGAGAGAATCCTCAAATAGAAAAGATCCTCTAATGAAATTGGATCAAGACATAAGATAGGGAACCAATAGATAAATCAAAGAGAATATGTCTAGGCTAAAGATTAAACCACCACCTGGATTAAATCAACCAACCCTTTAACCTTCTAAAGCCTTAGCACCAAGGATTAGATTAAAGGGATGAACTCAAATCACCACCTTCTTATGAGAGATAAAAGATTTTGAGATTTTTAAGAAAAGCACCAAGCTTTAAGCTCTCATATCATTCAATAAGTCTGAATTTTCATGGAGGTAATTGAGTCTATAAATACCTAATTAGAGAGGGAATTAGTTGTACATTAGTGGGGCAAGTGGGATAATAGGAGGCTTACAAAATATCTAAGAAAAAAAAATGCTTAAGATAATTACAATCAAGGTGAGCCGTATTCTCCAGGATTTTTCCTCTATTTTCTAGAGAGCTTCGAGAAGGCTCTACTCCACCAATGGAGGTGCTGCTGCTGGGTGATTCTTCCTTTGTATGTGAAGAATCATTCCTTGCTAATTAAGCTCCAAAATTACAGCTGTAACCTCCTCAATTAAGCCCATAATTAAAACCGTACATTTTCCAATCCTAGATCGACCCTTGATTTGTTTTTAGTCCATAACTTTCTCAACACTTGGATTTTGAGTGAGATTCAAGACTTGTTGGAAAATAGACATCTAGGGCTTTCTATCTGTGTATAATTAAATCAAAGCTCACTTGCCTAGTTAGAATAGAGGTAGAAATGAGGTGAAGTATTCTGCCCAGAAAACTGCAAATGAGCTAATGAGTTGATTTTGGGAGGATTGAGTGGTTAAACTCCTTATTTAGGGATGCTAATTGCATAACCACATTTTATAAGCTTACTTGGACATTCTAACCAGCCCCAACTCAATATTGACCTCGGGGGACCTAGCCCTTGACCTAGGGTTAACATTGGACCAACTTGGTTCAAGATCCTTACTAGTGAGAGTAGGCCTAAACTCAACTTGCTCCATATCACACATAATATGCATTGATATATACACCTTGGTGCATGTGCAAATATGTATCAATCCTCATGTATCAAGTTACTAACATCAACACAATTCTTGTTTACTTGCCTAATTGTCTTTTTTGCTCTCCCTCCCATTTTTCCCTTTTTTCAAAAATAAAACCCACTTGACTTGTAAATATTCGGGCATTCCCTAAAAAGGGTTTTATTAGAATGCTCAAAGCACTTATTTCGTTACCTAAATAGATGTGTGATCAAGTAAAATAGCACGTATTCAAGCCAATAAAAGATTTGAAATGAAGACAGTGGCTTTGAACATTGGTGCCCAAATTTTTTTATTCAGATCTTTTAGGCTTTCTTTTTATTTATTTTCACATTTTGAAGACAACTTCATCAACAAAAGTTCACTTCCCAACTTAACAAACAAGACCCAAAGAATTAATAGTAAAGTGAGCAAGGTAGGCACAAAATCACACATATGAGATGGAGTTATTATGAAAAATTGCATCTACATCCTTAACTAGACATCTGAACATGCAAACTCTATTTACATATAACTCAATAACCTAGAAACATGGGATCAAAATGACCTAAGTAAGCACATAAATCCCTAAATAAAAATAAAAATCTTTCTCAATGTTTCAAAATTTTTGAAAAATATATACGAAAGGGCACCTTACCTCCATGCCAAAGCTCTACAATGTCCTCATTGTGATGACTAAGGCCCAAAAAAGCAATCACTTAAGCTATATAACTGTAAAACCAACACAAACTCACAAGTATGTACAAACCAGGACACCACCAAAACACATAAGGAAACAAAGATGAAATCGAACTATAAAATAAGAATAGAATCAAATTCATCAAAAATCAAACAACACAAAGCCAAAGAGCTAATACATACAAAACAAAACAAAAAGGAAACCTTAAACAAAACAAAATACAAAACAAAGGAAAAACAAAATGCAAAACAAAAACAAAACCACTAAAACACAAAACAAAACCAAAATAAAACCAAAGACAAACAAGGACTCATAAAACCAAAGAAACAAAACATACAATAAGAACAAATCACTAATAAACAAAAATAACCCAAATAAACAAGGAATTACTAAATAACAATACAACAAAACAAAAAACATAAAACTAAAAGGTCTGACAAGTATTCGCAAAACTAAATACACCAGCAATAGCAAAACTCATAACACAACTAAGGGTGGTCATAGGTAACTCAACTCAAAAATCGCAAATTTCTCCTCAAAATTGATCACCCACAGAATCATAAGCCTAAATATCCGCAGCTATATACAAAAAGAAACAAAGAAAAATGAGAATAGGGAAGTGGTGGAACGATCATACCAGGTTGGTTACTGAATGTACCGAAACTAATACCTAACTGAGATGGTGTCAAGGAGGTCCATGGAGCATCAACAACTCCATCTTAGCTCAGAAGCTGATACTCGTATCAAAACCTACCAATGATCGAACAACTTGTCAAACAATTAGGAACAATCCTCATAGAAATTCAAGTAGTAAGAAACAGAAGCCGACATAGCCCAAGTAAAGTGCATAAGTTGAATGCAACTCAAGGCTCTCTTGAGCTTATCAAAGCTCTCCACCCAATCGAAAGAGAGACGTGCATATGTAAGATTAGACGCATAAGTCAATGGTGTAACAATGATATGACGATATGGATGAATAGACCATGTAGAGTTGTTTGAATAGCCTAAATGAAGTCCAACATCCCTAAGACGGGAGGAGAGAGGACCAAGGCAAGGCCAATAAAATGAAATATGAAAATCAAAGCCTATAGGATGGCCTAAAGTCAAGTCCTTCACAATGTGATCCTTGACTCTTTCTATGCCAATATCATCAAGAGTCTGATTTAAACAATGACTACTAAGCACAAACCTCTCAAACTTTACAAAAGTAGACTCGAAAGGGTCTAAAGAAGGGTGAACAATGGGGATGAAGGAAGAAAGGGGTGAAATGGGAGGGCTCGAGGCTAAGTCAAGGGAAGACTCCATATGAATGGAGCCAACAATCTCCTTAGGAGGTATAACCTCATTGAACACCACGAACAAGAGGCTGACCAAGAGCATACTCATCGGTAAATGTTTCCTCAGACTCAACAAATATGCCACACTGATCATTAGAACTAGCATCAGTCTCAAATCAATCTCCCTCTTTGAGCTCCCCTAAGGGAGCCAAAGGAAGAGACGAATCATAAACAGCCAGGCTACCCTTAAGGGTGTCACTAACTATGTTAAACTCTAGGAAGGGTGCAACTGCTGAAGGAGGTGAGAGATCATTGGCCTCCTTGAGGTCATCACAATGTGTGACATCATGAAATCATGCCCTAAAGGGATTGGTGCCTTATTCCTAACATCAAAGTCCTCACAAGACCTGACGTCAGGTTTAGGAGAGTCTAAACTAGGATCGGTCTTGAGTAAATTATGCAAGTAAAGCTCTTTATTAAAGGCAGCCAATGCCTCTAATCTGTGTGGTCTACCAAGTAGTGGACAAGAATCAACATGTTGACCAAAAGAATCACAGTAGTCACATGAAACATGAGCACATGGAGTATGAGAATGCTCATAAGATATGACCCCAAACTTACTCTCATTGAAAAGTGTAGCATGGTCAGGAATGGGGTGACTAAAGTTTTCTTTAGCGTGATCATATTCCGAAGTATTATGAGCCAAATATTCAAGAAATCCTAAATTTCATCTGGAGTCTTAGTAAACAAACATCCCAAATCCTCAGGATACATGGTATCAACTTGACCCCAATATTCATCATAAAGGTCCTCAAAGATCACTTGAAAAATTTTCTATGTCTCAAAATATCGATCAATACATTGAGCATGATATTCATTCAATCTACTAAAATATCACCAAAATACTTCATGCTCAAATTGAGTGAAATAGAAAATTGACATTTGTTTTTTAATTTTTTTTTAAAGTTTTTTAAGTTTTATGATTCTCAAATTTTTCCAATTTTTTGAAATTTTGATTTTTCTAATTTGTTTTCAAGAAATAAAAAAATTAAGTGACTACTAATAATGAAATAAACAAAGTAAAACAAAATATATACTACCAGTAAGAAAGTAATAAAGAAACTGAAAACGTGACTAATCTTATGTTGTTGTCTCCGACAACGGTGCCAAAAACTTATACAAGATTTTCAAAGCGAACTTTATAGTCGTAAGCATACAACTTTCGCTATAGTAATTCGGGTCGTCTCCTTAGGGACGAGAATGAAATTAGGCCATGGTCAACTAAATCATTCTAAACTGAATTAAACTAACCCAACCATTGAAATGGCAAAAGTAACTATATTAATCTAAACACAACTCTCATGACATTAGTATGAAATTAAATTATGCGTGCGTAGATTTCCTAAAGAATTCAGCCATACCATATAATCAATAAGGAAACAAATAAACTCAAAAGCAAAACGTGGGCTAATGAGAATATACCTTCATGCCCATTCCATATGATCCACCAATTCAAGCCTAGTAAGTCCAACTCATTTCTAACTATTGTTAACAAAATAGCAAATACTAAAATCAACTAAAATGATAATTAAAAGTAATTAAAACCCAACCAAACAAAACCAAAACAGGGGAGGGGAGGGGAAAATTTTGAATTGCTAACTATCAAAGTTAAGACAGGAAAAATGGGGGAAACATGGATGTTCTTGCACCCAACTTCACCTAGATTCATGTTGTCCAAACAAAGAAGGAGGTATCCGAAGACAACTATGAACAAACAAACATACAAAATAAAAGCTAAGAAAACTAACGCCTGGGGATCCTTGTTCTTCATGAATGCAGCCCCCACCTCCATTCAACCTCCATTAGTGGAGGTTCCCAAACACCCAAAAACTAAAACATACCCATTGTATTAAATTAGAAATAGAGAAGACCAGAAGGAGGGTGCCAATATGAGACAACAGAACCAAATCGACCCATTCACAATCAAACTCAACATTAATAAAAAGTTCATTAGCCCATTGCACATAAATTTTAAATAGAAACTAAAAAATAAGAATCTAAAAATCAGAACAAAAAAATGCCAAAATGAAGGGAAAAAGGAGGTTAACGAAAATTAGTATTCAAGCTAAAATTATGCTGTTCGAATCACAAATAATCTAATAGGTACTGAAATTAACAAAGCTACACTAATTATATTAAACTTGAAAATGAAAATTGGATACATAATTCGAAATCGAAACAACTGAACACGAAATAAACCCTAAAATTTCTAAAACGAGACTTGGAATTTAACCCTAAACGTATCTAAACTATCTAAAAATCGAGCCCTAAAACCCTAGCTTGCCCTGAATCGCACCACAACCCTTCAATTTTTAGCCTCCCAAGTTGGTTGTTCTCCGCATCTACACTGTTGATTCAGCGGATGGTGGATGTTGATGATTATGTTGGCGAGCTGGCGTTTGGCGTGACAATGATGGTGCTAATGATGGCGATGGCTCATGATGATGGTGGATGTTGATGATGACGGTGGTAAGTGATGTGCTGGTGTTGTTTGGAGAACGAAGAAGACAATATTTGGGGAGGGGGGAGCTGTTATGTTTTAAGAGAGAGGAAACATAAAGAGGGGAGGGGCTTAGGCACGTGACAAAGAATTGGGGGGGGGGGCTGGTGGTTTTTGGGTTTTATTTATTTAGTTTTCCTTTTTTTTTCTTCCATTCTTTTGTGATGTATGTTGGGCCAAGGGAGACATGACCTGCTAGCTATAATTTTATCATCATTTTCACTTTTTTCATGAATTATTGCATAACCTACAAAAGTATAAAACTCAAATAAAAATTCAAAAAATCATAATTATTAAAAGCTAAATTAGGTGTGAAAATATTACAAAAATTATCATAATTTTGGTGCAAACACTTGTAAACCACAAGTCTCACATAAAGCATGCACTTCAACTGAAGAACAGGAGGAGCCACCTAGAGTGGGGAAACACAAACCTTGTCAAGTCTCTATACTAATGCATCCACTGTGTTAGCTAGAAATGTCATAATATCAACCTCATACTTGCCTTTGCTCTTCTTCGGAGTAGCCTTCTCACTAGACCAGTGACACTTATAGGAAGCCATGTCTTCCAACAAAGCCTTTGCTGCCTCTATTGTCTTTCCCATAAGAGCACCACCTGATGTAGCATATGTAGAAATCCTAACTGATTAGTCTAGTACATTGTAGAATATTTGGACAAGAAGCCAACTAGGAACGCCATGATAAGGACACTGTCGTTGAAGGCCTTTGAATCTCTCCTAGGCTTCATGTGGAGACTTCCCATTTCGCTGCAAGAAGGAATTGGTATTCGTCCTTAGCGTCGTGGTTTTACCAGGATGACAGTACTTCCTGAGGAAAGCCTTGTATAGAGCATCCTGGGTGGAAAATGAGTTGGGCTCCTCTTTCAACAACTAGTCCTTGGCTTTATCCGTCAAGGAGAATGGAAAAAGCCTAAGTCTGATGGCATTCCCATTGTACATGATTGTGTCGCTTTTCTCCAGAAAAATTGTGAATATGTGCACTCGGATTCTCCAAAGGGTGAACGTAGAATGGATTTTATGCAACAAAGTTGATGAAATCCGATTGAAGCTGAAAGGTATTAGCTTCAATTATCGACCTCACAATAGAAGAGTCAGCCCTGGTGGATTTCAACATGGCATAATCATGTTCTCCTTTCACCTACTATCTTTGCCTCTTTCTTCCTCTTCTTACTTCTCCACCTGGCTTCCGTATAGTTGCTTCAATCTCAAGATTAAGGGAGATAAGGCTCTGATTTCCCCTAACTTCTCCTGTGCATATAAGGTAAACACTACACCAAGCGTAAACACTGCTAAGCAAGAATAAAGAAGAAGTAAAAACTAGAAAAAGAAAAAGAAAAGCCTAGTCTATAATATTTCAATCGGTTATTAAAAGGACAAGTTCGCTGGCAACGGTGCCAAAAACTTGTTCAATCTTAACCGAAAGTACACGATGTAACTTGATTAACAAGTACGGGTCGAATGCACAACAAACTTGTTTTCAAGCACCAAAACTAATCAAATTACTCAATCAAGGAATTGAGTTAACTACTAAAAAAAAAACGTATGGTAAACAATCAGGACGTAACTTCAGAAATTAGATAACTAAAACTCATATTTGATTTAATAGCATAATTATGTCAGCAAATAAATTACTAAACTCATGAAAATTATTCAAGCAAGCAATCATGAATGGATTGACTGATGGTTAGGCCCATCCCTTCCCTCTTTTAAGGATCAAAGACTAATGCTAGAACTAAAGCAACCTATTTTCATAGGATTATATTCTGCAAGATATGCATGAATTTTATACCTTATTCTACCTAGATTTAGCTCAAATAATTGATAAATTAGGTTGTTTATTAGTGTTTTGTTGGTCTTGTAGGTAATAAAGAGAATTGCTCAAACGACGGGTAATTAGTGCAAAGCATGCCAAAAGTTAGGGATGTTAACTTAAAAAACCTTGGAGATTAACTTGGGATAACCATAAAGCAAGGCCGAGTTAATAAGCATGAAAATTGTTGGAGAAACAATGAAGAAGAACAACACATAAATTCGGTATGGGCTGCTAGTGCCAGGTGATAAGGGATGCTGGTGTCGGTGGCACGGGTTGCCATGCCAAATCCTATCTCTGCTCTATTTCTGTTCAGAATTCTAGAAACTTAGCATGGTATGCCCATCCCATGTGGCATGATCGTGCCAAATTTGCAGTGTCGAGATCTATTTAAATCTTCCTTCCTCCATTTGCGTAATGATCTAATTTTCAGGTTTTAGGAATAAGGTTTAGCCCAGGGTTTAGGACAGATTAGTATAAACTTAGTTTCACTTTGTAGCCACATTTCAAGAGTAATGAAGTTTTGATGCAATTAGCTTTATTTCTCTCTCTTTAATCTTCATTTTCATTCAAGTTTTTACTTTATTGAGTTTGATTTACTAGTTTTAATGCCCAAATTTACATGCTTTTGTTTATTGATGGCTTGAATTAGTGTCCCCTTTCCTAATCATGTTTCTATTCTCTTATCTACTCTTAGTTTCTCATTCTCTTTCTTTAAGAATGCAAAGTTGAAGCTCTTTCTCTCTCCTCTATCTTAGGGTTTGAAAATCGATTTTTATAAGTTTGAGTTTATGGCTCTCAGTGGGTTAGACTGGAGCTGATGGGTTAGATTAGTGCGAATATGAGGAGAATCTACCTCCAATCATCATCCCTTTGCTCCAACAATGGTGGCCAATCTCCACTATTGGATTTGCAAGCTTTTAAGGTACTCCCCTTTCTCACTATTCTTTTTGTTTGTAAATTTAATGTTTTCTTAGTTAATTAGATATTTTGCTAATTATTGTTAGTTAATATGATGTTTTACATTGATATTATTCACTATGCTTTATTTTAGTTTAGTTTAATTAATCATATTTAGATTAGGATTAGTGAGTAATAATCTAATTAATCATACTTAATGGCATTTATCACTTTCCCTAGGTTAAAGTTGGAGTAAAAAACAAATATTGATTTGATTTCCACACTGCTCTAGAGGACTACAAATTTTTACCCTTACTCCCCCCATCTCAGTTCTCTCTCAGTCGCGCTCTCTCTCTCTCTCTCTCTCTCTCTTCTCAGCACCAGCAGCTTTAACATCCAACACCGTAATAACCCAACCCTAACCCGTATTTATTTATTTAAATCATATTTATTTATTTAATTAATCATGTTTATTTATTTAATTAATCATGTTTATTGATTTAATCACTCATGGTTATTTGTTTAACCAAATCATATTTATTAATTCAATTACACTCAATTTATATATTTACTGAATTATCTTATGTCATTTAAATGTTTTGCTTTTATTTATCATATTTAATCATTCCGGTTGGGGGATATTTTATTCGGGTCGCATTTTGCAATTCAAGTTTCATTGATTGTTAATTCAAGTTTCATTGATTGATTAAATTTCAGGTGAATCGATAGTAGACCTCGATAATTATGATTGAGCATTAAATTATTTTTCATAATGTCACAAAATTTTAAATTTTAGCTACGCAAAAACTTGGGCCCGAATTTATTTATTTTGGCACAAGTCATTAGGCCCAAATTATGGCTCAATTCCATTGAGCTCAAATTTTGGTGCAATTAAATTAAGTTAATTGCTATCATTTGTGCCTAATTTTAATTAGCAAAAGGATATTTTTGGAGTCTTAAAAATCAGCCAAGTAATTTTCCATTCATCCTTAACCAAGTAAAACACTCACACACACATTCCTCTTCTCTCTCTACCTCACACTCTCGGCAGAAAACAGGGGTAGCAGCTGCTACCCCTTGTGCCGCCATTTTTGGTGGTTTTCGACCACTTTTTCGGCCACCTCCTGACTGCCTCGACTTCCGCTTGCTTCTAGCTATCATTTTCAACCACCAAAATCACTCAACACAGCCCCCTCCTCCCTTTAATTCAAGCCTAAAGTAAGGTATACCCAAAACCCTAACTTATTCTGTTTTGAGTTCTTGGGGTTGTTTTAGTTGTGATTATTATTTATATGATCAAATTGATAGTTATTATGCAATTTTTTTTGAGTTTGGAGATGTTTGGATTTATGGATATTTGATCAAGAACATGATCAAGTGACTTGAAACTAAGCAAGTATGAGTTTGGGCTTGTTTTACTTGCTTGTTGTGATCTTTGATACAAAAAGTGGATTTAATGTTGTGAATGATGTATTTTTGGTTTTATGATTATTTTAGTTATGATTCATGCTCTTTAGATCAAAATAGATGTTATCATGCAACTTCTATTGACTTTGGGGATGTTGATCATGGTGGAATTGAGCTTGAAGCATGTTAGGGTTAGGGTTAGGGTTAGGGTTAGGGTTTGTCATGATCAAGTTAGCTTAAGTCAAGTGATGGGTTTGTATTGTTTTGTATATGATTTTGTAATCTTTTCTCTTATTAATGATTATGATGATGTTTTTGGTGATTTGGAATGATTTCAAGTGAGGATTTATGTGAAAAAAGAGGAGAAAGCAAAAACAACGAGGGCTAAAAATGGCAGAAAACAGGGGTGACTTTGAGATTAAACTGGTAATGATCGACCCCCTGAAAAATTTTGGTTTTTCATGGCTAGATAGGTTAGTGTGTTAGAATTTAAATGCAGTTTGAATTACATTAATCCGAGTTTTGTGGACAAAGTTATGATCGTTTTACAAGAACAGTGCAAGTTAGACCACAACTGGCATACTTATGTTCTTGCCCCATTTTGGGAACCCTATGGAGGGAATTGTGCTTGGTGTTCTAAATGAAAGTTTTTTGGGACTTCTTGAGGTTTCGATATTGGAATATTGGGTATCAATCGGAGATCGGAAGACTAAGTTGCGGGCCATTCTTTCGAAGCCCCTATTATGCTTTTCCTTTTCCCTTACTAAAATATTAGCTATGAATAAAATATTCATGGATTTTATTGGAGTTTTTAGCTTGATTTATGAGAGAAAATAAGAAAAACATGCATTTCGGGAGCTTAATTATGAGTTTTGAATCACTTATGGATATTACAAAGAAAGTACCAAGTTTGGGAAGTTTAATAGCTTTCATTGGGATCAATAATCTATTTGAGGTGAAACATTGTATTTAATGGACTTGTTAATAAAATATGGGAAGTGGGGTGAATTTTTGACTCAGAAACCATATTTATTAGACCAAGTTATTTCAGTTTATGCTATTTTGAGCCAAGATATACCTCTCTTGGCCTCAAACCTTAATTACTTACTCAATTCTAAGTTCAAAATGTATCAAATGTACTTATCAAGCGAATCTAGTGGATTCACTGTTATCTTGAGCCAAGCGATACCTCAACAAGCCTTAAACCCATGTCAGTAACCTATCTCAGAAAAGGCCAAAACCACTCTTTCATTTGTTACCATCAAGGCCTTTTCCTTTTTAATATCATCTATCTTATTGTGGTTTGTTTTACTTTCATTTAACTTTATATTAGATTAATTATTTTCAATTATCCAGTTTTGGGGTTATCTTAGCGTAACGTATCTTACAAGTAATGTGAGTATCATTTACGGACTACACATATCTACAATGGCATTTATGAAACAGAGTCGAGGCCTAGTTATCGTTCCCCATTATGCATAAGTGTTATCAAGTCAGATGACATTTTTAAAGACTCAAGGTACGTCCATTGCCTGTATCTTCAAAAAGCGGAACATGTTTATCAAGTTACAACTCTTAATGAGTTTATCAATGAATCAGTTTGTACAACAATTTGCTATTTAACTTGTGACCTTGTCAGTTATCATCTATAGGGTGTCAGCCCATCATTTACCTGTGCGACTTCAGGCCAACTCTTGATCGGATTGGCAGGTGTACACCTATGTATAGATCATATCATTACAACGGGTTCATATCTAGATAATAATGAGCAATTCAATTTTATATTGTTATTGAGAACTAAATGAATTGCAAAGGCGGGTACCCATCAATAGTGTTTCTACGCTCATTTTACAGCACAACAATGCATGTACTGAGTTTTAGCTCACATTTTCGAATTGTTTTCATGTTTTTCATTTTAGGTAATGAAGTATCTCATGTTTCTCCATTTAGCAAGCCCTTTTGGAAGTCATCAAATGCTCACAGTGGATTCAGCATAACATTAACGTTGAGATCGACCTCAGGGTCAAGTTGGGTCTATATTCATTATACTTATGTAGTGTGGAGTGCGAGTTAGCACATGGTATGATTAATTCGATTGTATTGAAGTTGAACTATTATGGACTTTAGTCTTGGAGTGTTTTAGTTTAATAGATATTGTGATTTGAGCATGAGTTGCAAGATTAAATGGTTTCAGTGAATCTTATCCTTATTAAGATGGCAGTAGCGCCTTCTATCATTAAGTCTTCCGCTTCAGTTTTCCTTAAATCATGTCATTAGCATTTTGGAGGCGTTACAGATTTGGTATCAGAGCTAAGGTTTTAAAGGCCACTGTGAGCTATCAAGTGTTTATGAGTTAGCTATCAAGGTTTGTATGAGTTAAGTTGGTCCAATTAAAAGAGTTATTGACTATAAGTTCATATGCATAGGCATATAAGGAGGAACCATTTCCATTTGGGTGATCGAATCATTTGGTAATGTCCTGACATCCGAGCATTAGCAAGGTGAAGTATAGAACCATTTGGGTGACGTGTTAGCAAGGCATGCTCTTCTTTATCTGGGAGTTGTACTATATGTTTAAATTCTCTCATTTGTTTAAATTTTTGCAATTGTGCACTCCGTGTGGGTGACTCGTTCAGTTATGAACTCCGGAGTGTGGCCGTTGAACTATTGAAGTGTTTCTCTTCATTTCAGGTACCTACAGTAAGGCTTTAAGCCGGGTTTTAGTCAGTTTTTAGGCGGAAATCTGTCCGTTTTACCCTAGGATTTGAGAGTCTTATTGAGGTGCGTTAATATACTTGATCTTGGGTATAGTGATGGTTGAAACCCGATGCAGGGATGCCATTTGCAACTTCTTAAGGGATTAATACAATGTCAAGTTAGATGTAAACCTCTAGATGTGAAAATGCTTTGTGGGGCAATATCTTTGAGGTGAACCAGTATGAGATGAACGTTACAATGAGTGCTTATGTTCGATGATAACAGTTAGTAGCTTCTAGTGTGCTACTCGGCCTTATATGGGTGGTACGAGTAAGATTAAGCTGCCATTCTTGACATTAGGACCTTACCTCATCAATGCTCCCATTACTTCTTGTCATTGACTTATTTCTACCCTAGTTACCTTGAATTGTTCAGAGGCATCATTTCTTTACCACTAACACTCTCTTGATTTGTAATGGAGTGTTTATGGAAAATCTCATGTGTGGTCTATAGGGAGTTTTTTAAACACATCTAAGCAACCTTTTTTATATGCGATTCAAACCCTAAGAATTATAATCGTTTAATTCTTTGTTTCCATAATGGAGCCTATAATGACCCCTGGTGTGCATTACTGTGTGATTTGCAGTTCTTCCTAAGCATATTTGAGCCATTCTACTTACAGTTTAGTCACCACTATGTTCATATTTTTACTGTCACCTACTTTAACTCCTTGCTTCTATTTGGGCACTATTCATTTGTTGCTTGTAAAGCCTTTGGTTGCTTCAGACCCAGTCATTGAGCGCCTTTTCAGCAACTAAATGTATCCATATTGTTCGTGTTTCTATAGCACTGTAATGTCATATTAGCATAATACTATATGGCTGTGACTGCATGTCATTACTCAAGTTATTTTGGCAATCCTTTCTTTACCTGTACAGTCTATCTTATTAATGGTAAACAACGATATGTGCTATTTTCATTTGCCAGTAGTTTCGGAGTTTATATGCGTACCCAAGACTTCTATTTACTGCAGAAGGTGTTGTTGATGGATGCCGTCATATTCAGTCAAAAGACTAACTCCATCTTGGCGTATTGGCCTTTCAAACACCAGATGAATAAAATTTTCTTTCTGGTGGTGTCGACCCTCATCTTCATCATTTTACTCACATACGGGTACCGTATGACTTTTCAAATGCCTCTTTGGTAATCTGTTAGATTTCTTTACCTCCAGTACTTAATACTCCCTCTCAACTTGATAACATCGTTCATTTACTTTACTATTATGACCATCATGAATAAACTGCATGTCTTGTATATGTAGGTCATTTATATGCCTTACCTCTTTCATTATGATTCTTTGTCCTTTTATTCATTCAGCTTACATGTCGATCCTTTATAACCAATAAAGAAATATCTTTGCAAGAGTTCATGGTGTGGTTACATCTCTTAACACTTTAGATTGTTCCCTTGTCATTTAAATTTACTGAGACACTGGCGGTTCAATGTGTTATCTTTTATAAATATGCCTCTATTAGTATTGGTGAAACTATATTCATTGGACATTCAATCTAGTTTAATTGGCAGACCTTGTTATCATTATGGGTATGAAATGACAGTGTACTTATAGAAAATGACTTGTAAAGATCTTACGGTTAGCTCGAGAAATGAGGAAAGATTAGATGTGTGTTTCTATGGACTAAGGGAAGAAAAATCCTATTTTCGCCCTAATGACACTGTGCAAGCAAGTGAGTTATTATATCAGTAATGCATTGAATATTAGTAATATGCCAACCACACTCAATACATACATATCCATGATTACAGTTTGTGAATTTAGAGATGTTTCATGTGAGGATTTTAGGACTGTTTTTCCCCAAGAAACATTGATTTTCAGATCAACCTAGTTCTAGATGCTCAATCCATTTTTAGAGCCCCTATCCTATGACCCTCAACGAGTTCAAAGAACTAAAGATTTAGTAGCATGAGTTGTTATAGAAGGGAGCTATTTGACTAAGTGTGTCACTGTGGGAAACCTAGTTTTATATGTTTGAAGAAGGAAGATAGAACCTCATGGTTACGTACTACGTGTAGAGAGTTGAACAAGATCAGTATCAAAAGCAAGTGCCCTATACCTTGAATAGATGATTTATGGGACTAACTGTCAACAACATATGTCTTTTCTGGGAATTATTTGAGGTCCGGATATCACACCTAAACCATGCAACCACAATTTATCTTTTGCAAGAATACCCATTTATAGTAATTCTTATAATTGTTTGCTTGCCTCATCTTCAAAACTTAATACTATCCAATATTGTTTAATCTCCCTTGCATTCCAACCTGATATTTCCTATTAGTGTGATCTTCCATGTCTTTGTAAACCCATTGTTAAATGTGCAATACATTTTTGTTCGACTTTATATGGTTGTCAACATTTCAGTGCTCTCGACCTTCACCATCTTTATTTCATGATCATGAGTTGTAGTTCATTCCATTGAGAGTCGATTCACACATCTACCTTACATTTTATTTATTCATAATGACAAGCTCGTACAATTTGTTCTGAATTCATGTAATTCAACTCTCATTGGTGTGGGTTATTGCGATTGCCATAATCCCCTTACTCTCTTTATTTTGAACTTGAACTCCCATGCATATATCTTACATTATGATAAATAAACTTCCGCATTCTCTATTTAATCTTATTGTTGTACTCGAATTGGCTTCATATGAGCAAAGGCATGTTCCTATTGTAGCTTGCTCAATCTATTTATCTATCCATTGGTAGTTTGCTCGTCCAATGCATTTATCTATCCATTACACCTTGCTTGTCCAATATATTTGTCTATCTATTGCACTTTGCTTATCCAATCTATCTATCTATCTATTTATTGCACATTGCTTGTCCCATCTATCTATTGTACTTATCTTGTTGCTTCTGGCTATAAAGTCACCTAGTTGAAGCTCCATTGCTTGTCATCTTGTTTCCAATTCATCAGTTAAACTCGAGTATAACTGGGCCATCTTTCTCCTTGGCTGATTATTTATTGGTCCCTTTAGGATCCATATTTATAAACCACAATTCTTGTGGCATTATGTTTCAAAATTCATAATACACTTATGGTTATCTTTATTCTAACCACCCCATGTTAATCCCGCCTTTATAAATGTTTTATAGTCTCATTGTTTGTTTCTTTTGTTCCTAATGACTCACTTGACTACCAATTCCATCATTTTCATCTCTGGCTATGTTTATTCTAGCGTCTAGTTCAGACTTAGAGAAGATCTTAGACTAGTTGGATGAGAGAAGATCATGTGGTGTATTAAGAACACTAGATGAGGACTTTTTGATAAGGGCATAATCTCAAACAAGGTCTAGCGGTATTAGATTAAGCTAGAAGAAGCATTGAGAATAATGAGACAGTTCAAGTACATGCTAAGGTGGCACAAAGACTACACAAGATTTATAAGGCCATTTTGACCAAAGAAGGAGACAATCAAAGTTCAGATGAGATATAAAGTATTCCAAAGGGATTCTCTTGTCAAAGGTATTAAGAGACTGGATATCAGAGATAATTGAGTCCTTGTTACATTGGGTTTTATGAGTTAATATCAGAGTACTTATTAGGAAATGCAATGGTTTCCATACTTATTAGTGGTCAAGATAGAGAGCCAGTAGAGCAGAGTACCTCCTTTGCCATAACAAGTTTTTCTTTTGAAGAGAATATCAATTTTGAACCAAAGTAACCGAGCCAGTGCAGTCACTGAGGATCTAGATACTCGACTGCAGGATTAAGCAGCTATGTACTTTGAGCTAGTTATACCTTTTTGGAAGGAAGCAGTGAAAACCAACTATCCATACTTGAAGTGGTATTGCATACATGATCAAAATCATAAGTTTTAACGACGCTCTTTAACGGGGGAAGGCTATAATAACCCAACCCTAACTCATATTTATTTATTTAAATCATATTTATTTATTTAATTAATCATGTTTATTTATTTAATTAATCATGTTTATTGATTTAATCACTCATGGTTATTTGTTTAACCAAATCATGTTTATTAATTCAATTACACTCAATTTATATATTTACCGAATTACCTTATGTCATTTAAATTTTCTGCTTTCATTTATCGGATTTAATCATCTTGGTTGGGAGATATTTCATTTGGGTCCCATTTTGCAATTCAAGTTTCTTTGATTGTTAATTCAAGCTTCGTTGATTGATTAAATTTCATGTGAATCAATAGTGGGCCTCGATAATTATGATTGAGCGTTAAATTATTTTCTATAACATCACAAAATTTTAAGTTTTAGCTCCGCAAAAATTTGGGCCCGAATTCATTTATTTTGGCCAATTCATTGGGCCCAAATTATGGCCCAATTGGGCTCAAATTTTGGCCCGAAAATTTTGATGCAATTAAATTAAGTTAATTGTTATCATTTGTGTCTAATTTTAATTAGCAAAAGGTTATTTTTGGAGGCTTAAAAATCAGCCAATTAATTTTTCATTCATTCTTAACCAAGTAAAACACTCACACACACATTCCTCTTCTCTCTTCTCTCTCTACCTTATGCTCTCTGTAGAAAACCAGGGCAGCAGCTGCTGCCCCTTGTGCCACCATTTTCGGTGGTTTTTGGTCACTTTTTCGGCCACCTCCTGACAGTCCCGACTTCCCCTTGCTGCCAGCTATCATGTCCAACCACCAAAATCACTCAAAACAACCCCTCCTCCCTCTAATTCAAGCCTAAAGTAAGGTATACCCGAAACCCTAACTTGTTCTATTTTGAGTTTTTGGAGTTATTTTAGTTATGATTATTGTTTATATGATCAAATTGATTGTTATTATGCAACTTTTATTGAGTTTGGAGATATTTGGAGTTGTGGGTATTTGATCAAGAACATGATCAAGTGACTTGAAATTAAGCAAGTATGAGTTTGAGCTTGTTTTACTTGCTTGTTGTGATCTTTGATGCAAAAAGTGGATTTAATGTTGTGAATGATGTATTTATGGTTTTATGATTGTTTTAGTTATGACTCATGCTCTTTAGATCAAAATAGATGTTATCATGCAAATTCTATTGACTTTGGGGATGTTGGTCATGGTGGAATTGAGCTTGAAGCATGTTAGGGTTAGGGTTAGGGTTTGTCATGATCAAGTTAGCTTAAGTCAAGTGATGGATTTGTACTGTTTTGTATATGATTTTGTAATTTTTAGTCTTATTTACGATTATGATGATGTTTTTGGTGATTTGGAATGATTTCAAGTGAGGATTTATGTGAAAAAAGAGGAGAAAACAAAAATAGTGAGGGCTAGAAATAACAGAAAACATAGGTGGCTTTGAGATTAAACTGGTAATGATCGGCCCATTGAAAAATTATGATTTTTGGTGGATAGATAGGGCACTGTGTTAGCTTTAACATGCCTTTTGAATTGCCTTAATCTGAGTTCAGTGGACAAAGTTATGGTCATTTTACGAGAACTGCGCAGGTTAGACCAAAACTGGCATACTTATATTCTAGCCCCATTTTGGGAGCCCTATCGTAGGATTCACGCTTGGTGTTCTAAACAAATTTTTTTTGGGACTTCTTAATCTTTCGATGTTGTAATATTGGGTCTTAATCAGAGATAAAAAGATTAAGTTGCGGGTAATTCTTTCTAAGCCCCTATTATGCTTTTACTTTTCCTTTACTAAAATATTAGCTATGAAATAAATATTCATGAATTTTATTGGGATTTTCAGCTCGATTTATGAGAGAAAAGAAGAGAAACATATATTTTGGGAGCTTAATTATGAGTTTTGAATCACTTATGGATATTATAAAGAAAGTACCAAGTTTGAGGAGTTTAATAGCTTTCATTGGGATTAATAATCTATTTGGGGTGAAAAACCGTATTTAATGAACTCGTGAATGAAATATGAGAAGTGGGGAGAATTTTTGACTCAGAAATCATATTTATCAGACCAAGTTATTGTAGTTTATGCTATTTTGAATCAAGATATATCTCTCTTGGCCTCAAACCTTTATTACTTACTCAATTCTCAGTTCAGAATGTCCCAAATGTATTTATCAAGCCAATCTAGTGTACTCGCAGTTATCTTAAACCAAGCTATACCTCAGCGAGCCTTAAACCTGTATCATCAACCTATCTCAGAAAAGGCCAAAACCACCTTTCTATTTATCATCATCAAGGCCTTTTGCTTTTTAATCTCATCTATCTTATTGTGGTTTATTTTACTTTCATTTAACTTTACATTAGATTAATTATTTTCAATTATCTAGTTTTGGGGTTATCTTAGCATAACGTATCTTACAATTTGTGTGAGTATCATTTACTGACTACACATATCTACATTGGCATTTATGAAACAGAGTCGAGGCCTAGTTATTGTTCCCCATTGTGCATAAGTGTTATCAAGTCAGAATATATTTATCAAGTCAGATGACATTTTTAAAGGCTCAAGGTACTTCCATTGCCTGTATATTCAGAAAGCAGAACATGTTTATCAAGTCACAACTCTTATTGAGTTCATCAAGGAATCATTTGATACATCAATTTGCCATTTAACTTGTGACCCCATCAATTATCATCTATAGGGCGTCAACCCATCATTTACCCGTGCGACTTCAGGCTAACTCTTGATTACACCTATGTATAGATCATATCATTGCAACAGGTTCACATCCAGATAATAATGAGCAATTTAGTTTTATATTGCTTTCATTTTCGTTGTTATTGCGAACTAAATGAATTGCCAAGGAGGGTACCCATCAACATTGTTTCTACACTCATTTTACTATAGAGGAATGCATGTACTGAGTTTTAGCTCACATTTTCGAATTGTTTTCTTGTTTTCCATTTTAGGTGATGAAGTATCACATGTTTCTCCATTTAGTAAGCCCTTTTGGAAGTCATCAGATGCTCACAGTGGATTCATAATAGCATGAATGTTGGTATCGACCTCAGGGTCAAGTTGAGTCTATATTCAATATACTTATGTGGTGTGGAGTGCGAGTTAGCACATAGTATGATTAAGTCGGTTGTATTGAAGTTGAACTATTATGGACTTTGATCTTGGAGTGTTTCAGTTTAATAGATATTGTGATTTGAGCATGAGTTGTAAGATTAAATGGTTTTAGTGAGCTTTGTTCTTATCAGGACGACGGTAGCGCCTTCTATCATTAAGTCTTCCGCTGTAGTTTTCCGTAAATCATGTCATAGCATTTTAGGGGCGTTACAAACACCAACACTAACAGTTGCCTTCACAACCATTCATTCACAACCACCAAATCCCCTCCCTTTGTCGTCATCTTGACCATGCACCATCTCAGATGCCATCACAACCATTCATTCACATCCAAATCAAAGGCATCGATCGAATTGCTAGAGGCTATAAAAGTGAGCAAGCAGTGGCAATTTGAGGATAGGATGGAGCGAGGGTTAGAATTACGGTTTTTGGGTTTAATTCTCTAGTTTAGATTTTTTAGGGTTTCATTTCAAGTTTTATTTTACAAATTTGAGGGTTTAGTTTCTATATTTCTCTATTTTGATTTCAAATTTTTAGATCCGTTTTCTAACCTTTAACTTCATGTAATAGAACTTTATTTCGTTAATTTGGGGTAGGTTTGATAAATTTAAGCTTGTATTGAACTGCTTTGGGTGTTTTCTTGGGTTTAATTGAATCATCTTCCCCTGTTTTTCTTCTTCTTCTTCTTCTTCTTCTTCTTCTTCTTCTTCTTCTTCTTCTTCTTCTGCTTCTTCTTCGTCCCTTATTGTTGGAAGTTTGAGATGATTCTTAATGGCGTTTCCAGAATTTTTGGAGTTCTTGAAGCCGTTTGTAACTCGGTTCTTGGTTGAGTATGAAATCCCCCTTCCCTATTTCTCTTCTTCCTACTCTGTTTCTCTTGATTGATATGTTTTAGTTGATAAATTGCTCAATTGATTTTGATTTAGTTAATTTGAAGTTGTCTTTGGTCATTTGACTTTGAGATTAATTAAGTTGGGATTGAATTTTGGATGCGTTTGTTGTTAATTTCATCCTCCCATGTTGTCCACTGTTTTCTGGTTTCTAATTGAGTATAATGGTGAGTAAAGGGTGAGTTTTCTGGGTGTTCAACCATTGATACCGTTTTATTGCTCCTGCTTCTAGTAATGGTATTTCTGGATGTTGAATGTCAGAGCTGAGATCTATATTGGTGGCATTTTATTTCAGTTTCGTCCGATTCCTGTTGTCCTTCTTATTTGTTTCATTTCTAGATTCCATTCTAGTATGGTTTACCTCCAGTTTCCCGCATTGCTCTCTTTCATTGCTGATTTCTGGTTATTGTGGCGTATTTTGAGTGCTGACTTGGCGTATTACTTGATTGCTTTACTCTTAATTTGATTGAAGGCATGCATGGATCATTGTCTTTGTTCCTCCTTATTTTCTTATATTGTTTTGCATCTAAGGAATTAGGTAGATGATGGTGCTTTTTCTTATTTTGGGGTGTTGTTTCCCTAATAAGATAAGGTTTTGTTTCTACTTTGTTCTATTTAATTTTATCTTATGCTTAGTTGAATGATGATGCTAATATTTGATTCTTAGTTTGTGTATATTAGTTCTCTTTGAGTCATTTAATTTGGTCTCATGTATTTAATATTAGATTAATTAGTTTAAATTTACTCTTTTGTGACTTAAATTTCATCCAATGTTCCTAACAAGACAACCCTCAAGTACTACAGTTAAAGGTGTATGCTTGGGGCATGTTTTTACAATTGAAAAATTCTCGTACGTATTAAAAGTCGAAGGATTACAAGATAGACAATCTCACATCCCAATTATTTTAATATTAAAACTCTAACTGGTTACTAAGTCACACTACGTAAAGGTTTTATTTTCCAACGTTCCCCTAAAACCAAATGAAAATAAAAATGTAAACTCTTTCAAGCGATTCACCAAATATGTAGCAAACAAAGTAGAATTCAATAAAGTAAGCATGAAACAGGTAGGATTGGAGCTAATTCAAGATTAACTAAGCATAATCAGCATTAATGCCAACCTAAGTGGATATTTAGCCACTCAACATGATAGAAATTGCTAAGCAATTATCACCCAGCACCATATCTAACAACTACTACGAATTGAAATAACAATAATCAAAAGAGAGATTGAGAAAACAAACTCAGTAATGGATAATCTAAATGAATAAGAATCTTCAAATCCACAATCATAATTCTCCAAAACACTACGCTATTGATATGTAAGTAAACCTAAACCCTAGTTTAAAAGCTAGAAGAAAATATATGAAAGAAGATGTCTCGTGTCCTAAAAACATGACATTTAAATGAATTTTATGTTGGTCGAGAAGCAGGGATACATAACTGTGCAAGATTTCTACAAGGGCATATGCATGGCTTGTCATGCAAACCTTGGGTTTCGTGGTTTATTGATATACGTGGACATGCAAAAAGTTAATGGCCAACCCTATAGACATTCAACATTTTAGCTGCTTTTAGACATTTTACACATCCATCGAGGCATGCATTGCTACCCATGCAAATGCTTGGAACTTCATTCTTGCCCTCTTGAACATTCTAGCCTAGTTTTGAACCTCTTCTGTAGCCAAAACATCAGTCCTTAGTCCTTACTCATCGTTGAATCATTCACCACAAATTCTCATAAATTTGGACAAAATACCCATGCAGAGGAAAGATGATCTAAATAAGATATTTATGAGCAGGGACGAGCAAATACGAACGAAGTCTTCACTGAATCTAGAACATGGCTAAGGAAAAGTGGCAAAATCAAGGGGATAAAATAATGGAATTAGAGGTTTATCAACTCTCTAATGCTTATCTCTTGCTTGTCCCCAAGCATGACAATCTTATGACCAATCAAGAGAAGGAGATGAACCTCTAATTATGCCCTCCTTAAACATGGTAATAATAGTGAAATAGTCAAATGTAATCATGCACAAAGGTAGATAAGTCAAGGGGTCTAAACATTGGCAATAAAACACATACAACATCATACAAAAATCATAAAACCTCAGTGCAACTCACCAATCACCCCATATTAAATCACATAGAAAGACAAAGCATCCCTTAACAAGTGGTGAGTAAGTATGACTGGCAAAAACCTCATTATAGGATGAAGTAGAGCACTCCTCTCAATGTGTTTAGGCATACAACATGGACACTCACAACACTTAATTCAATCATGCAAACTACCATAAGCTTGATAAAGTTCTTAGTTCTCCACCGCTTGAGACAAAATGTAAAATATCAACCATGAGGACTTTTATAGCGTTATAATGGGGCCAAACTTAATGGAGAGAAAGGAAATCAACTTAGAAAAAGTGGAGCTACTAGCCAAAAGGCTAGGAGCAAAGAACACTTGTAAAACATCAAGAGTGAAAACACCACCTCACACCTCAATTAAAAAATAAGCCTTTTTTCTTTTCACTTTTTTTCGCTTTTACTCATTTTCTTATTTTCTTTTTTTTTTCAAGAAGCAAAACCAAGATATATCTGAATGACATGGGAAATACAAAATCTCAACTCTTAATTCCTTAAATCTCAACTCTCAATCCCTCAAATCACATACTACCACTAGAAACACCCAAAAGATGAATCAATCCTTAACATATGCCCAACTCAATGTAAAAGTGTTGCGCCACTAGTCTTTGGCATGGGTATAGGAAATATACATAGGCTAAATGTATAGTGGATATGGGTGTAACAACAAAATAGGGAGAGGCATAAGGGGCTAATAAGAGGAATGGTGCACATCAATAGGTGACTTTTGGCTAATGTGGTTATATGAAGTAAACAAGGCCTCAATCATATCAATATATGCGTATCTAGAACATGAACTTAAAAAAGAAAAAAAAAGGAACCAAACCAAGTTCTAGAGATACAATCATGGTGGAGTTACACAAGAAACTAATTACTAGACTATGCATAATAAACAGTCATTAGGCTCAAAATTTCACAAGTTAAACTATCATAGCCAATGCCACTTACTCAAACACATGCCCTGCTTATCAAGGTCAACTAAGCTAAACTACATGATTCTCAAGGGCAATAGACATGCAACAAAAGGCAAAGCAATCCTAAATAGCAATGTCAACATAATTTTCATAAAGTTTACATCAAGACAAATCACGCCTCAATGCACAATCATGTCAATGAATTAATTATCACAACTTGCATTGTCATCATAAGAGGGCTTTTCAAAAACTCTTTTTAATTTTTTTTTTAATTTTTTAATTTTTTTAAATTTTGTCATTTTTCCAAAAGCAATAAATCCAACTAAGACAATAATAAAACACATAAGGGCAAGAATGAATACCTCAGAATCTTATGAATGCCCAACTCAATCGCTTCTCCTCTTGCGATATAAAATCTTACTTATATGCTCTAAGCTACATGCTATACTAATCAAAATCACATCTCCTCTTTCTTTCTTTCCTTGCTTATCTGCTTGGGTTTTATGCAGTTGCTTCAATCTCAAGATTAACGGGGATAAGGTTCTAATTTCCCTAACGTCTCCTGTGTATATGATGTAAACACTACACCGAGCATTTCAATTGGATTTGATATTAAAAGGAACAATTTCCCTGGCAACGGTGCCAAAAACCTATTCAGTCTTAATCATAAATACACCACGTAGCTATAGTTAGCCATTAGCAAGTCCAGGTCAACTCCACAAGGAATTTGTTTTCAAGCACCAAAACTAATGAAATTACTCAATCAAGGCATACAAGATTTGGGAATTGAGTTAACTATTAAGAGTGTCATAAACAATTAGGGACGTAGCTTTAGAAATAAGATAATTAAAATAATCGTATTGGATTTAATAGCGTAATGATATAATCAAGTCAAATATGAACCTCCTGAAACTTATTCAAGCAAGCTATCATGAATGGATAGATTGATAATTAGGTCTATCCCTTCTTTCTTTCTAGGGTCGAAGACCAACCCTAGAATTGTAGCTACCTATTTTTATGGGATTAAAAGTCGAAGTATTACAAGATAGACAATCTCAAATCCCAATTAGTATCCCAATTATTTTAATATTAAAGGTCTAACCATATACTAAGTCATAGTAGGTAAAGGTTTTATCTTTTAATGTTCCCTTAAACCTGAATAAAAAAAATGTAAACTCTTCAAAGTGATTCATCAAATATGTGGTGAGCAAAGTAGAATTCAATAGTTCAGGCATAAAACAAGTAAGATTGGGGCCAATTCAAGATTAAATAAGCATAATCAACATTAATCCCAACCCTGGGAGATTTAATGACAAAACATGATAGAAAATTGCAAAGCAATTATCATCAAGCATCATATCTAACAGCTACTAAGAACTAAAATAATAATAATAATCAAGAGAGAGAGAGATTGAGAAAACAAAATTAGGAATTGACAATTTGAATGAATAAGAGTCTTCAAATCCACAATCATAATTCTCCAAAATACCAAGGTATTGATATGCTTAAGTAAACCTAAACCATTATTTAAAAGGTTAGAGGAAAAGATATGAAAGAGGATGTTTTTCATTCTAAAACCATTACATTTAAATAAATTTTATGTTGACCGAGAAGTAGGGATGCACAATCATGCAAGATTTCTGCGGGAGCATATGCACGACCATGTATATTTTTGAAAACCTTGACTTTCACTGCTAATTAATGTGAATGGTTGTGCAAAAAGTGCATGGCTAGTGATGTAAACATTTAGGTTTTTCGCTACTTTATATAATTTTTCAAGGATGTGAATGTATGCATGGTTACTTGTGCAAATGCTTGGAATTTCAGTCTTGTACCCTTGAACGTTCTAACCAACTCCTTGAACCTTTTCTTTAGGAAAAACATCACTCCTTACTCATCTTTGAATAATTGACCTTAAATTCTCTCAAATTGGAACAAAATACCTACGTAGAAATTTTTTTATCCAAATAAAATATGTTTGAGTAGGGAGGAGCTAATATGATCGAATTCGTCAATAAATCTAGGAAATGTGTAAGGAGGCATGATAAAATCAATGGGATAAAATGGTGGAAGTAGAGGTTTATCAGTGGGATCATCTAGTTTCTTATAATCAATACAGACACTCCAACCAAACTAGACGGGTTATGATTAACTCGTTTTTATCATTCCTAATGCCAATAATACCAGTCTTCTTAGGAACAACCTTTGTAGGGCTAACCCATCACTATAAAAAATGGGGTATGTGATCTTATAGTCCAACCACTTCAGCATTTCCTTCCTAATTACCTCCTACAGAGTCGAGTTCAACTTCCTCTAACAGTCTCGGTAAGGTCCAGTACCATCCTCTAAGTGGATCCTACGCTACACAACTGTAGCGCTAAAACCCTTGATGTTTGCTAAGGTCCATTATGAGGCCTCCTTATTCTCTATAAATAAGGCAAACAATTTTCCCTCCTCATCCTAGTCCAAATTAGAAGCGATGATCAAAGGTAAAGACTCACCAGGTCCTAGAAAGTCATATTAAAGAAGTCAAAAAGGGGTTTTAAATCAAGTAAAACAATAGAAGTATCACAGACAGAAACAAATTGCCTATACAAAGCACATATCATCAAAGTCAAACGTCACACTTAAGCTCATCACCTATAAAAAAGGATTTATACTTAACAACAAACTCATTCGTATGCTCAAACTCTAACTCCTCATAAGCAAAATCACCTACCCAGCTAAGGCTAGAATGGTCCATATCATCAAAATTGGTAGACAATCTTTGCAAATTAAAGATATTTAAGTCAAGAGTCATATTGCAAAAATATGGTTTCACCATACCATTCCTACAATTAATCAAAGCATTATACTTAGCTAAGAAAGGGCACTCTAGAGTCACAGGAATATGGGACTCAACATTAGACACCCTTTCAGTATCGAGCACCACAAAGTCAACAGGAAAAATAAATTCTCCTACCTTAATAAGCGCATCCTTTATAAAACCCATGGGAACTCTAATAGAGATGTTAGCTAACTGAAGGACAATCTTGATAGGTCTCAACTTCCCTAGTCTAAGTCTCTAATACACAGTGAATGGGAGACAGTTCACACTCGCTCATGGATACAGTAAACCTATATGGATGGTTTGGTTACCCATCACTATAGAAATGATATCAGAACCTAGGTCCTTATGCTTGATAGGAATTTGACTAGAGATAATGAAGTAATGTTAAAGGCTAAGTAAGCATATTATGCACAACCATGACCCTCTTAATGGTGCTAAAATCCTTCAGAAATTGAGCATAAAGGGGCACCTATTGGATAGCATCTAGCAGAAGAATGTTGACTTTGACTGGGGGAAAGTTTTTGTAATTTTATCAATATAAACCTAGTTCTTCTTCCCTTAAGCCTTTTAGAGAAATGAACTGCAGGTTTCTCAACTTGTGAAGAATGAGTGGAGAGTAGTCTTAGGAGAAGGTATAGTGATCATAAAAATAGACTTGTCCTTTTTACACTGTCTAGAATCATCAGCAGTAAAATGGGAAACAGTAGAAAAAGAGATAGGGGATTGTTTTAGTAATTTCTTGGGTTGCTGAGGATCACATGAGATGAGAGCAGGTTTATGTGATGGCATGTATGGAATAGCTGATGATCTCTCCTCGAGCGTTGAACCTTCAAGAAGGGCACCCTTGGGTGTGATCCAGGGAACACCTTTCCCATGGTCAAGTCAATGGAGGATCCCAGTAAAAAACGAAGCAGTAAAGAGAGAATTTAAGAGGAATGAGAAAGTATGGCAGAGAGGTAATCCTTTTTCAGAAGTAGGTAGGTGGGTATTTATAGCTCCTGTAGTGAGGGGTAAAATAGTCACTTCACTCTGGAGGTTCTCCACATGGGTTGCCAAACAGTTTGCTCCCTTGGGCTCCTAGCTAGAGGCCCAAGGGTCCCGTTAAGATCTGCTATGCTAGCTGCGCCTAGCCTATGGCCGCGTATATAGGGGCCCACTCGGGAAATCATATTTTTCGGATCATTTAGCCCCTCACATTTTGCCTGCACTATGAACTGAACGGATAGTTAGGCGAAATGTGGAATGCACCCATGGCAAAAAAGTGAGGTGACACTGGGAAATGGTTCATTGATGGTCGAAGCGCCTTATCCCGAATCGACATCTGGCCATTGTCTTTAGGTCCAGTTGTTGCACCGATATTTGACCTCATTTTATCCCTTATTTGACCCACTTTTCTCATGGTTTTCATGTCGAATCTTAAGGAGAAAGGGTTAAATTTGCCTCTTTCGGTTCATAATGTACTTATTTGGTTGGTTTGCTTGTTTTCTAGGAGCTTCGCCAAAGAGACGAGAAACTCACCAACTTCAATAAGGAATGAGGCATTTGGGATGCATTTCGAGGTGGAATAGAGGTCCGACACACCCCGGGATCAAAAGAAAGCTAAAAAGAACTGTGCATGATTATCATGCAGGAGAGCATGACTGTGCACCGATGGCTAAAGCCACGCACGGATGGCACGCCCAGGCGTACGACGGTGCGTCTGGCCGTGTGTGGTGGCGCATGGGCGGCCGTGCGTCTAGGCAAGGCCGTGCTTCGGGCCCAGCTTCCGCGATAAAAGTCAATTTTTCAGCCAGTTTTTGGGGGTCGCTCGGTTTGCTTAGGGCTTCTCTCTGGCGATTTCTAGAGCAGTTTAGGTTAGGTTTTCGCAAATAAAACCTCAATAGAAGGATTAGTTTAGGATTGAAGATTGTAATCTTGGATTCAACCTTTGGATTTCACGTTCCTTCTATCAATTCAAGACTAAGTTTTCTTCCCCTTTCTCTATTTATTTCATTGTTGTTCTTGTTTATGTTTTGTTGGTTTAATTCTTATATTTGTTTTGTTTAAGTTTATATGTTTAGTTTTCATTGGTTATTTATGTTATTTAGTTGGTTAGATTCGTTTTATTTCATTCTCTTTGTTTTGTTATTCAAGTTTATGTTCTTGTTTGTTAGTTTAGGTTTTGATGTGTTTGTGATGTTTAGTTGGTAGACTGTGTTGGCTTGGATTGTGATTAGCCTCTTGATGGCTAATTAGCCTTGTATTTGGCCTAACCATACCCAATCTATGCCTAGAACTTAGAGTTTTCTCTCACGCCTGCCAAGTGTTTGATAAAATGCTTGAAAGAGCTTTCATCCATATTTTTGGGCGATTGACTTATGCTGAGAGGTGAGGTCAATTAGCTAGTGTGAGAGACGGAATAGCCGAGTTCGGGACATAAAAATAGTATCCAAATCGAGTTAGGTCCGGGGGTTGCTAATTTTGTGGTCTAATTGGGCTAACCCCATGAAAGCAGGTGGTTAGGCTAATTAGACTAGCTCATGACCCTTGAGAAAGGGCTTGGGTGGTCTTCGATGGTGCAACCGACCATCTCTAGTTCGTGATGTAGTTTGGGTAGGTTAGGACTCATCTCAATTAGCTGGTTCGTCCATTGGTCAAATCATAACTCCAAGTTGCTTTTTCTATGTTAGCGTAGTTTAGTTTACCCTCTTTTTCCTTTGATTTTGCCTAGCTCGAGACGTTTTAGTTACCCCTGGTAGTTGAAAAGACAACTCCCTATGGACGATACCCCAAGTACTCAACGATACACCTTGCACTTGGGGTTTATAAATATTAAAATTTTGTTTTTTCCCTAACACCAGTGGACTTTTGGGGCGACTTGGTTCCTAAGGTTGGACGGTAGCCTAGGAAATCATCCATTTCTTGTATACAAAATGGGGCCGCCAGGAGCTGTACTCCGACCTCTGTGTGTTTTCTTTTTTGCAAAGGACTTCCCATTATGGTCTTCCCTCATTCTTTGAATGGGTGTTTATAGCTCCTGTAGGGAGGGTAAAATAGTAACCTCACTCTGGAGGTTTTCCAAATGGGCTGCTAGACAGTTTGCTCTGTTGGGCTCCTAGCTAGAGCCCTAAGGGTCCCAACAAGATCTACGCCCACCTAGCTGGGCCTAGTCTCTGACCCCGTATGTCGGGGCCCACTCGGGAAATCATATTTTTCGGATCATTTATCCCTTCATATTTTGCCTGCACGATGAACCAGACGGACAGTCAGGTGAAATGTGGAATGCACCCATGGGAAGAAGGTGAGGTGACCCTGGGAAATGGTTCATTAATGGTTGACACACCCTATCCCAAATCGACATCTGGCCATTGTCTTTAGGTCCAGTAGACTTTTGGGGCGACTTGGTTCTCAAGGTTGGACTGTAGCTTGGGAAATCATCCATTTTTAGTATATAAAATTGGGGCGCCAGGAGCTGTACTCCGACCTCTGTGTGCAAGGTTCATTATTGCAAAAGACTTCCCATTGTGGTATTCCCTTGTTCTTTGAAGATGGATGAGATGACTCTATATGCCCTAGAAAACTTCCAATGGGACCGGAGAGAGGTTGCCTTCCCTTATTTTCCTCTTCCGTCTTATTATAAGGATTTGTGCCCTGATTTCGACCTAGCCAGGATCGAGGAGGCTGCTTGTGACTTTTTTCTTCCTGAGATACCCCAGGTAGTATTCTGCGCGATGCTTCTCAACGATGCCGTAAAGTTGGGCGTGCTGCACAGATGGATGATCGATATATTGGAGTCAGCCCTCGCATGCTTGCAGTGGAGCACCTTCGAGGAGTGGTGTGGCGTAACAGAGGCAACATCCTACGGGCCCGCCGTCCAGAGACACACAGCTATCAGGAAGAGGGTTCGAGGTCTAACAACGCATCTCTCCTTCGTAGTGACGACGACAACGAGTAATGTTTAGGCCTTATCGCAACCTTTTTCATGCCCTTTCTCGCCTTCTCATCTTGTCTTTTGTTTTGCTGCCCTTTACTCCCCAAATTTTAATAATAAAGTGTTGAATTTTTCTTCATGGCTTCGCCTTTTAGTATGTGCTTCTGCTTGTTTATTTTTGCCTGTAGGTCGTGGTATAAGGAAGTGATACTTTGGTGTCGCCTCTGTCTTGACCATCTTGGAAGGCTAAGGGTGTCGTGCGACCAGAGGGTTGTTGACCAATAAGGTTAGCTCTCAGGGCCATCGGGGCCATGGACATAGCGAGGTGGCTATTGGGCCCCGGGTTAAAGATGCTCGAAGGTGATTTTGAGTGTTTAGGTGCCACGTGGTCGGGGCTGAATGGCGTTTCGGTTGTGTAGCCGCTTTGGGGGGCATGTCATCCTTTACTCTCCCACTCCCCCATATAAAGATGGAGTTGGACCCTTCGTATAAGGTCACTCGATCACACTACCAAAGCTTTTTAGAAACAGAGAAACGAATTTCCTAAAGAGAGGTAGTTTATGCACTTGTCTATACCATGGTGTTTCCTTAATTTCTCAGTACCGAGCAGGTAGCCGGCCACATCAGGGAGACGATTTCTCTCCCTAGATACTTGAATTTCCTCAAACAGTCCCGCTTGATGATGTCCACTAAGCTTCCAGCGTTGATTAGGATTCTACAAACAATGGCATTGACCACAAGTGCGGGCCCTCTCGCTCATCGAACACCATAGTTGGTATTGTAAAATGGCTCCCCTGTTCGGCCGTGAGAACCTGCTACGCTCCTTGAAGTTCAGCTTTCTAGGTGGACTGAGTGATACCCTCCGCATATCCATTGGCGATGGTGGCCACTATCTTGGTGGAGCACTCTTCTTCTCGAGGTTAAGGCTGCGTGGGTTCGCGTTTCTTTCGAAGGAAGCACGACCCTCTCTTCAAGAAGCGTCGATTTGTCCTTTGTTGGTTAGCTCGTGAAGGGCCTTCTTTAACTCTTGACACTCTGCAGTTATGTGCCCGTTTTGTTCGTGAAACTCACGATATTTCCGATCATTGTGCGGTTTCAATGCCGAGGTCATCGGTTATGGCCTTTTCAGCGTTGGGCGCCCCTTTACTTCCATGAGTATACTGCGAGGGTCTGTGGTGAAGCGGTGGTGTACGACCTCGAGCCTCGGCCTTCTATCCCCTTATCCCAAGTTCCTGTCAACTGGGGCCTTGGCCTTCTTGGGGGTATTCGTACTTTTAGTGCAAATTTCAGTGGCATGGATAAAGTCGGTGACCTTTCTCAACGCCTTTGCTAGTGTGGTTTTCTTCTACTCGGCCAAAGAGAGCTTGAATCGTCCACTCCTCAGGCCGTTCAAAAAAGAGGTGTACACCACCCCATCCTTCAAGTTTGGAATTAAGACAATTTCCTGGTGGAAGCGCTTGATGAAGTCTGCCAGGCACTCATGTGGTCCCTGCTTAATCTTGGACAGGTGGATGTTGGTCCGGCCTCTCCTTACGGCTAGCGATGAATTGGCTGACAAATCTATTAGCCAGATCCTGAAAGCAAGAAACGCTTCTTGGAGCTAAACCCTTAGAGCAGGATTGCGCCACCCCTTTCAGGTTAGCCGTGAAGTATCGGCAGTACGCGGCGTTGTCCACGTCCTGGACATACATCTAGACCTTATACACCACTAGGTGGTCTTCTGGGTCAATGGTCCCTTTGTACAGGTCCATGGTTGGCATCTTTACCTTATCGTAGCATGGAGCATTGAGTATCTCTATGCCAAACGGGGTAGAGAAGCGAACAGGCCCCGTTTGGGCGGCCATGCGGGACACCTTGATGGGAGTCTCAGGACGACTATCTACCTCCACTACTGACGTACTCTTTCGACTGAGATCGGCCCTCGGGGGTCTGGGAGGAGATCAACAGTGATGGTGGGATTCTTGACCGCGTGTGCCTCCAGGGTAAGGATGCGAGTACGTTCATGGTCCGAGTGGTGCTCAGGGTACGTCACTGACCTGAGGTCTCTCTTTGGGGCCTTGAGGTTTGCTCCTGCTCCTCAAATCATACAGTACATTGGGAATGCGTTGTGTACGACGTTGAGGCCATGGTTGATTTCACCAATCTTCCCTGGCTCGGGCGCCCACTCTGATAAACCGTTCGTGGTTTTCTCCCTGTGAACGGCCGTCCCTATTTGGGCGAACGATTTCCCTCACCTCGTCACTGTGACGATGTGACATGATGGGGGTGTGCCTATGGGAAGCCTTGCAACCCGTGGTAGGCACATAATCAAAGTGAGAAAGAGGCCGCGTGGAGCTCACGACTTCCGTAGCCTTCGTCACTTGTTCAATCGCCTGCTATATGATTATGTTGGTTACGGTGGACATGACATTCTTGAGTGCGTCCACCATAACGTATGCCTCCCGCTTGGGCCAGCATGGCCTGACTGAACGGGAGTTTTCCTTGGAACTTTTCGAGGCATCCTGCACCTCGGGAGGTGTCGGGGCCTCTAACATTCCGTATGTGGCTTGTCTCTTTGAGCCCGTGCCCATGTAGCTTCGCAAACTACCATCGTTCACTGTTCCCTCCCCACAGATGGCACCAAATTTGTTTTAGGAATTTCTTGGGTTGTTGAGGATGTTGTGGGATGAGAGCGGGTTTACGTGAAGGCACATACGGAATAGCTGATGATCTCTCCTCGAGCGTTGAACTTACAAAAAGGGCACCCCTGGGTGTGGTATGGGGAACACCTCTCCAATGGTCAAGTCAATGGAGGGTCATAGTAAAAGACAAAGCATTAAAGAGAGATTTTAAAAGGAATGAGAAAGTATGCCGGAGAGCGAATATTTTTTCCCGAGGTAGATAGAAGGATATTTATAGCTCCTATAAGAAGGGGTAAAATAGTAACTTCACTCTAGAGGTTCTCCAAATGGGCTGCCAGACGGTTTGCTCTGTTGGGCTCCTAGCTAGAGCCCCAAGGGTCCTGTCAAGATCTCCTATGCCTAGTTGGGCATAGCCCATGACCACGTATTTGGGGGCCCACCCGGGAAATCATATTTTTCAGATTAGGGATGAATGAGATGTTCGCCTTACATATAAGGTTGTCAATCTCTCATCCTGACCTCAGAGTTATTATAGGATTGACATTTCTAGAAGTATTTGGGAGCTGAGCTAGAAAAGGTCACATCCTTAGGGTCGGTCTCAAGCTGACTAGAAAATGTACTTTTTTCCCTATTTGCTATAGCAAACTGGGAAAACAACTCTATCATCACTATCAACATTCTCTCATTACTCTATCTCAGCATCTTTTCAATGCCACTTTTAATTCCCCTTTGAACTTTATCAAGTTCATTATAACCAAAAAAGGCTGAGATTGGCCAATAGGGACAGGAGGAAGAGGAGCTGGCGACTTGGGTGCATTAGGCACACCTTGGTAACCTAGCTTCTACATGGATTGGGAGGAGTTTCTAGCAAACTCTATGTATAGGCTAAGGACTACTACATTAGGTTTACTACTTCAAGAAAAATTGGGTTGATTACGCCACCCAAGATTAAAGTAGGAGCATATCTGTTGTTCTTAGGTCTCTAGTAGGCTATGTTCACCTATTCTTGGCATGATGCCAATTGATGAGCGAAGTTGGGGGACGAGCTCAAAGTATGATCCAACATGTGGCATTGGGAGCACATCTCGGGAGCCTAGGAAGGTTTGGATTGTTATAAAACTTACCCGTTCATCTTATTTTCAAAGGCAACAAATCGAGACTAAAAGTGACTCATGTCAGACACAACATGCATAACACCCCTAGCCCCACTACACTTAGAGTTTACATTGTCATCTCTAGTGGTGTCTAACTGTATGGTTTTCTCAACTAGATCTTCTAAGAATTCCCAAGCATCATTAGGGCTCTTAAAAAGGAATCTCCCTCAATGCATTGACTCCACCACTATCCTGTTCTGTTGGTCCAAATCTTTATATATAATTTGACAAAAATAGGCTTGATCTAAGCCATGGTGAGGATATTGCGACAAGAGGTTTACAAACTTCTCGAGGTACTTCCAGAATGACTCCTATCAGTTTGCACAAATTGATTGATTTCATTTCTTGGCCTAATAGTTTTACTATTAAGGAAGTATTTTCGTAGCAAGACCTATACAAATCCATCCCAATTGGTGATAGAATTCATGAGTAGCTACACATCCACTTTTTAGCCTAATCTTTTAAAGAAAAAGGAACAAATTTTAATCATACAATACAACATACACATCATGGAGTAAAATCCCTAAACCCTTACAAAAACATATAGGCATCCTCAACACCTGTAAAGCTAAGAAGCATATGGATAGTTTGGGGCTTGAGTTCATGAGTAACATTTTTATAGGGCTAGTATATTAAAACATGATGGTCCAACGGTCTTAAGTGGATAAAAGATGTTGTTAAGAGCTCTTAGCTACTCTTCGCCCATCTTTTTCTCCACCACTTCAAATCCTGATTCACTATTGTTATCTAGGTTGGTCTTTAATATATTCAAATGCTTGCTTTCAAAGACCTTAACCCACTTGTAGCTAATCCCTTTTCATTTTTACGGTTAATTATTTTTTTAAAGCAATAAAAATCAAATTTTTAGGAAGATTGGTTATCAGTTTAGTAGAAATAACTGAATTAAAACTACTCAAAGAAATTAAAATAAGTAATTAAGACCATTATTAAGAAACTAAATTACTCTTACAACTTTTTAAAATTGAATAAAGACTGAATCCTGCTAATCAATTTCAATAGGATCCTCAGCAATGGCGCCAAAAACCTGTTGCATCCTAGGAGAAATTATGAACCTTTGATGAGTGACAACCATAATCGCCTAAAACTAATTCAGAAAATATGAACCATTCAGGAGTGACAACCATGAAACTTCAATATTCACTATAAACCCAAAGGAACAGTACAAATTAAGACTTTAACTGAGAGAATTTTTGAAGCAAAAAGTCGAGTTAAAAATAGTACTAGAAACATTGTGTTAACCAAAATCAAAGGAGTACTTAAAATTACAATAATCTCCAAGACTACGAGAAACTAATGCTAGAGCTAAGCGGGAGAAGAATTAGTGATATACAAATGAACTCCAAGACCCTATATGTACTCGTGCTAGCCTCCCACACTTTCCAAAGTACATAATTTGTTATTTCCTAAGCCACCCCCTACTTTCCATATTTTACCCAAACCCTAAATAATGCACAACCTAACTATTTTTCAAATTCAACTCAATTTCATGGCAATTATCCAAAATTTTTCTCATTCAATCTTGCACGTCATTGCATCCATAACTTTTGTTGCATTAAGCACCTGAGCTAACTTGGACAAGTTTTTTTCGCAGCTGCACATGTCATGTGCATGGGACACAGACTGACTTCTATTGTGCGGGCAAAACCATGTGCCTTCCTCCTTAGTTGGGCATCATATGACCCACTTGTTTGGAACTATGGCAGCATGGGCTTCTTCATGTTTGATTAAGTGGACTAGGCGGCATGTTATTTGATTAAGATGGTATGGTAATGTTGATGAACATGATCATGATAACTTTTATAGGCCTTCACATGATGACAATGCACATCTCTTGAATTCTATTTCTCTAATGTTAATTTTTAACATGTAAGCCTCTTTAATTTCAAGGTCATCTAACAAATTTATCTAATATTATTGACTCTTTTTTCGTGTTGGAGCATGCAATAGTGCATTATAGTTAATCTTTGAATATCACACCTACATGCTTATATCAAGGCGTTAACTTTATAGCCCTATAAACTTAAACTCCTCCAAAGGCGAAAATTTTCCAAAAGCTAAACTTGATCTACAGTTAAACTTTGAATGCCTAACAAATTTGGGTTCATAAATGGGTTGACTTTGAACCTTCCTAAAGGTAACCTTCCTTAAAGGCAAAAAATATCTAGAAGACCGACATTACTTGACCTTTGGTTAATCGTTGAATGTCTCACCCTTTTAGGTACATCAAGGGGTTAACCTTTAATTCGCTTAAGGCAAACTTTCCTAAAAGCAAAAATTTTCCAAGAGGCAAACTAGACTTGACCTTTAGTTGACATTTGAATGTCTAGCCCTTATAGGTACATCATTTACCTTGAATTCCCTTAAGGTGAACTTTTCTTAATCATCAATTAACCTTTGAAATGTCTCACACTTTTGAGTGCATCAATGCGTTAAGTTGTTTGTTAAAGAATTCTTGCTTGAATTTGCTCATGTCTTTGTCTTTGTCTTTATCCTCCAATGCTTCTATGTCCAGGATTTTTTTAGTCCCTACAAATTATTATGATTGCTCAGGTAACAAGTCATACCACTCAATCTTTCTTTATTGCTATTGTTACAGTGGTTATTTGAACTGGTTACTTTCATGGAAAAAGCTACTAGTGGTCGGTAGTATTTGCATATACAACCAAGTAAGCATGACATAGATAGAGAGGAGATAAAGTTGTTAGTTCGTAGCTTTATAAGATCATTATGCAAGTTCAATTGCATTGGTGGTCCTTCAAACCTGCCTTGATGGCCTAAGATAAATATAAAGATAGTGGAGATATTCTTGTTTTCCAATCACGCCAAGGTGGACAAGAATCTCCCTTCTTACTAATTGTTGCACCCTAACATAGAGTCCGGACACACATTATGGGCTAGATTACCATTGCATGGGAAGTTTACTTACAAGCCACTTTATTAGGGGTGGTTAGAATACATCCTTGTTCATTTCAAAGATAAACTCACAGCCCTTCACATATTTGATATCTTATGTGCCTCATTACATCTCTGTGACTGGCGGTCAGACCTCAGTCAAGCAGTATGTGAGTACTGGTGTCCAGAAACAAACACTTTGCATGCTTTTAAAAGGGAGGCACCCATATCAATCTTTGATATCCCTAGTTTTCTCTCCTTGGGCTACCACGATCAGGGTGTGTTTATGATGAAGTCATTCCTACTCAATAGGAACTCACAAATAAGCTTCCTCCCATGTTGTATCTATTATTTGCTGCTTACCACAAACTAATGTAGGGTCACAAGGGCAAGCCGACCATAGAGAAATGGATTGGTTTCTAGTTTTAAGGTCCTAACAAGTACCATGTTTCCAAGAAGTCCAATTAGGGAAACCAAACCCGTCGCCCGGAAATACTGCTCTATGTCATCAATATAGAACCTCATGGTGAGTGATTGTCAAGTCGTTTTCGATGAGCTGCCAGTGGCTAAAGGCCAACGCACTGAGACCTTCCTAGTTGCATTTCTCTCATGTTGGTTATGCACATTCATCATACCAATTAGAGATGTTGGTTGCATTCATCCTGATACCTTAAACAGTGCATCATTTGTGGAGTCTGCTAGGGGGTATAACCCCCCTGTAGCCATCCTTTTGAGTATGTACAAGGGACTTAATGAGATCTCTCATTCTTCACATCCTAGTATGATTGGGGGCCACTTTCCTATCCATTTCCACTACGCATGGTTAGCAAAAAGGTTTGATGCCTACAAGCTTGATGGTGAGGCCTCTTTTAGTTTGGGCATGGTGAAATTCGGTGGCCTTAGTCAGGCCAAATCATTTCAACTTGAAGGGGCTTGACAACTTATCAGTTCTATGAAGGGCTTTTGCTAGCACTCATCCATCATCAACTGGCTTAAGGAGACTCTAATGGATGATGACAAGTTGTCAATAATTTACTTACTTTGGACTTATCCATTGGAGTTTTATTTTTTATCGCTGTGAAGATAGCATTGTCTAGGAGCATTACTGCTTTAAGTAATTCAGTAGACAATTTGCTTTTCATGAGGATGTTCATGCTGACTTGGACTTTAATAATCTTCCTGATCCAGAAACAATGCTCGGCTATTACCACATGCTCACAAATTATAGAACAGGGTTCCAAGTACTACTTCCTGGCCAATGCACTTAATTTGGGAGAAGTGTCACTCGTGTATTTTATGAATGGTGGTCTAAAATGTTTATTTCTTCAATGTGTAGCCAACATACCGGTGATTTCAAAAGGAAACAAAATGAATTATCTAGTGCTAACATTTTAAAGGATGAAGGCATACTTGGCCCTAAGCCTGAACAAAATATTATTCATTTTGGAAAGCCCTTAGAGCCTTATTTTCCACCATCCTAGCAACACCTATCCCTGCAATCCCAATTGAAAACATTGCTCAATTAACAAATGTAACAAATAAAGTTAAAGAACATTTTGAATCCTTACCTATTGAGATATGTAAATAAACGTTTAAACTATAATTAATCATAATGTTGATGGATAAGACAAACTACTCACTGGAATTTGTGAGCCAAGCTCAAAAAAGGTAACTAGGCCACCTCCATAAGCTGTTGAGAATATCATGGATATCCTGGATGATGATCCTAATGCTACTAGGTCCATGGTAACTCCTTCTGCATTTTTTTTTTCTTTGGACACGATTTCTCTTCAAATGTGTATCTCATTTTCGTTGTCTCACCATGTTTTGTTAATTTTTTTTAAATAGGGAGAAAGTGATGATATGAACTTCAAGGAGGAAATTGACACATATCCTTCTGTCATGAGAAAGTCAATGTTTTTCATCAATTGGATGAATACCATCCTTGGTAAGGATTTGTTTGATAACAGATCGAGACTTGATGGTTTGAAAGGTATTTGTTCCTTAAATGATGGTAAGGTTAATTTCACTCATAGAGCATATGCTCCTTCATTGGTGCCCCGTCCACAACATCCTTTGGGTGCTCGATAAGGAGGTGTTCCCATTTTTATGTTGTTGCTGTAACAAAAGAGCTAGACAGGAATACTCACGGATGTTCGATCAAGCCATACTCGACAAGTTGTCCGGTACCCCTTTTGATGGACTTTTTTCTCTTAGAGGTGATTTTGACTACCTTTATGCTATCATCTTTCAAAGAGGTGTCGACGCCACTCCTTTCGAGTACAAGGTTGAAGGGCTGATCAAGCAGGCATGCATCCTCAAGGACCTGGAGGAGAGTTACTTCGGTCAAACAACTGCTGAAAAGCAAGGTATTTATCGTATAGAGATGCAAGGTAAGCTTAATGAGGCCTCCCAATGGCCAAATGCAAAAGATGCCCGTTATAAAGCAATAGCGGATGAGCTGAAGCAAATGGATACAAGGCATGAGGAGCTGCTGAAAGAGCTTTAACTTTTGAAAGATCAAAAGAAAGATCTTAGTTATTAGGCAGTTGCAAGTGAGCATTTGCTTCAAGAGGCTGAGCAACAAGTTATTGATTTACAAGGTTAGATTGATATAATTAATTCCATTGAAGTGATGGTTGCAGCAAAAAAAAAGCTAGTTTGGAAAAGGCTAAAGCCTATATAAATGAGTCTTTTGAAGATTTGAAGAATTTCCAATAGAATCCATAGCTAGGTCTGCCTTTTTTGAGATGGATTTGTCATGTACTTCCTACTTTTGTGATGTAAGCCTAATATATTTTGAATAAAGTTTAGATAACAATTTTCTTTTATTTATTGCTGCACATGTGTCTTGGTTCATTTGCTTGTGATTGGATTTCACCAAGTTGAATCTCTTTATTTCTCTTTCAAACTGATAAGTTGTCCAGAACTTGCAATGATGTGAAGCCCGAGCTAGATTAAACGACCTTCTTCATTTAGCATCAACAAATTTTATTTATTTTTTGTGTGGTTGTGCTCAAGTGTATGCCCAAGTTGCCCACATAGCTGAAGGAAGTACGACACCCTAAGGATCAATCCATACATAGTTCAAACAACAATTTTTCTTTTAGGGGGTGGGTTTAACTATTCACAGCTTATACTCTTCGGGGATAAAAGTAGTACGATCGAATTTGAATTAAAAGAATAAATAGTTTATACGTCAAGGATGGTAAGGCTTTAAGAACTTGGAATTTATGGGCCCTGTTGGCACTACTTTCTCGTCAATTATCTTGTATTCGCCATTTATATAGACCTCTCAGATCATATATGGTCATCCCACTTTTGTCAAGCTAGAAGTCCTTTTTCATCTTCAATTAAGCCCTATTGTATGGCAATACGAAGTGAAGAGATTTGAAGTTCTAAAGGCAATACCACTTCAACCCCATATACAAGAGAAAAAAGAGTTAATTGAGTTGGCATCTTATACATGGTTCTGCATACCCAAATGGTCTCTCTAGTTTGTCATGCCAATCTTGCTTTGGCTTTGCCACCACTTTGCTTCATAAGTTGCAAAGAGTTTTATTGAAAGATTTTGCTAACCCATTTGTAGGTGCATTGTACATTGAAGATGTATGCTGAACAAACTTAAACTTTTCATAGAGGTCAATCACTTGCTTATTAACAAATGGTTTGCAATTGTTGATAATATTGTATCGAGGCACTCCATTGCAATAGATGATGTGTGCCTGAATAAAATCAATGACATTCTCCTTTTTGACTTCTCTTAGTGGAATTAGTTGTACCCATTTGTAAAAGTAATCGGTTTCTACCAAGATATACGAGTGGTTAGCAGAAGGCTTTGGAGTAATAGGTACTATGACATCAAACCCCTAAGCTTTAAATGGCCAGGATGCCATAGTCAGATGGAGTGGTTTAGGGGGTTGATGACTGAAATTGGCATGAAACTGGCAGTGCTTACACCTCCTTGCATAGTCAATACAATCCTGCACCATCGTAGACCAATAGTAACCCATCCTTTTGATATGATCATATAATATTGGTCCTACCTGATGCGCACCATATACCCTGGAATATGTTTCTTCGATTGTTTGTCTCACCTCTTTGTTATCCATGAATTACAACCAAAGGCCAAGAAAGAAACACAAAAAAGAGTCCTATTAAAATAAAGGAAGCGAGGAGCTCTCCATTAAATTTTTATCTTATATTTTGGATCACTAGGGGGCTTTCTATGTTATCAATAATTAATGAGTGGTTGACGCTAATCTTCTCCATCTAGCTCTCAAAAACTAACTACATTGACATCCTTGTCAAGCTCTTCAACAAAGGGTCCGAGAACCCATTGATTTCACGTGGGGACATTCATGCTTTTTTTGTCCCCAGTGTCAAAGTGTCTGCAAGATCGGTAAGCATGCTAGCTATCTTTTTGGCACTCCTAGGAAAATGCTCTGGTTTGGCAATTTCAAGCTTGTTTAGTAACTACAGGGCATATTTGGGGTCTGATGCAAGGTCTTCCTTTTTGACTTCATATTCCTTAAGGAGGTGCTTGATGAGCAATTATGAAGCACTATAGATGTCAAGATCTTTGATTCCCATTTCAATAGCCATTTGAAGGCCTAAGATCAATGCTTGATATTCAGCCACATTATAGCTAAGTTAGCAAGAATGAACAAGTGGGGACATGTTTTTCAAGGGAGATAAAAGCCACTTCTACACCAGCGCCATTGTGTCTCACAGCTTCATCAAAGTACATATCCCAAGGTGGAAGGATATTAACAAAGAACACATCGTCACCAAGTTGATCATTATTTAGCTCCCAAGCATATTGTGGATTGGGTGATATGTTAAGAAATCTACCAATGCTTCTCCTTTAATGGACTTTTACGGCATGTAAACAAGGTCATACTGCTTGAAGATTGCAACCCACTTTGCAAGTGGTCTGCTTAGAATTGGCCTTGACAAGATATATTTAACAGGATTAGCTTTAGAAATCACCCACACTATTTGAGCCTGCATGTAATATTGTAATTTGTGAATGGAAAATATAAGAGCCAAGTATATGCTTTTACTTAGGGAATAATTTCGTTCTTCCTTGACCAAAGTGAGACTTAAGTAATATAGAGCTCTTTCTTTGCCTTCCTTATTTTCTTGAGCGCATAATGCCCCAAAGGGCCTTTTCTAAGCTAAATTGTAGAGTACAAGAGACTTGCCTTAGATCTTTGCCCCGAAAACTGGCAAATTTGACAAGTATATCTTAACACTATCAAAGCTAAACTTGGTAAATGGGTCATTCGATTTGGGTATGGGTCGAATTAAGTTTGAATCGAATCATGTTTTGGGGTAAGTGACTTTTCGGGTCGGTTAAGTTTAAGTTAGGTGAACTTCAGTTCAGATCGACTTTAGGTCAACCGATTTTTGGTGCAATACACTTGTTATGCAAAAATAGCAATTTCGTAAAAAAATTTGGGTCGAAAATGGTTTGGTTCGAGTCAATTCATATATTGTCTATTTCAAATGTTGGGTCAGGTATGGGTCCTAGTTATTCGAGTCGGGTCTCGGGTTAAGTTTTTCAGGTCTAATCGAAGGCTTTTTAGCATAACTAGTTCCGTTCGAATTGTGCACCCGTCTTCCTGAGGTGGGTGAGATGGGTGGCAATGACCAAAGAGGTTGGATATGAACCTTCTATAAGCCAAATGATCTTGAAGACCCTGCAACTTTTTAAGATTTTATGGAGCAGACATATCTTAGATTGCCTTAATTTGACTTGGTCAATCTCAATGACCTCTATGTCGAACTATAAATCCTAGGAACCTCCTTGATGTGACACTGAATGTATACTTAAGTGGATTCATATTTAGCCGACATCTCCTCGACTTGTTGAAAATTTGACGAAGATGCTGTGGTTCAACCCCTTCTTTGACTTGACCTAAGATGATCAACATAGCCCTCCACCTTTTTTTGCAAAATGTCTCAAAGATAGTCTGCATTGCTCATTAGGATGTCACTATGACATTCTTCAAACTAAAGGGCATTACCTTATAATAGAAGATGCCATTAGATGTTTGAAAAGTTGTGGCTTCTTAGTCTTCTGGCGCCATCTGGATCTGATTATATCCACTAGTATAGTCCATAAAGGAAAAGGCTTTGTGTCCCATGGTTAAATCAATCATGAGCTTGGTAACGGGTAACAGGAAGTCACCTTTTGAGCATATGCTGTGCAATCCAGGAAGTCTGCGCGGATGCCAAGTTGCCCGCTCTTTTTTCTTATAAGGAAAATGTTTGCAATCCATGTTGGGTACTTTACTTCATGAATGAATCCCTCCTTTATGATTTTGTTGACCTCCTTTTTATTTCCGATACTAACCCTGGGCGAAAGCACCGTTGAGGTTGTTTCTTCGGTGAAACACCATTTCTGGACAAATGATAGACTGCGACTTTTAGGTCTAGCATTGACATTTCCTTGTAACTTTGTGCAAGTAATGAGCTTAAGTAGATAGGATAAGGCTCTTACCAATTTCAAGATATAGCTCCTTCAAATAAACGATTGTTGCTTGCCCTCCATCCTCAAGAGTTTCAAGAGTCTCTGTAAGTACTATTTCTAAATTTG
>JACYFF010010365.1:83824916-83838849 GCA_017589665.1 Selenicereus undatus | reverse complement strand
TGTTTGTTATTTACAACGCGAAAATCAGACACCACAATTCACCCCCCTCTTGTGGTAGAATACTCACTAATTCAACAAGTGGTATCAGAGCAGGTTCTCTTTCAAAAGGCTAACACCTTGAGAGATTCTGAAGATGAGTGCACCACAAGGAATTCTTGAAGGGCAATCCATTACTTGTCCACCCTATTTCAACGGCCAACATTATAGTTGGTGGAAGAATAGGATGGAGAACTATATTCAGGCAGAAGATTATGAGTTATGGATGCTCATCAAGAACGGGCCCCTTGTTCCCACCAAGGTGCTTGAAGATGGTAAGATGATTCCCAAGGAACCCAAAGAGTTCGATGCTGAAGATTATAAGAAAATGGAAAAGAATGCTAAGGCCAAGAAGCTATTATATTTCGGCCTAGGTCCAGATGAATACACTCGCATCTCTGAGTGTGAATCAGCCCAAGTTATCTGGAACGCCCTGCAAGTTGCTCATGAAGGTACGAGTCAAGTTAAACAATCTAGAATTGAGCTATTTATGCGACAATATGAGTTGTTTGATATGGGTGATCGTGAAACTGTGATGGATATGTACACACGGTTTACCCACATCACAAACGAATTAAAATCTCTGGGAAAGTCTTTCACCACTGAAGAGTTGGTGAGGAAAATCCTCAGAATTTTACCTCGTATGTGGGAGGCCAAAGTGACAGCTATCCAAGATGCTAAAGACATGAACAAGATCACCCTCGACGGGTTGATTGGCAATCTTCAAACCTATGAACTCATAAAGAACTCACAACAAAAAGAGGAGCAGAAGAAGGATCGTGGGCTTGCCTTGAAAGCACATGGGGACACTGACTCTGACCTTGAAAATGAAGACGTCGCCCTAATGACCAGAAAATTCAAGAAATTCTTCAAAAAGGTCAAGGAAAGCAACAAAAGAAAAGACTTCAGTAAGTCCATAAACACCCCCAAAGAACAGCTCACAGGGTGTTTCAAGTGCGGCAAACCAGTTCACTTAATCAAAAATTATCCTCTGCTTCGAGAAGATCAGATGCCCGAACAACCTCAAAAACAGGGTCGAAAACACCCTGTAAACAATCTGGGCAAGCGTTTCTCGAGAGCTATGCTGGCTGCTTGGGGAGATTCCTCTGAGGATGAAGGAGAATCTGAAGCTGAAGAAGAGGGTGTAGCACTGATGGCACAAAGTGATTCAGATTCAAATGATGAATCAACAATCAGCCTCTCAGATCTCAAGAACAAGGTACATGGTCTTAACAAAGCTACTTTAGAAGAACTTCTATATAATGTGATAGACACCTGTGCTGATCTAAAAAGAGAAGTTCGTGACCTAGAGCTTGAAAATGAAATTCTTAAAAATGAAAAACTTGGTTTACATGAAAATATTAACATGCTCAAAGAAAATCTCTTTATAAAAGAAGGAGATTATACTCGAGTGGAAGAAAAACTCTTTGAGGTGGAAGGAATGGTTGAAGACTTGCTCAAAGAGAACAAGAGCTTGCATGCTAATATAGAAAAACTGGAAACCGAACTTGCCACGACCAAGTGTTGGAACAAGTCCTCACAAGCCCTTGATTGGTTAAACACTCACCACAGTCGAAACAAAAAGGGACTTGGATATAAGCCTAAACGGACCGTTTACCCAATACATAGGAAGTATGTGAGATTACCTGAAAACATCGTTTGCTTTCATTGTGGTAAAACGGGTCATTATAGATACACTTGCCCTTTAAGAAAACATGCCAATGAAAAGAATGAAAGGTATGTGAAACAAATCTGGATTAGAAAAGATGAGCTTTACATGTCTAAAAGAATGGGACCCAAGTGGATCTGGGTTCCCAAAACTAACCCGTGATTTGTTTTGCAGGCTGAAGTGAGAGAGAACAACCTTACGAACAACCCCACCAACACCCTTAAAAACAGGCAGTTGTGGTTTGTTGATAGTGGGTGTTCACGGCACATGACTGGTGAAAAATCAAATTTTCTCTCACTTACAGCTTTGAATGGTGGGAGTGTAGCATTTGGAAACGGCAAATCTGGGACAATTGTCGGTATAGGTAATATTGGTAAAACTCTCTCCCACTCAATTGATAATGTGCACTTAGTTGATGGGTTAAAGCACAATTTGCTAAGTGTGTCCCAACTGTGTGACAAGAACAACCTAGTACTGTTTTCAAAAACACGTTGCTTCGTTGTGAATGACGACATAGGAGATGTTATGTTGAGGGGGAAGCGATGTCAAAATGTTTATAAAGTTAGTATTTCCACTCTTCCCCAAAATAATCTGACTTGTTTAAATGCATTAAATGATGATATAATGCTATGGCACAAGAGACTAGGTCATGCAAGCCTGTCCTTGTTAAATAAACTTGTTTCCAAGGATTTGGTTGTTGGACTACCTTCCATCAAGTATAATGATGACAAGGTATGTGAAGCTTGTGCAAAAGGAAAACAAGTCAGATCTTCTTTAAAATCTAAAAAGTGGGTAAGCACTACCCGACCTCTTGAGTTATTGCATATTGATTTATGTGAACCCATGCGGATAGCTAGTAGAGGAGGGAAAAGGTATGTGCTTGTAATAGTGGATGATTACTCTCGATTTACCTGGACCCTATTCTTGGCCTCCAAGGATGAAACTTTTGAGAATTTTATTGCCCTTCTCAAAAAGATTGAAAAGAGAGTAGGACATTCATTGGTTAGCTTGAGGTCTGATCATGGTACTGAATTTGAAAATGCAAGCTTTACAAAATTTTGTAATGAACATGGTGTTGATCAAAACTTCTCAGCCCCAAGAACACCCCAGCAGAATGGGGTGGTTGAACGAAAAAATCGTACCTTAGAAGACATGACTAGAACAATGCTTATTGCTAGTGGTCTTCCTAAGAACTTTTGGACAGAAGCTTTGAACACATCATGTTACATTATAAACAGATGCATGATTAGACCCATTTTGAACAAAACTCCTTATGAACTTCTTAAAGGCAGAAAACCCAACATTATGCATCTAAGAACATTTGGTTGTAGATGTTTCGTGCATAACAACGGGAAGAATGCCTTAGGAAAGTTTGATCCTAGGAGTGATGAGGCAATATTTCTTGGTTATTCCTCTCACAGTAAGGCATACAAAGTCTTTAACAAAAGAACCTTGTGTGTTGAGGAAAGTGTGCATTTGTTTTTTGATGAATCTAACTCCTTGAATGAGAGTAATGCACAGGATGAAGAGTTTGAATTAGGTCTTGTCCAAAAGGAGCTATTGAATCAAGAAAAATAAGGTGAGAACACCCTGAAAGAAACAGGTATAGAAGCTGTTTCTCAAAGCGACAGGCAAGGTGAACTTCAAATAGGGGGAAACACCGTTGAACCCTATTCGGAACCATGTTCTTCAGGAACCAGTTTGCAAATAGGTGCAGAAACAGGATCAGGAGGTGTTCTTGAGCCTGATCCTACACACACTTCAGTTAGAACAAAACATGTGTCTGTGGATCCAATTAATCCAAGACTATGGAAGCACCATAGTTCGCACCCTATTGATCAAATCTTGTCAGATATTAATACTGGAGTGCAAACTAGATCTAAACTTAAGAATTTTTGTGCTTTCTATGCTTTTCTTTCTAACATTGAGCCAAAAAGTGTGAATGAAGCTCTTGCAGATTCAGATTGGATCACGGCTATGCAAGAAGAACTTCATCAATTTGAAAGAAACAAAGTGTGGCACCTTGTACCTAAACCTGCAGAGAGAACAATCATTGGAACCAAGTGGGTGTTCCGAAATAAGCTAGATGAGTCAGGTACAGTTACTAGGAACAAGGCACGGCTGGTGGTTCAAGGGTACAACCAAGAAGAAGGGATTGATTACGAAGAAACCTTTGCACCAGTTGCTACAATTGAGGCTATTCGAATCTTAATAGCCTTTGCTGCTCATATGAAAATCAAGCTATATCAAATGGACGTGAAAAGTGCATTCCTAAATGGATACCTTAAAGAAGAGGTGTATGTCAAACAACCCCCTGGTTTTGAAAATGGTGATTTCCTAAATCATGTTTTTAAACTTGACAAAGCACTTTATGGTTTAAAACAAGCTCCAAGAGCTTGGTATGAACGGTTGTCAAGCTTTTTACTTGAAAATGATTTTAGAAGAGGCAAGGTAGACAATACCTTGTTTCTGAAATCTAAGGGGGAACATCTATTGATTGTCCAAATATATGTAGATGACATTATATTTGGTGCGACTCATCATGATTTATGCAATGAATTTACAAATATGATGAGGAGTGAGTTTGAGATGAGCATGATGGGTGAGCTTAATTTTTTCTTAGGCTTACAAATCAAGCAAACTCCAAACGGCACCATGATCCATCAACAAAAGTATATCAATGAGCTACTTAAGGGTTTTAGGATGGAGTCAGCCAAACCCATAGACACTCCTATTTCTCCTTCAACCAAGTTGGTTGTGGATGATGGGAGTCCCTCAGTTGAGGAGAAACTCTATAGGGGCATGATTGGGTCACTCCTATACCTAACCGCTAGTAGACCGGATATCGTTTTTAGTGTTGGTTTATGTGCCCGTTTTCAGTCTAGTCCTAAAGAGACTCATCTTAAGGCTGTTAAACGGATACTAAGATATTTAAAGCATACACCTGATTTAGCTCTATGGTATCGTAGAGGTTGCAATCTTGATCTTGTTGGATATGCTGATGCTGACTATGCAGTTTTCCTAGTTGATAGAAAGAGTACCTCAGGCATGACTCATTTTCTTGGACCTTGTTTGGTATCTTGGGCTACCAAGAAGCAACATTCTGCTGCCATGTCCACAGCAGAAGCTGAATATGTTGCAGCAGCTTCATGTTGTGCTCAACTGTTGTGGATAAGACAACAGCTTAAGGATTTTTGTGTTGACACTGGATGCATTCCTATTTTTTGTGACAATACTAGTGCTATTAACATTGCCAAAAACCCATGTCAACACAAAAGGACAAAACATATTGACATTCGACATCATTTCTTGAGAGATAATGTTGAAAAAGGTTTAATTTCTATGAATTTCTGCTCAACGGATAATCAAATTGCTGATATATTCACTAAGGCTCTAGCTCGGGATCAATTCGAGAGTAACAGGCTAGAGTTGGGGTTAGTAAAAACACCCTGAGAACACCTGTTCTCAGAGGTTGACCAAAGCTGACAAAAACACCCCATAATACCTGTTCCATATTCTTGTTTGAAAGTGTTCTTATTTCAGTGGCTTTTGATTAAAGAATATGTGTAGTCTTGTGTGCCAATGTGACGATATACTGTTGTCATGGGAGATGGAGAAAGAGTAATCATGACATATCTTGGAAAGAGAGAAGCATACTCAAGAACAAGCGGCTAGATCAGGTACGCATTGATTGTGTTTAATGCTTGCTGCTTGCTTAACTTCTAGGTATTCCCGAGATGGCCCTTCTTAACGGGCAGGGAGTTTAAAAGCCCTCGTGCGTGCGTCTTCCCTGTCTTACTCTCTCTCTCAACCCTGTTCTTAACTTCAAAACCCTAGCAAAACCCTTAAAACCCAAAAATCTCTCCTGCTTTAATGGCTTCCAAAACCGATTCCTCACTCCTCTCTGAGAACACCCTCTTCTGTCAAAAAGGGCGATCTGATTCCTTTCCACCAACTCCTTTTCATGTTCATCATTAAGAACGTGATTCCAAGGGGTCAAGGGAGAAACTCAGCAGACCTTTTCGATCAGTGCCTGATCGACTTATTGGATAGGGAGGAACCCATCAATCTTCCGGGAATCATGATTCGCCACATTGGGCGAATTGCGAACACCACCCGGACTCATGATCTCGGGTATGGGTTTCTGCTGACAAGGGTGTTTGAGCACCTTGGGATAGTGCTCACACGAAGAGTGGCGGCCCAAATCATTAATGAGATTGGGATTGACACCCTGCTAGGGTGTGGCTATGACGTTGGTGAAGGGTCAGTCTCCAAACAGGGTCGTTGACCACCTCGACCACCTGTTTCTGGGCAACCTACCATCAAGCTTGAGGCTGTTCTTAAGGACAATGCTCGCCTCAAGGATGAGCTCTCAGCTGTCAAGGCTGCTCTTGCTGAGGAACAAGCTCTCTCTGCCAAGCGTCATGACGACTTGCTTGCTCTTCTCTCCACTCTTGCCCCTAGCATTCCTCCTTTGCAAACGAAACCACCCTCTGCCCCCTGATTGTCAAGCTTGTTCTCTGTTTTTGTGGTTTGTTGCAATGGTACTACATTGATTATTAATGAAATATCTGCTTGCAGTCTTTCTTGCTTGTTGTTTCTTAAGCTTTATATGCTTTACCTTATGTTGTTCTTGCTTTTTATGATGCCAAAAGGGGGAAGCTGAGTGAGAAACCAATTGACAAAAACCTTTTGATTGAATATGAGAATGAAGGAGAGTGAAAATGACTTACGTGGATCACTATCAGCACTCAATTTTTTTTGTGTTGTTTTGTCAATATGGTCACTTGGTTTGTCATCATCAAAAAGGGGGAATTTGTTGAGTTATTTTGATTAAGTTTTGATGATAACAAATCCAAGTGTGAAAATTTGTCCAAGTAATGTTGCTCCAAACACGATCTCCAAATAGGCCTAACTGGTGTTTTCTTTTTTGTATTAACTGGTTTGCTGCATGTGAGAACAAGTCTTTAAAACAGGTTCTACTTGGTGGTTCTATATTAAGAACAACTCGATTGTAAAAGCATGTTGTTCCTGGACTCTAGCAAGATCAGCTCGATGTAAAGCATGTGGTTCCGAAACTCTAGCAATGCAAAGAACAACCCCAGCAAACAAGGTGACTTTGGTGTTCACAGCAGCTCTACAAATCTTGGACAAGATGACTGGTTCAAAACAAGAAGTCTTGGGTATATAGGTTTTATTTATTTAGACTCTTGTTAATGTGCCAATATTGAAAACGCTTTTTAAACACCTCTTGAATCGGTATTCGCACTAAGTACTTCAGAACACCAGTTGCGAACAACCCTCCAAACAGGGTGCCCAGGGTGGTTCTGAACTAAAGTGGCCATACCCGGTTATCTTTGAAAATTCATTTCGGTTGGCCAAAATCTCCAGTATACTTTTCTTAAACCCCAAGATTGCTATCTTTCTGGAAAGGATATTCCTTGAATATATTATGGGAGATTTGCGAAAATAGTTTTTGGGGAATTTGCCAAATCTAAATATTTTCCTTTGCCCATATTTTCGGATTTGATAAAAAATCCCAAAACTGAAGATTTCTGGTTGCTTTTGAATCTTCTTCACGGCTATGAAAACATAAGGGTTATCTCTTGAGATAACAAATCCCTTATAACTTGGAAAAACTTGCCACTAGCCATTGGGAATATCTCTCTTGAAAATCCTTTTCCAAACTTAGCTGAATTCTTCTCTTCTTCTTGGTTTTTGACCGTTGGGTTTTTGTGGATAAAAGCTCAGCTCTTTCGCCCCCACAATACACTGAGACATTGAGAAAAAAGGGAAGAAAAGAAAGCAAAGAGTGAAAACCTGGAAACACACAACATATAGGAAATTTCAAAAAGAGGTTTTTCTAGAAGAGTTTTTGAAGTATTCTTGAGAAAAGAAAAACCAACTCAAGTTGTGTTTAAACCAAGCTTTCGATATATTGGCATAATAGGATCTTCATTGTACCTTACATCTGCTTAGTAAGAAGCACCCCAGTAAGGTGTTTGTTGACCTTGATCTCAGATCAGTCAATAGTGAAATAGTGTGCCCTAGTCGTGTGGACTTTGGACGTGTCCTATCTGGTGAGATTTGGACGTGGTGTAATCTGCCTTAGAGAAGGAGATTACGTGGTTACAAGGTTGTAAGAAGGTGTGTTACAATTGTAACGAGTTAAGCCCGGTTTAGTGAAGTGGTTAAATCCTACACGAGGTAGGTCGTGGTTTTTCACACCTCAGTTGGGCTAGAGGTGTTTTCCACGTAAAAATTGTGTGTGCTTTATTTTTCCGCATTTATCTTGGTGATTTTCGCATTTGGTATATCTGAGAACACCCTCTGCAAACAAGTCATAGGGGTGTTTGTTATTTACAACGCGAAAATCAGACACCACAATTCACCCCCCATCTTGTGGTAGAATACTCACTAATTCAACACTAAGCAACATCTTTTCCCTCAAATGCCCACACCTGACACTGTCAGCATGCAGTCAGTTGAACAATCAACAACACCAACATCCCATGTTTAGTCCACTAATTCCCCTCCTACCTCTACTTCATCTCAAAATACATTACCCATTCCAGCTCCAACAAGGAGGTCATCCAGATCACACCAACAACCCCATTACCTCAAGGATTATTTTTGTGGTATGGTCCACTCATCACAGTTACCATCAGAACATCAGGCCTTAGTCTCCACCTTGAAAAAATCCACTAAACCTCAGTCCTATGAGGAAGCCTCCAAGGAACCAAGATGGATAGAAGCAATGCAGAAAGAAATTGATGCTCTAATAGCCAACCAAACCTGGGAATATGCTTACTTGCCACCAGGAAAAAAGGCAATTAGCAACAAATGGATTTACAAAGTCAAACTCAAGTCAGATGGCACCTTGGAAAGACTTAAAGCAAGGCTTGTCACTAGAGGTTTTACTCAGAAATATGGAATTGATTACCAAGAGGTATTTTCCCCTGTTGTCAAAATGGCAACCATAAAAAGTATTATAACTTTGGCAGTCTCCAAAAGGTGGCCCTTATCACAACTAGATGTAAACAATTCTTTTCTTCATGGAGACCTTGATGAGGAGGTCTATATGGAGGTGCCAAAGGGAATTCCCAATCCTTCCAACAAGGTCTGCAAATTGAAAAAGTCACTATATGGCCTGAAGCAAGCAAGCAGGCAATGGTTCAGCAAACTGAGTAGCACACTAATCTCTTTGGGATATCAACAATCTAAAAATGACTACTCATTATTTCTCAATAAGTCCTCCACACAAATTACACTCGTGGCCATCTATGTGGATGATATTATGATAACAAGATCAGATCCAATAGAGATCAACCACATCAAACAACATCTAAATCAGTGCTTTGGTATTAAAGACCTTGGACAACTCCATTACTTTCTTGGACTTGAAGTTAGCTACATTCCAGCAGGTGTGGTTTTATCTCAGAAGAAATTCACACTTGAGTTTCTCAAGGACAGTGGCTTGACTGACACAGGACCTGCCACCACTCCTTTACCACTTAACTGCAAACTAGCACCAAATAAAGGTGATCTTGTTAGTCATCCCACATACTACAGAATAATGATTGGAAAACTAAATTTCCTTACAAACACTGGGCCTGATCTCAGCTTTACAGCCCAAAGCCTGAGCCAGTTCATGCAGAAACCTAGAACCTCCTACCTGTAAGCCCTACAGCACACCCTAAGGTACATTCAATCTACAATAGGGAAAGGAATCTTATTACAAGGATCAGAACATTTATCAATACAAGCATATTCAGACTCTGATTGGGTAGTTTGTCCTTTTTCTAGAAGATCAATCACAGGATACATCATACTGTTTGGTTCATCTCCTATCAGTTGGAAAAGCAAGAAGTAAAGCACAGTCTCGAGGTCTTCTTCAGAAGCTGAGTACAGAGCAATGTCACAAACAGCAGCAGAAATAGCATGGCTAGTTCGACTCTTTGAAGAAATGGGTGTTCACCTTCTCAAACCTGTGATAGTAAATTGTAACAATCAATTTGCCATCCATATTGGCAAGAACCCTGTGTTCCATTAACGGGCAAAACACATAGAGATAGATTGTCATTTTACGGGGGAAAAGGTCTTAGAAGGTCTACTATAGCTTACATACATGCCTACACAGCAACAACTTGCCGACGTGCTCACTAAGATCCTTCCTTCTCCTCAGCAGGACCTTTTACTAGCCAAGTTGGGCATGGTTCCATACCCTCACCATTCCAGCTTGAGGGGGGGGGGGGTAATGAGACACACAATACACAACCCAAATATCAGGGCCCACATTCCAATCTGTTATGATGATGTGGCATAACAGCATAACCAATTCTTGCAATAAGCTCCACCAATGTATATATACAACCTCATGTACAATAGTCTCTCCCCAATGAAACAGAATACAAGATTCTTTTCATCTCTCTTAGCGTTCTTTCTCTTTCTCTTTTTCTCTCCTCACTGCCATTGATGAAATGCTTCAAGCTCAATCAACAGGAGAAGATTTCTCATAGGATGACTCAATGGACGCTGAGTGTACAAATGAGAATGAAAAGATGAAGTAAACTTGAGGAGGCTGTAGGAGTACATCTAGAAGGAGGAAGAGAAAGAGATGATGGCTTAAATGGTTGCTACCAAATTCTAGAATGAGAAAGAAGAGTGCGAGATAGAGAGAGAAAGAGAGAGATCTATAAAGAGAGAGAAGGCTTACCAGTCCTAAAGTCTACCCTGGACACCCCCTTTATTTATGGCAATGGAACTGCTAGAACTGGACGTACCTCTAATGTCTCCTATGTCTAGAGATAGAAAGAGAAAGAGAAGAGAGAAAGAGAAAGAGAGGAAGGTAGAGACAAAGAGAGACAGAGATGGGCATTTCTAAAAGTAGGGGACATAAACATAGAGTTAGAAAACTTGGAGCAAAAGTTGAAGGTTTGGAACCTAAGGCTGTTACATGGATTTTAACCCTCCAAATCTCATCTACTTTTCCTTTAGGTTTTTTTTTCCTACTTTTATTTTTGTTTTTTTATTTTCACCAATTTGGGAAGTTATGCAATTTTCTTTGGTACATTTCAAAATTCTAATTTCTCTCCCCCAATAAGATTTACCCTCTTGTAATTATGATTTTAAGGTTATTAGGGATATAGGCAGAGTGGTTATGGAGCTAATATTTCACAATTCAATGTTCTTACTTTTCCTTTTCTTAACAAAGCTTTCTTGCTCATTGAACTCACGCTTTTAAGCTTGAACTCTGAGGTTCGTGACCCTAATCTCTAGTAGAGCCAAAGTTTTAGTCTTATTGGTTAGCATCAATGATGCATGTCTACTAGAAATTTTGACTATTGTTCTCATTGACTAGAGGAACCCAGGCACCTCATCCTCCCAGGCTTCCTTGGGATCATGAGTATTTTTCTTTAGAACCTATAGGACTAGCTTATCAAGTACTTCAGCTTGTCCATTTGGTATAAATGTGTTATTTACTATAATTCCAAGTCCTTGATAGTAATTCTTATTCCCATATTAAATGTTTTCTATTATGTGCAATTAGTTTGATTGGTAGTATATATCTTGTTATAATGTTCTTCTCCAGGAAATCCTTTTCCTTGGCTATTGGTTTTGCTCTACCTACTTGGTAAGGTAAGCCATTACCATATCGAGGAACTTTTTATGCCCAGTTACCTGAGCGAAAGGACGTTGAATGTCTATGCCGAACATGTAAAGGGTAGGGGTTCTGTGACATACAAGTTGGTTGTTGCCATACGTATCCTAGGAGAAAATTTCTAAGATTTTTTATATTCTCTGAGATAGGAAATTACATCCTTGAGCACTGTTGGGTAGTGCAAGAGTGTTCTCAAAAGTTTTCCTGCTAAAATTCTTTCCCTTACATAACCGATGTAGTTACCCTCATGGATATTAGATAAAATGTACTACAATTCTTCCTTTCTAACACACTTCATCAAAGAACTTGTGAATTCATTCTATAGAGTTCTGCTTTGCAGATGTAATGTCAATCTCATATTTTCCGGAGCTTAATGGCCTTTGTATGATTATCTAATAGCTTTCTTTTCTCCAAGTATGCTAAAATTTTTGTCATCTAGGTATTAGTCTTAGTAGTGACATAGGCTTCTACTTTTATGCTTATGTTCCTTATCACTTCCAAATAGACTATTATTGGGGGACTAGATTATGAGGGACTTGGCATCTTGCTTAGTATATTTACCTTATGATTTTCTAATCTTACTATGCTGTTTATTTTAAACTATTTAAAACGTTTTAGGATTTCTTGGATTTTGGTCACATATCTGATCATCCATTTCCTCTAGCCTCAAACTATCTATTACCTAGGTGGCTGCTCTTTATGAGAACATTACTTTCTCAACTTCTAGGTCTCTCCAAATTTGGAAGCTTGCTACGATGTCTTCGCATTCTACCTCATTATTTGTTACTAAAAATGCAAATCTTATGGCATATTCTAAATTCTCTCCCTTGGAAGTTATTATAATTAGTTCTGTCATGATCCATTGTGTACCACTACTTTATGCCATTCACATAGATTTGATTTTAAGAACCTGTTCCTTATTTCTAAAGATACACTAGGTCAAGAAATCGGATAGAGTTTGTATCTTAATCACATCCCTATCCTTATACTTTATGCCAACCCTAGAGAGTACCACTACTCATAGTAGCATCCTTTCTAAGTTTTTCATACTTCCCTGTTATCTTCTCTAGTATTCTATCTATCAAGATCTTTATGATGTGGGATTTAAAGTAAGGCCCGAGCTTCCTTACAGTCATAACAGCGGTCAAGGCCAACTTCTCAACTGTTAGGATAAGTTGAGTTCAAGCCCATTTAAGACATGACTGATGAAGTGCATCGGGGGTTGCCTTTCTCTTCTTCCCTTTGCAATACTGCACTTATAGCCTTGTCAGATCCTAAGAAATACATTATTGGTGTTTCTATAGAAGCTAGATTAGTGAAAGCTAGAATCATTGCAAAATGTTTGTTGAGTTGTTTGAATGCATGCTCAACTTCATTGGTCCACTCAAAATTCTTGAATGATCTCACACACTTGCAGAAAGATGGGTGATTTTTTACATTTCAAAATATAGTCGCAAGCATACAACTTTTTTTTATAGTACGTCAAAGTCTTCTCCATAGCGACATGCTAGAAATTCATGACTATAAGTGTCTTAGATTAGGTATGGTTGCTTCTAATAGGAATTTTTTTTTGGCATAGGCTAAATGAAAGGCAGAGAAATAAGGAAAAAAATGTAGAAAGCAATGAAAGCCATGAAAATAATAATCGAAAGGTAGTTGTCTCACTTGCCATTCACACACTAAAAAGTCATGGCACAACATGAATAAAGAGCAAATCCATATTATCACTTACATAGGCTTCAAACATTAAAATAAAAACACAAGACTCTAAAATTTTTTTGCAACCTAAATCAAAATTATCATGCTGAGCGCAAATAGCTAATTAGACCTGGCAAAACTGACCCAAGACTCGAAACCCGAACCGAATAATCCGGACCCATACCCGACCCAACACTGGAAATATGCTCACCCGAAAATGGACCCGAAATTCGAATTGACCCGACCCGAACCATACCCGACCCGAAATTTTCAACAAGGTTGCTTGTTTTGATATGACGAGCGTATTTCACAAAAAATTGGTTGACTCGAAATCGACCCGAATCGAACCATACCCGACCCAAACCGAAACGACCTGCAATGTCACTTAACCCGAACATGACCCGACCCGTACCCGAACCGAATGATCCATTTGCCAGGTCTATAACTAATACACCTAAAACTTTATGAAATTTCATTAAAATTATCTAAGAAATAAAACAAAGAAAATCAAAAGAGCGGAGACAAATAAGGGATTAAGAAAAAGAAGTTAAGTTAAAGAACAGGTACAGGTAAGAAGAAGCAAAGGGGTGTGGATTGAATTAGGGGGTGTTTGGTGAGCAAAAAAGGGTTGGGGACTTGAATCCTCAGGGTTCAAGTTCCATTCCTTAATGTTTGGTGATAAATTTGGGAAAAGGAACTTGATACCTGGGGGAATCAAGTTCCTCCATAAACCCCTCGAACTTGAACCCTCCCATTATTGGGGGGTTTCAAGTTCTCATCCCCATGGTTCAACATTATTGTTGTTGTTGCTACTACTACTACTATTATTATTATTATTATTATTATTATTATTATTATTATTATTATTA
>JACYFF010010365.1:83759219-83789422 GCA_017589665.1 Selenicereus undatus | reverse complement strand
ATGACTTAATTAAATAAATAAACATGATTTAGGGTCGAGATATTACACTGCAAAAGACCCCGATGACCCCTATCTCAATTTCATCTCTCTCTCTTTCCCTCAAAATCAAACTAGCACCATCATCCCCCTTCATCTTCATCACCAATAGCACACCAAAATCTAGCTCATCCACTGCTAGCACAGCATCCCCATCCACCATCTACACCATCCCAAAATGGACGGTCAAGAACAGGAGAAGGAAGAGTATTAAGCAAAGCCATGGCTCCATTCAAGGGAGGTAATCTAGGTACCAACAAGGGTTTTAGGTTTTCATTCTAGTCTATTTTAGATTTTTAGGGATTAATTTAGAGTTCACTTTTAGAGATTTTTGAAGGCTTTATTTCAATTTCTCTCTGTTTTGATTTCAAATTCTAGGGTTTAGCTCTTGTTTTTCGAATTTAATTTCACAATTCGTATCAGTTTTAGAGTTTCAATTTGAGGTTTTCAGGGCTTTATTGTTCTGCTTCAATTGCAATCTTTGGTTAGATTTTTAGGGTTTTAATATGGAGTTGAACTTTTCATTTTTCATCTCCTCTTGGTTTCGAATTTTAGCTCTGAATGTGAGCTTGGAATTTTATGGTTTCGAAACCACCGAACTCAGTGTTGGAATTCAATAGTTATGAGTTAAAATTTGTGACTATGAGTTAATTGTAGACTACTGAATATAGGGTGTCGATCCCATGAGGAATATTAAAGATTTTTAATTTAACTTTTCCGATCATAAAGCATAGTTCAATTGAGGAGTTTGATTATCAATACTAATGAAAGGATCTAAAGAAGAATATACGAGTCAAGAAAGTGGAGAGAAATCAAATAGGAAAAGATCTAGGACTTTGCATTTCATCATTGATGCAAACATTGAATTACTAATATAAATAGGGATTCAATTTTTCTCTTGTTCAACCTAAGCTACAAGCATTAGGTCATACATTAAAAACATAATCATAATTATCAAATGAGATTATGCATCTAGTGGTTTAGGATGAATCATTCTTTTGAGGCATAACTCATCTAATTTCTAACAAAAATTATTCAATTTTAACCATTATAATTTTAAGCTCAATTGCATAACATCATATTAACCTACAAGGCCTAATATTCATTTGAGATAGCAAATTAAACTATTGTAATGAACATGATTAAACAATAGTATCATGATGCATAAATAAGTTAACATCAAGTATAAACTCAAAATTATGTAACTAAAAAGGCAAAAATAACCCCAATAGAAATTAGCAAAGCAATATTATTATCAAGGATCTGTACTAATCCTAGACGATCATTTTAGCCATTCAGAGTTAGGAAAAACACCATTCAAGTTGGTGTATTTCACTTCCAATGTCCAAACTTGGATACTCATGTAATAGCCGGGATTCTTAATCCGAGGCTAACTATTTGAGCTAATGTTTTCATTAACTTTGCTCTATTTAATTTACCATGTTAGATTAATTGCTTGCACACTAATTAGGTGTAATACGCATACCGAGTAATTTTATTAATTTTCCCCGATTAAATTACACGATTATATGAAAATTCCTGGGCTCATTAAAAGTTAAGTCGAGGTGTAATTACTCAAAAATTGGTAAGTTGAATTAAGCTATTGGGGTTGAGATCAAGCGAAACTAGATGATTTAGCACCGAACCTAGTTTAATAAATGAGATTAAACAACCAAAATAAACCAAACAAAAAAATAAAACAAAAGGAAAACAGAAGGGGGCTGACGGCCCATTCCTTTTTTACGAAACAGAGGCAACGAGGAGACGGGGGTTCTGCTACCAGGACCCCCGCGACCCCAACTCACAACGTACAAAGAGACCCCGAGAGAGAGGAGAGGGCGCAGCGGCAGTGGCACCACCCTGGTTCGCACAAGCAGTCGCGACCTTGAACCCGGCTAGTGAGAGAGAGACTTAGCGAGGAGAGCGAGAGAACAGACAGCAGGGCCAGAGATAGATGGCAATCGTGGGCATGGTGGCGACAGTGGCATTGTTGGTCATCTTATCGTTCGTTCGCCACTGGCGAAGAGAGACAGAGAGATTGAGTGGGAACGAGGGTCTGAGGGTCGGGGTTCTAAAAACCCTCAGCCATTACCACGACCACCATAGGTGGCCTGACTTAAAGGTGGGCAGAGCGGGAGGAAAGGGAAGGCAAATAGTAACAATCACGAGGCCCAGACAGCAACGAGGAGGAGGTTAGGGGGCCCGAAATTCAGCAATAATCAGCCTAATTAGCACAGGACTTAGGTCCAGTAGCGTCGAGTCGAAGTGGATGGTTCTCGACTTTCCCGAAACTATTAATAATTTGCAAAATATTGAAGAGTTAATTGTGGAATTTGATTTGGTAGCTAGAATGGAATTGTGATGAATTGAGAATCTATAAGAAGTAAGCAAATTGTTTGTGTTGAAATTCAGATGATTTCGAGGATTGTTGTGGACGGTGCTGTGAGGAGGGAGTTTGGTTTGTGTCAAATTCGTGAATTTACGATGTGTAATTTCATATTTTGATGTCGTAGTTTTGCTAGCCTTTGATTTAAGTGTTTACTATACGTGTATGTCATGGTTGAATTCTATGCCAAGTGATGCAATCCTAGCTGTTTCAAATTGCCTGTTTTGTTTAAAGGTCTCGTATTGAATAATGTGTGAACTTGGAGTCATTCTAATTGAAGCTCGCTTGATTCACTTTAATCATGCGCTACCATTCTCGCATTAATGCTTTTGAATACTAGTTCGTTCATTACCATGACTAAAACAACATACTAAGTACCTAAACAAGTGACTTGAATGTTTAATAACCCCCTTAATTGTTTCTCGAAGTTACTTAAATGGGACATCGGGTTGGAAACAATGCGAATTGCAAATGAATATGTTTGTCTTATGCTAGAAGACACGCGTTAATAAGTATGTATGCGAACTACTGCGGTACGGAAAGCATGTTGAGTTATGTGGTTAGTAATTATTGTAGACCATTCGTTTGATAAGGATGTTTCTAAGAGAAACTGACTGTGAATAAGTTCTAGGCATGTAAGCTTTTAAGATAAGTTTTAAAGACATTTCCTTTGAAAAGTGAATGCATTTGGTCATTAACTCATTTAGAAGCATGTTTTGACAAGATGAACGATTGTATGCTTTCCAAAAGCCAAATGACCTTATTAAGGCTTTTTAGCCTTCATGAGAATGAAAGTGCCATTGTCGTGATGCAGTGAAAGTTTTGAGACAAAATGTGCTTAAATTGAAATGCATCTGAAATGTTTTGGGCTAGGAGAATGGTGCTAAGTGCTTGAACAAATGTTTAGGAGACAAACCCGGTATGCAAGAAACCTAACTCATAAGGAGTGAAACCCAGACGTGGGAACCCTAGAAGACCCTGACGAGGGTAATGGTCCATTGATTTTGACAATCCCCGGGGATAATATGAAAGGTGACTGTAGACCTCCCCTAGTGCGAGTGTAGACCTCCCCTATGAGCATGAATATGAGAATCCGAGCCCCCTCAAAACAATTTCGTATATCTTATGTGATGTGACCACTGCCCGCAAGGCCACAGGTGTCATAGTATAGATAAAATATCGTCCACAGAGATCAAAGCAATCTATCGAGTTCTTTCCATCAGAAAACGCTAAGCAACAATTTAATCAAGGATTTGATTTAACAATTCTAATTAACTAATTCTAAATTCAATCGGGAAGAAAACGTCTAGGGATTTATGTAGCGAAGAAAGTGGATTGGATCAAAATTATTAACATGCACTTTTCTCTAATCGGATAATTTTGAGGAATTGTAATCTATCCAAAAATTTAGTATATTCTTTCAAAATCAACCAAATTTATCTAAACTAAGCAAAAGTCATTCTTTCAAACTAGTTTGTCCTAATCCAAGTTCAATATTTTCTATTACACTATGTCCTCCTCACACATAAATCTTTCTTTCGAGTCATTGCCACGCTAGGTTTTATCAAGCAGTCTAACAATAAAATTTCACCTTTCAGTACTTCACTCAATTGTTTCAAGTGTGCAAGCGAAATTTGGCCAAAAATCCACTCACAACATGATATTCACTTGATAAAACAAAATCAAACCAATCATGAAACAAAAGCAAAATTCTATTGATTAAAGCATGATCTAACTACACTTCTATAAACTAACAAATCCAATTTATGAATCTGGGATACCCTGATTTTGTGGAAATAATTTTTAGGGGTCAATGTTTTTAGAACGTATTCTCAAGTAGTTACTATTTTGGGTAAACTATTAATAAAGGACAAAATTTCACGAAATAGTTACTGGCCGAAGTTTTTCTTTATAACTTAGTCCCTGAACTTTCTGAATTTACAATTTTTGCCAAAAATGAGGTTTAACACATAAATACTCAATTTTTTTGGCACTTTTTAATAAAACTAAGCTTATATTTTTGTTTAGACTTCTTATAATCATTTTACTAGTACTAGTCATCACTATCTACTACTTATATCATAAATATTATTTTTTTCTGTGAATAACGGCCCACCATGCTTAGCAAAAATAATTAAAGCTTAATTAGAGAGTTTTGAACATTACATGAACGTAGTCGACGCTGGACTCCGGCGTTCCTTTAACTTTCGGTTTACCGAGATTGTCAATCTCAACCCCACCTTCCTTATATCAGGCACAGCACAGATTCGTTTCGCTTCCTACCTCAGACCGTAGTCACTAATCAAGTTTTATATATTTTTAAAGGATAGTGAGACTTTAATCAAGAAATTATAATATTTAAGACATAAGGTTCAATTGGATAATGTTTCCTACTGTGAAAACTTCTTTTATTGAAAGCTCGAAAGTGAAAATATTACAATAGAAAGCTTTGAAGAGGGACTTAAGCTAAGATCATTAGAGATGCTTGCTCATAGAGAAATGGAGAATTCCAACTTCTCTTTTGCTCAAGAATGCTCAAATGACCGTGTCCCTTCTCAACACTCGACCTCTCCTTTTATAGAGGATTGGGGGTACATAGGATACCCTAATGACTACAGTACGCACTAATTTTTCACATGGCTATAGTACATACTGACTCTTCACATGGCGATAGTACATACTTTATTTTACAGACCAAACACTTGTTAAAATAGTACAACAATGGGGCAGTCACTTTTCAGAGCTTTTAATGATGACAAGACTAGTCATCATTATTGAGATCCTGCATGCCTTCATCTCCAATTATATCTTCCAAACCATCATTATCTAGATAATCATCAAAATCTTCATTAAGTTGCTTAAGATAATCTGGATCCCATTTCTCAAATAATTCAAGAAGATATTTCTTTCCTTTTGCTAATAAGAATTTTCCAGCCCCAACATCAAAGAGATAATCAAAGATATCCTTTGACATTGCTCCCTCCACCTTCATATATTATTTAAACTCATTACCATAGGCGAAGGTAGTGTTTCTACAATGCATTATCATTTTTCCGTTTTCAATTAATGCCCAACATTGATGATAAATATTGAAAAATCCAATGGCTCTTATTAAAGTAGGACCAGTAACTAATTCTCGTCATTCAGGAACCCATTCTTGTCATTGATCATCGACATCGTCGTAATCAATTATATGAATAAGATAATGATATGGCTTGGCTTTTCCATTTTTATATTCAATTAATGCGCTATACACTTCCAAATTTAGGCGTCTTCGAACTGGAATTTTTGTTGGACCACCAGGAGATGCAAGAATCCAAAGGATTCTTCGGAACACGCACTACTGAAATTTCGTTACTCTTGAGAAAAATGAGAACTTTTGATCTGGGATTTCTATGAAGTAAAGTATCATCCCGTATTCTCAGGCCTTAATGATGGGGTCATTTGGAGATATTGAATTTGTTGAGAAACTAACACCACCAACTCCAGACTTGTTGGGAAAGTAAATAGTTGTTCCCCATAACTCCCATATATCATAGGAATAATGATGATAAAAGTCGATGCAGGTTGCATACCACTCATTGAACCATTTTTCTTGAACATGAGAACTTATTTTTTCTTAGATATCATAGGGACATCTAAGATAATTAACTTGTAACTTTAAAAGGGAACATCTTTAGGCTATTAGGTAGGCAGTAGATAGTAGACCAAAACGTGATCTACTTTTTGTATGGAATTCCAGGTTATCAATGAGGACTCTACTAGAAGGCGTAACCCGTTCTAGTAGGAATGGCATTTCATTAAGGATTTCCTCCTTTTCTGGCAAAAGGTCGGTTTTGATGATCACCATTAGCGAATTCTCGAGTTAGTCTGTCCGCCAGAGAGTTCTTCGATCTCTGTATATGTTCAATTGAGAAGGAAAATTAGCTAAGCCATAATTGCCAACACAGGAGTCGCTCTTGCGCTTACATATTTGATAAATTCTTTTTCACAAAACTAAGTATTCCTTTGCAATAAGTTCGAATAAGAAAAGGTTTTGGGGCTAAAAAGATTAAGAACTTTTCAATTCCCCTTATCACTATAAGTATTTGTTTTTTCACCGTGGGATAGTTGCATTCCGCCTTATTAAAGCTTTCACGGCAATATTTGTAGAGTTTTTCTCCTTCTTTGATTTTGAGTACTGCACTCCAATGCTTATTGCTAGCATCTGTCTCAAGAACTAAATTATCTCCTTCATTAGGTAAATTAAGAACAAGAAGATTTTTACACATTTTTTTGAAGTTTTGAATAATTTTCGTATCATTAGGGGTCCATGTCCAACTTACTTCTTCCTTGAGTTGCTGCTGTAATGGCTTTCTTAATTTGGCTAAATCCTTAATGAAATGTGAAACATAGGTAAGGGATCCAAGAAATCTTTCTAGTTGGTTCCTATCTTCAACTTTTTTAGAAAAATTTTCTATTTTTTCCAAAATACACTTTTGTAGGATGAGTTGTCTAGCTTTTATCGGTGAGCCTAAAAACTCAATTTCTTATTCAGCATCAGCATAAATGCATTTGTTTTTACCAAGTATGATACCATGATCAACGCATCTCTGGGTGATAGCTAAGACATTATCTTTGTGTTGTTCTATGATTTTGGCAAATTAAGAACAGCAAGATTTTTACACATTTTTTTGAAGTTTTGAATAATTTTCGTATCATTAGTGGTCCATGTCCAACTTACTTCTTTCTTGAGTTTTTGCTGCATTAACTTTCTTAATTTGGCTAAATGCTTAATGAAATCTGAAGCATAGGTAAGGCATCTAAGAAATCTTTCTAGTTGGTTCTTGTCTTCAATTTTTCAAGAAAACTTTTGATTTTCCAGAATATGCTTTTGTAGGATGATTTGTCCAGCTTTTATCTCTAAGCCTAAGAACTCAATTTCTTATTCAGGATAAATGCATTTGTTTTTACAAAGTATGATACCATGATCAATGCATCTCTGAGTGACAACTAAGACATTATCTTTGTGCTATTCTATGGTTTTGGAAAAGACAAGGATATCATCAACGTAAACTAAACAACAATGATTAAGATCTTTGAAGATGTTATCCATTCTTCTTTGAAATATTTGAGGTGCATTTTTAAGACCAAATGACATTACTATCCATTCATAATGTCCTTGTGGTGCACTAAATGCAGTTAAAGGAATACTTTCCTCATCCATTTTAATCTGCCAATAACCGCTTTTGCAATCCATTTTTGAAAACCAAAAGGCTCCTTGAATTCTATTGAAAATGACAGGTTTGTTAGGAATATAATAACCACCGAAGACAGTATTATCATTAAGCTTTTTGTAATTGATTATCATTCTTGTCTTTCCTCTTTTTTCTTCTGCATGATTTCTTACCATGAAAGCAAGACTGGTGTGAGGACTCTTGCTATTCCTGATTAATCCTTTATCTAAAAGTTGTTTAATTTGTTTATCAAATTCGTGAATATCTTGGTGTGTATACACCATTTGTCTGACTCGAATAATAGTGTTGGGATTTAATAGAGTGATTTTAGGAAATGTTTCATCTTTATCCCAAAAATTTAGTGGATTATCAGAGTAGAGTTCTCTACATAGTTCTCTACATAATTTCTCTTATTATTCGATAATCTGTTCTTTAATAGATAATTCGAGTAATGAGATTGTTAGTGCTACCTCACGTTGTGCTGGCACTACCTTCTCACCATGCTAGCTGCGTGTAAACTCAATTTTCTGATAAGTGTAAGCCTTATTCAATTTTTCAATAGGAACTGAGTGACCATTAATTGTGAATATTATCTGGTTTATGGTTTGGGTGCATGGAGAATATAATCCTTGGAAATAATTTCAAATAATCATATCATGAGAGGGTTGATCAATAGCCCGTAAAATTGGTATAATGCATTGGACTCCTTCTAATTATATGGATAACCCTTCTATTGCCTCATTATGGCTCATAATGTTGTTATCAGCCATCCTCACTTGTAAAGGATTTTTAGCTCTTTCCACATAAACTCTAAAAATAATGATTTTTTTCCAAAGCATACAGAACAACCGCTATCTATGTAAGCACATAATTCATATTTATTATATCCCTCTAAACATACCTTTATCAAGATATAGATGCTGTTAGGATTTGTATTGGTAGCCTCATAGCAAATCTCCATAGTCATATTTTTGACTAATTCATCTTCATAGATTGGTTCACTAACAGTTCTAGTTTTGTACCCAATGACTTTTCCTTCAAGGCTCATAATTCGATCTACACTGGGTCTGGCAGATTCAAAACTCATTCTACTTATTTCACTAGTCATACTAATTGCATTATCTTCTTTCAGTTCTTCTTTAGCCAATGAAGATCCTTCTCCCCATTCTGATCTTATACGCATACTTCTTAATAATTGGGGCTTAATGGTGATTTTACCCTTCTCATCAATTTTTATTATATTTTTCTTATTGATCTTTGTGAGGTTGGCAAAGCTTGATATCCATAAATGATTGATTTTTATGTCCTGAGGATTAGACTTAATCCTCCGGATCTTTTCCATCGGGGTAGGACTTTTAAATTTTTCTGCTTCTATAATTGTTACCTTAGTCTTTGCATCTATTATATTATCTAATTCGTAGATAATTTTTCAAAATATCCTTAAAGGATTTCCTCCTCTTTTCATGTCCATCCCAACTGTTTTTATCTTAAGGGACAAGAAGTTTTTAGCAAATTCATCTTTTAGACTCACATAATATCCTGGTCGGCAATTGAATCCTACTGACCCATTACATAAATTGGTCTTTATCCCTATGATAATTTTATTGTTAGATTTGGTATGCCTAATGTCACAAAGTAAAGCATAAAATCAATATCTTTGCCATAATATTGTAACAGAGTAATTTGAACTTGGACACTTCCGACATGGATATACCTACAATTTCTATCTTTGTTACGCTTAAGGATATTTTCCCAATTAATGAGATTAACTTCCCCAACGTCATACTCACAATCCTTTATCTCCATATCTCCTTCCATCATTTCACATACGTATTTACTTTTTAATTGAAAGATAGATTTTTTATAGATCATGTCCTTTTGGATTATGGGAAGAACTTAATCTCCTTTAACTTCCTCATGATCATTGTCTACAATAAATTCTTCTCCTTGAAGATCACCAAGACTGACAAACTACTCTCCATCATATGACTTGTTTCTTCATAATCACTTTCTTCATATTCATTGTCTAATACAATTTCAACAATTCCTTTGTTGTTGCTTAAGGCTAGGTCTAAAGCCTCATTTTCACTAAGCTCAACACAATCTAAGCTTCCCAAGGTTTGAATAAGCTTGTTATTCTTCCTATTTTTACATTCATTAGCATAATGTCCTACTTCTCTGCATACCCAGCATTTGCAATTGTTTTTCCCTGTCGAATAATAAGCTGCTTTCCTAAAAAATCTACGCTTTTTAGGACTTGGTTTGTTATAATATTTTCTTTTATATTTCTCTCCCCTTTGTTTATTAAAGCTCTTTTTCTTATAAAATTTTCTCTTGCATCTCCTTTCAAGCTCTTTTCCCCATTGGTGAGGCGAATCCCAACAAGTTAGGAATTGCTTCTTAATTTGCTTTTGCTGTTGGAGATCAAGACATTGATCATTGACCCATTTTCTTAGATAAGAGATTCTTGAACCAAGGGTACTAATCACACTCGTTTCGGATATACAATGTATTTTTCATTAATTATGGAATTTATAGGATATGGCAATTTGTCATAAAATATACCAAGATTGGTTTCATTATGCCGAATTTTCTAATAATATTGACTAAATTCAGCAATATAATTTTCCAGATATCTCATATCCCATACTTCTATGTTATTAATCTTTCTCTGCCATTCTCTTTCTTTTTTCTGGAATCGAGTTTAGCTCTTATAGTCTCAGTTTCAATTTCCTTACATAGATTTTTGAACATTGCAGCTGGTGTTTCCATCATTCTTAATGCATTTTTTCCTTCTTCAGTTAATGAATCATATCAGTCAGCTACAGTGTCAAAAAAAGCTATGTTCAATGTAGTTCAAGAAATTTGTAACTGTCCATGTAGTGTTTAAATTTAGGACACTATTCATGCCTCTTTTCCAATGTTCAAATGTTTCTTCTCTATTACGGGCTCCATCAATATTTAAGATATATTATGTTTGACTAATTAAAGTAAGGCCAATTTCTTCAAAAGTTGTGGCTTTTCTTGGGATAAACCCAAAGGAAAAATTGGTTATTCGTCCTGCTAGAATGTACCTAGGTCTTAGAAAATGAGCATTTCGTCTAGAAGGTTCACCAAATTCTTCAGGTTTAGGAACCACATTGTTAACTAGATTGATCTCTATTTTAGCCAAGTCGAGTTCTTCTCCAATTTCATTAATTTCATCTTCCATAGTTATTTTACCATATTTTCTATCCAGTTTTCTTCTAATTTCTTCTAAAGATATCGCATTAAGATCATCAAGTTTAATAAGGTTCATCTGCTGATATATTTCTTCTTCTAAATAGAGATTATTAGTCTCTTCATCATCATCAGATAATACATCATGTTTATCACCAATAGCGCTCATGATTTTGTTTAATTCTTCCAAATTTTGTTCTCTTTCGAACATATCCTATAATTCTTCAAGAGTATACTACTTATACTCCTTTTTCTGCTTTTTCAACTGATTTTTCTCCTCTCTTTTTTTTGGATTTTTATCTCATGCAAAGGAAATGGAATTTAATTTTTTTTGGTTTTAGAATGGATATTTATGCTGAAATGGAGTACTAATACTAAAAGTAGCTTTTCCGCTATGTCTTACTTCGTTAACTAGAGAAATGTGAGTAACTAATAGCTGCTTCTTAAGCTCCTTTACTTCGGTCTTAATTTTAGCTAATTTTGATTTTAATTCTAAAACTATATCAGTGATATAGTTTAATTGAGGTACTATTGGAGAAAGGCCTTCTGGTGAGTGAATAATATGTAAATAACTTGGTCCAGGGCAAGCAGGTGATCATTCTAGCATTAATCACAATTAATTAGCTTTAGTCAGCTTAATTATCTTACTTATTTGTGGTCACGTGGCTCTGATACCAATTGAAAGATCGCCTCAAGTAGTAATTGTAAGAAAATTTTCACATGTACAATTTTTGGATTTTAGAAAGTAAGTTTTTAAGGATTTGAGCTAAAATACAAATATGAAAAGTTTAAGGGTTAAAAAGAAAATGGAAACAGTGAATGGTCCCTTTAAAATAGCTTCCTCAGAATATTGCCCTTTCTAAATATATTCTAATAATATGGTCCCTTAGTTATAATTTTCATACAAAGTGGGGTACCTGACAATGATTTTTCCTAGCAAATCCCTACACAAGATAAACTACTTACTCATGATTAAAAATTAAACTACTAACCAACAATGTAGCGAAATCTGAAAGGGAAGGGGTTGACAAAGGCAACCTTCAACCCGCAAGCCAAACTGATATCCACACTCAAGAATTTCTCACTTGCAAACTCAAACTAAAAATCCTAACTCAAAAGAAGCGAAATTTGAGAAAGAAAATGAACTAAACTATCCTATTCCTTCTTGGTTCTGCTGCTGAGGGATGGGCATATATAGAGAAGTATGATGAATCTTAGCCACTCAGCCAAGGGGAAAACGAAAAGGCCACAGTTATACAGTTCACCACGATCTGTGGCAGGCACCACGGTTAGACCGTCATCTTGGCTGGAACCATATTTCTATTCTTCTCTTGCTCCCTGGGCATAACACCTCATGGGCATCCGTGTAAATGAGGGTCAAATGTGGGGTCAAAATGGTCTAAATTCCTGCAAACATCATCAAACAACCATACCCAAGCATAAATCGAGAATAGGGGTATAAATGATAACTTAAAGCACATAATTGTCCTAAAAATGTAGCTAAATGACCCTAAAATGATGTATACAATAAACACTTATCATGATGAGGACTCCTTGTTCGAGGGCTATGTTAGTGCAAAGAATTGAAAAAGTGCATGTGTTCTTGAAAATAGCTTTTTATTGAGTCCAAATGATTTTTCAGTGAATATTGACTGTTTTATAAATGTTTATTTTGGTTTAAGTAATGGTCCTTGCCTTTGTGTATTAAATCTAATCTCGTACCAAAACGAATCTCACTTGGTGATTTTAATCGAACTCCTTGATGATGGGTGTTTATGTATGAATTAATTGCTCTACTGTTCTTCATACCTAAATTTATGTGTGAGTCAGCTTCTTTTGAATCTGGTATGCTTGCTATGTGATATTAAGTAAGTGCTCGTCACCACTAAACTACAAGAGTCATAGTTTACAGTAGTTGATAACTCTTATGTATGAAATAGAAGGAGATTAGGAACATCTTTGAATCTTAAAGGTTATTAAGGCAATAACGAATATAGGAGACCTAATGTGATTATTATGTGATATTAAATATCAAACGTGTGTGATTGCTATTTAAAAGTATTACGTGCAACTATTTTATTTTTCTCGGACTTGAGTATCACGCACTGAGCACGTGGTAGCTCAACCCCTTTCTATTTCTCCTTTTCCCAGGTTTTCGATATGGCAGGTAGAAGTTGATTTACATATGCCCAGTTGGATTCTCCCCTTGCTTCGAAAAAGGGTTATATGGACATATAGACGTAGTCTTATGAGCTTAATGATGTAATATGATGTATTCCTAAATTTCTAAATGTATATAAATAAAGTAGTTGGGTTCATGTATTGTATATTAGATAGCAGTCGCTCTGTGTCCGTGTAGGCCAGCCATCTGAATCGTAAGTCATTCGTTTTAGCTGAAGTTAGTTAGTTTTGGGATGTAAACACTAGTGCTCCGGATATGTGATCCGTTGAGTTGTATCTTTTATTTTCTTTTTTATTATTGAACCTTATTATTTAGTATACTCCGGGCGTGTGTCCCATAGAGTTGTAAACTCCGGCATGTAGTCGTTGATCTTGTTTTGTTGTTCTTTTATACTTTTATTCATTGCAGGTCCTAATGTAAGGCTTTAAGCCTAAGAAATGGTCAAGTTTTAGGCGAAACAATGTCCATTTCACTCCAAATTTTAAGAAATCACAAGTACTTCTACCCTTAGGGTTAGGAGTGTTACAATTCAATTACGCAAAATTATAAAAATTAAGTCTAAACTCTCAAATTTAGCTTTGCCTGGGTTAATAATTGGCCCATGTGGAAATTTAGCTCTGGTTGAAGAGAAAAGGAGTGGCAGGCTGCTATTCGGGATGTTGAGGGACTGAGGCCCAAGCGTGACTTGGAGTAGACTTGAGGAGAAAGAAAAGAAGGCTGAGGAGCTAATCAGCCACGACAAACAAAATGAGTTGTGGCTTCACAAGCCCAAACGGAGGAGTGAGTGAGAGATAAGGTTGTCTAGCTAATGGGTCGCGGGCCGCTTGGACTCAGGCCCCCAAGGGCTTGAGGGAAAGAGGAGAGAGGACAATGGGATGCTGAAGGTAAATATGGGCCGCTCGACAGCCCATCTAGGCTTGAGAAGAGAAAGAGAGAGAGGCCGCTAGATTGGGTTGTGTAGCTAGGCGCTGATGTCGAGCTCAATGCGAAAGAATAGGCCCTGCGGATTTAGGTTGAACTTGAGCCCTCAAGCATTGGACTACAGTTGTAATATCCTAATAAAATTGTTCGAATTACTCGGCTCCATTTCCAAATTCAACACTTCTTTGTCACTTGAAAACCACAAAAAATATGTGTTGTTTACCCATAAAAATATATTTCAAAGACTTAAAAGTAGGTAAAATAAATCGTAAAATTACATATAAAACATGAATTATCAACTCCCTACACCAAAACTTTGCTATTCCTTAAGCAAAGGAAAATATTAATGCATATATTCATTCAACTTATCAAGTAGAACAAGACTAGGGAAGAAAATCAAGTGATCTAACTATGAATGCTCAGTCATAATCACATATATCAATTCACTACCAACCTATAGCTCATTATCGAAGATTTCTAGTTTCAACTAAGTCAATAGGCCAAGATTCAAGCAAATTAAACACATAATGAAACCATATAGCAAACCATAAGCACAAAATTTCACCCCACATAACAAAAAATCACAAGAGCATCTTAAAGTTAAGTCCCCAACGCCAAATCAACTTGTTAACTTTTTTTTTATTTTTTTTCTTTTGTTTTTTTGAAATTTTCAAAAGTTTCTTAATTCCATGCACTCTCTTGAGCGGATAAAGATATGAATAAAGATAACACTCAGAGATTCAGGCAATTAAAGACATAGATATAAATAGAACTTTGACATTGGTACTGAAATCAAAACTTAATTAATTCAATTTATTTTATTTATTAATTGGAAAAGTCAATGGGGGATTCAATACTTATCAAATACTCGTAATGACATTGTAAATGAGGTTATTTCTCATACTTAAGATCGGGTACATAGTGACACTAGCACATCAAAAATTTTGGCCATCAACTAGTCAAAGTTAGAAATAATCTCTAATGACATGGGTCACATGATCAAATCCACATAATAAGAATAGAACATGCATAATCAGAACACTCGAGATTTTCCCAAATCAAATTCAACGATAGATTTTCAAGTTCATATTTTCCTCAAAATTTTCACTTTACCTTCCCCCCACACCTAAACCTTATATTTTCCTCAATGTAGAAAACAATAGTAATAACAAGAATGGGAAAAGAGCAATACAGCCTGACAGCACAAGGAAATCATTTCCATATAAGTCCAAAAATCAAACTCCCAAAAGTACCTTTACTACCATCACCAACCACAAAAACCAAAAACCAAGTGAAGAATCACACTAAGCAACACAAGCACACCAAAAAGAAAACAAAAATAAAAGACTTGAACTCACTTAAAACAATTGGGTTGCCCCCAAACAAGCACTAAGTTTTATATCTTCATCCAGACAAGGTCTCACCCACTAATCATAGTAGATAGAAGTTACTGTATTGATTGATTCAATCAAGCCAGGCTCAATATCATGAGTCATAGCAAGTTTCAAACGCTGGCCATTGACCATGAGAACTCGACCATCTTAGGGATCCAAAATTTAGACCGCCACAGAGGAAAACACTTGTTGGACAACAAAAAGGTCATTCCATCTAGATCTGCCAAGAAAAAGCTTAAACTTGGAATTAAACAGCCAAACCTTCTAATTAAGTTCAAAGGATTTATGAGAAATCATTTTATCATGAAAAGTTTTGGTTTGGCTTGATAAATATTAGCATTCTAATATTACGCAATTTATCAAACTCATTTAATTCAAGCCTACCGTTAGAGCCTGCTTGTTTCATATAAAATTGAAAGCTTTAATAGCCCAAAAAGCACTGTGATAAGCCTTACCAAAAATAAGTCGGTAAGGAGACATCCCTATAGGAGTCTTATAAGTTGTACAATAGACCCAAAGAACATCATGCAATCTCAAAGACTAGTCTTTTCTATTGGGTCGAACCGTTTTCTCAAGCATAGACTTGATCTCAGGTTACACACCTTAACTTGACCACTTGACCACTAGTCCGAGGATGATATTGGGTAGCTAGTTTGTGAGTCACAGAATACTTTCTAAGCAAAGTCTCGAAAGATCGATGGTAAAACTGACTACTTCCATCACTAATAAGAGCTCTAGGGGTACCATACTGACAGAAAATGCACTCTTTCACAAACTTCATCACAATCTTGTGTTCATTGGTCCTAGTAGCCTGAGCTTCCATGCACTTTGATGTATAATCAACAGCAACCAATATGTATACAAAGCCAAACGATAGCGCAAAGGGGCCCATGAAATTAATGTCGCCACACATCAAATATCTCAATAACCAGAATAGGGTAAAGATGTATCATATCACGACGGGACAGGGCGCACTTACGTTGACAATGTTCACAAGCAAGACCTAATCGGTGAGTATCTCTAAATAGAGTGGGCCAAAAGAACCCACTTCATAGGACTTTAGTAGTTGTCCTACGACCTCCAAAGTGACCACCACAAGCTTAAGAGTGACAAAATGTCATAATCCTATGAATTTCACTCTCAGGGACACATCCACGCACTGCTTGGTGAGGGAAATGTTTTAAATGATAAGGGTCTTTCCAATAGTAATGTATGTCTTGTGAGAAGAACCTATCTTTTTCTTGTTTGAACTAGTGAAGAGGAATCTTCCAAGTGGCAAGGTAGTTCACAATGTTAGCAAACCAAGGAAGAGAGGTATGTGACACAGCAAATAGTTGCTCATTAGGAAAGTGGACAGAAAATCCAACTAAGTTGATAAGTGCTTACTATATACATCATTTTAGGGCTATTTTGCCACATTTTTAGGAGAATTATGTGCTTTAAGTCATAATATATACCCATATTCTCGATTTTTGTTTGGATACGATTGTTTGATGTGTTTTGTAGGATTTTAGGCCATTTTACCCAGCATTTGACCCTTATTGGATGTATTTTAACCTTCCCCACGGACATCCATGTGATGTTACGCCCGTGGAGCGAGAAAAAAAGCAGAAAATCGGTTCCAGCCAAGAAAATACTTGAGTGCTCCCAAATCTTTCAATTTAAAATAGTGCTGCAAATAACTCTTGAAATTACGACAACATAGGGGGTCGTTACCAGTCAGAATGAGATCATCCACATATATTTAGAAGAGCAAGAAAAACATCTCCTTTGTGATAAATAAATAAAAAATGACCTAACGGTGGTTGGTGAAACCCATACCTTTGCAACGATGTAGCCAACTTAAAGAACCATTGCCTTGGTGCTTGTCAAAGCCCGTACAAATATTTTTTCAATTTGCACACCTAATTAGGCTTAAGAGTATGGAATCCTGGTGGGGGCTTCACATAAATTTTTTCATGCAGGTCCCCATGCAAGAACGCATTGTGGACATCCATTTGGTGAAGCTCCCATCCTTGTGAGGCCCCAATATTCAACAAACATCATACAACAGCCATTTTGGTGACAGGGACAAAGGTCTCAATGAAGTCTTTGCCTTCAACCTGAATGTTACCAAGAATGACTAAGCGAGCCTTGTATCTTTCAATTGTACCATCAGCATGATACTTTATTTTATAAACCCACTTGCACCATAGCGCATGTTTTACAGGAGGCAAATAAATGAATTCCCAAATCCGATTCTCTTGGAGAACGTCAGTTTCTTTTGCCATTGCCTCTTTTCATTCTGGGTCATGCACAGCTTGAGAAAAAGTTGGGGCTCAAAGTGAGATGTAATACATGCAAGGAAAGCTCGATATGAAGGAGAAAAACACTCATAAGTAATAAAATGAGACAGAGGGTAGTTGGTACCTGAATAGCTTTCATGCAGTGATGGAGAGATGGGGTGTCTAATAGCATGACATATATAGTCCTGAAGTCGCGTGGGAGGTCTTCGATGTCGTTGAGGTCTAGTAGTAACGAGCTCCCCCTAAATTACCAATGCTTATGCGTTCTCATCACTCGACGTAACTGCTGGAGCAAGCCCAAAATTGTGGCTTTCAGTGCTAGGTTCACCTGTAGGAGTTGCTATCATTTGATCCGGCATTGTGGAAATGCTATTAGGCGCAAAAAATGCTGCACTTTCATTTTCTAGTCCACAACCCACGCCCCACATGACAAATGAGATTTGGGGCAACGGATCAAGCTCAGGAACTTTAGGAGGAGAGCACATGGACCGACCCTGGTGTCCATCCGCGAGCTTCATAGGCCCATCTTCATGCATGTGGGTTGGGTTGGTGGAAATAGGCCACTGAATGAGATTATGGTCCACACCATCATCACCCATAGCCTCATGCACGGAAGTACATGTTCTCCCTCACTTTGTGCTAAAGGAAATATTTCTTCATAAAAGTGTACATCTCTAGAAACAGAGTTCTTGATTTGGAAGATCATATACTTTCCATCCCTTTTGTCCATGAGGGTAACCCACAAATATGCATCGAATTGCCCGGGCATCAAATTTATCACGACTTCTACTATGATTATGAGCATAACACAAGCACCCAAAAATTTTAGCATTGTCGTAACTAGGGCTATTGCCTAACAAAACCTCATGGGGTGTCCTTAAGTTAAGTAACTTTCTAGGCATTCGATTGATAAAATATACATTAGTAAGACTGCACTCACCCCAGAATTTTACATGTAGATAAGCTTGAAATCGAAGTGTTCTAGCGCCATTCAAGATATGCCAATTTTTCCATTCAACACGTTCAATCTACTGAGGTGTGTCTACACAGTACATGAAGATTCCTGAATAATCCCATGTTCATGAAAATATGTTTGAAGTGGGTCATTCATGAATTTCCTACCATTATCACTACGAATTCTTTGTACCGGGAGTTTGAATTGAGTATTTACCATAGAGCAAAAACCGACGAGTTTCTCATAAACTTCAGTTTTATCCTTAAGTAGATAAACCCACATAGCTCTATCGTAATCATCCATAATACACAAAAAATAATGACAACCACCAAGAGAAGATGTTTTGTAATATCCTCACAAGTCATAGTGGATTAAAGCAAAAGGTTGTTGAGCCTTAGAACGCTAAGAGAAAAAGTACTTTTGGTCTGTTTTGCTCTATGACAAATATTGCAGCAATCAAACATATTTTTGTTCAACTGAAAAAGCACAATTTACTGAATAGACAGTTAAATTATCAAGAGACGAATGACCTATGCATTGATGCCAAAGAAGAGACTCCTTGTTTTGTATTGCCGTAAAAACCCGCCAGCATTGCTCTTCAAATAGTACACCCCATTTCTCTCTTCAACCGCTCCAATCAGAGTTTTTGAGGTGAGGTCTTGAATAAGACAACATTGAGCAACATAAATAACATTGCAATTTCTATCATTGGCCAACTGATGCATTGATATAAGGTTACAGGTGAAGGACGGTATATATAATATGTTTTGTAAGACAAGCCCATCTCCCAAATTTACCATCCTCCTTTATGTGACAATTTCTTTTTTACCATTCGGTATAGTCACATATACCACAGCAGGTAATTTAGAAACATTAGAGAACATATCACGGTTAAAAGTCATATGATGAGATGCTCCTGAATTAAGAACCCATTCTATAGGCCCATTATACCTACCACTCATCTTCTCTTTATTTTCTATCTCCTTAAACAGAGTGAAAAGGGCTTCTGCCTGAGCTGGAGTAAACCCTCCATACTTTTCCAAACCATCACTTAAAGAGTCCTTGAGTGTTCTCGAAAAAATCAGCTGAGTCTCCCCCTGTCCTGCATTGACAGTCGCATTGTGACCATCCCCGTGAGCTTCGGCTCCTGTCCAATCGCCCAGACTTGCCGACCACCTTCATTGCCCATGCCAGTTAAGGTGCTATTGCGGATCTAGCTTCGATTCTGACCTGGGTTTACTCGATTTTTCCATCTGCTTTGCCAATTTGGAGGATAACCAACAAGCCCAAAGCATTGACTCCTTTTGTGTCCTATTTTTTGTCAGTCAGTTTTGGATCTGCCACCAATCGGTTTGAACACCGCTCCTTCCACGGTGGTTCTAATCTCCATGCTTCGAGTCATACTCTGTTGTCTTTCCTCCTCGTGGATCATGGAGTATACTTTGCTTCGATTGGGAAGAGGTTCCATGCTTAGGATGTTGGATCTAACAACTCCAAATTGAGATGAGTCAAGCCCCATTTGGAATTGGTGAGTTCTTCCAGATTCTTGGTATTTGAACAGGTTAAACTCCTTCATGCATTTGCAATTAGGTAGTTGTAAGTAGGCATCAAGTTTGTCCCACAAGCTTTTCAGTTTCGTAAAATATTCAATTATACTCATAGATCCTTGATTTGTGATAGTTATTTCTGTTCTTAATTGATGAACTCGGATTCTATTTTCATGGGAGTATCTTTCCCTTAGGTCTTTCTAGATTTCACTCGCATTTTCGGCATAAGCGACCGAGCCATGGAGATTTTTGTTTATGATATTGTACAACCACCCGACAACTATGGCATTGCACTTCTCCTAGGCATGAAGTTTTAGGGAAGAACTCTCTGGCTTGGTTAGGCTTCCACCAACAAAGGTAATTTATTTTTTGATTTTAAAGTATTAATCACCAATCTACTCCAATTAGCATAATTTTCACCAACAAGGCTAATTGGGTAGATGATGTTTCCAGAACTATTTGAGCTTGAAAGGTAAAACGGTTACTGAGGATCATTTGGATCAACTTTGAATGAAATAGCCTTTCATTCAGCCATGATGTTGAGTGTTGTAGGTTTGAAGAGGAATCAAGCATCTTATCATATTTGAGCCCAGGGCTCTAATAACATGAAAAATTATGAGTTGGGAAAAATTATTTCTCACGCCCTCCCATAGCCGAGTGCTGCTTTTTGTTTAATCAGAAAAGATAAGGTACAGAACACATTGAAAAGTATACAAAGAAAAGACTTTATACAAAACATATATGGACAATATACAAGATTTCATTATATAATCAAGGATTGTAATAATCAATCATGCCTGAACTTGTGGAGTTTCCTAATATTAGGCCCTTCAGACCTTAGCGGGTACATCCCAATAAGAAGGGCAGCCCGATGCACAAGCATCCCGCGTTCACGCAGGGTCTAGGGAAGGGCCGCACCCAAGGGGTGAATTGTAGGCAGCCTAACCTGACTTTATTAGTGGCTAATTCCACGGCTCGAACCCGTGACCTTTTGGTGACACGGAGACAACCTTGTCGTTGCTCCAAGACTCCCCTTCGTACATCCCAATAAGGAGGGTGGTGGTGAAGTGTTCGCCTGGTTGGTAGCTCAAACCACAAGTTAAGTGCCCACTATGAATCATGCGTTCTCTGTATCGGATTGGCTATAGTTTTAACTAGTCCTTCATTTTGAGCTTAGGAGATATGTGAATATACATGAAAGTTTCTGTTTGGTTCAAAAGAGATACAAAGGTCGATGTAGGTGCCATTTAAACAGAGGTATCTGGTAACAACATTCAAACACTTTACCTAATTGATATCCACAATTATAAGATTGAAACCAAACCGAGCCGGCTTGCCAAGCCCTCGGGTTTAGCTCGGTCAAAGCTCGACTCAGGCCCAAGTCAAACCAAGATCGAGCCAACTCAGAAGCATACCGAGCCGAGTCCCAGCCCAATAAAGCTCATCTCGAAGCGACTTGGTTTGGCTCGGGTTAGCTCAATTAGTTCGTGTTTTTCTACGCGCCTGTGTGGAAAGTATGAAATTATTATCATAATCAGCAAAGTTTTATTCAAAACTTTAATTCTTGAATCCAATACAAGAATCTAGAATTAATCTTGCATTTTAGCCTTAAACTTGGAAACTTTTTAATCAAAAACAAACAAAAAAGAAGGATAACAAACTGATCCAAGCCTCTCCGAGCCAACTACTATGCATCCGAGCCCGAGGCTAAGCCTAAACTTTATAGACTTGGCAAGCTTTGAACCAAACCCAAGCCAAGTTTTTATTTGATTGAGTCGAGCCCTACTCGGGCTCGCCTGAATAAACTACACAAAGGTACCCTCAGTTTACTGTAAACTATTTTAAAGACCCTCGGTTTTTAAAACTAACTATAAGGTAACTTGTCTTTTAAGGTAACTAACAGAAAGGATTCTCAAAAATTTATTTGAGCTATTTTCAAGGCCCAGCTACTGGTCTAATTTGCAAAGCACGCCCACAACTATTCATATTTGCACATTTTGCCCAAATCCTTAAAAACTTACTTTCGAAAAATTTAAAATTGTGCATGTGATTTTTTGCTCCCTAGTAGAACTCGATGTCCTTTTTCATCTTGTATCAGAGCTACGTGACCAAAAATAATTAAAATAATTAATGACTAATTAAGCTAATTAACTGTGATTAATGTTAGAATCATCATCTGCTTGCCCTAGACCAAATTATTCACTCTCCAGAAGGCCTTTCTCCAATAGCACCTCAGTTAAACTATATCACTGATATAGTTTTAGAATTAAAAGTTGAATTAGCTAAAATTAAGGCTGAAGTCAAGGAGCTTAAGAAATAAATATCTGTAATTCACCTTTCTTTGGTTAACGAAGCTAGACATAGCGGAAAATCTACTTCTAGTATTAGTACCCCTTTATTTTCAGCATAAATATCCTTTTCAGAACCCAAAAAACAAGATTTCATTTTCTTTGTACGAGATAAAAATTCAAAAAGAAGTTGGAGAAAAATCAGGTAAAAAATCAGCTGAAAAGCAAAAAAAGAAGAGGAAGATGGAGTATAAGCAATATACTCTTAATGAACTATAGGATATTTTTGAGAAAGAACAAAACCCAGAAGAATTAAATAAGATCATGAGCACAATTAGTGATAAACATGACGATTTGTCTGATGATAATGAAGAGACCAATAATGTCCAACTAAAAGAAGAAATATATCAGCATATGAATTTGATTAAATTAGAAGATCTTAATGTATTACCATTAGAATAAGTTAAGACAAAATTGGAAAAGAAATATGGTAAAATGACTGTTGAAAACGAGATCAATGAGATTGGAGAAAAGCTTGACTTATATGAAACAAAGACTAATCTAGTTAACTATGTCGTTCCTAAGCCTGAAGAATTTGGTGAACCTTCTAGAACAAATACTCATTTCTAAAGACCTAGGTACATTCCAGCGAAACATAGAAGCAAATTTTCCTTCGGATTTATCCCAATGAAAACTACGAATTTTGAAGAAATTATACTTACCCCAGTTCGCCAAACAGGATACATCTTAAACATTGATGGAGCCCGTCATAGAGAAGAAATATTTGAGCATTGGAAAAGAGAAATGAATACTGTCTTGAACCTAAATACTACCTGGATTGCGGCAAACTTCCTAAACTACATCGAACATAGTTTTTCTGGCACTGTAGCTGACTGGTATGATTCATTAAGTGGAAACGGTAAAAATACAGTAAGAATGATGGAAACACCGGCTGCTATATTCAGAAATTTGTGCAAAGAAATCGAAACCGAATTCATCGGAGCTAAACTTGATTATGAAGAAAAAGCAAGATAATGGCAAAGAAAAATTAACATAGAATTATGGGATATGATATACCAAGAAAATTCTAGTGCTGAATTCAGTCAATATTGTTACAAAATTGGGCAAAATGAAACTAATCTTAGCATATTCTACAACAAATTGCCATCTCGAATAAATTCCACAATTAATGAAAAATACATGGCATGGCTTGAACAAATAGATGTTGTAGATACCCTTGGTTCAAGAATTTCTTATTTAAGAAAATGGGTTAATGATTAGTGTCTTGATCTTCAAAAACAAAAGAAAATTAAGAAGCAATTCCTAACTTGTTGGGATTCGCCTCACCAATGGGAAAAGGAACCTGAAAAAAGAAGAAAACAAAAATTTTATAAGAAAAAGAGCTTTAATAAGCAAAGGGAAGAGAAATATAGAAGAAAATATTATAACAAACCAAGTCTTAAAAAATGTAGATTTTTTAGGAAAGCTGTTTATTGGCCTACAGGAAAAAAACAACTACAAATGTTGGGCATGCGGAGAAGCAGAGCATTATGCTAATGAATACAAAATTAGGAAGAATAACAAACTTATTAAAACCTTGGGAAGCCAAGATTATGTTGAGCTTAGTGAAGATGAGGCAGTAGACCTAGTCCTAAATAACAACAAATGAATTGTTGAAATTATATCGGACAATGAATATAAAGAAAGTGATTATGAGGAAACAACTCATATGATGGAAAGTAGCTCGATTAGTCTTGGTGATCTTCAAGGAGAAGAGTTTGTTGTAGACAATGAAAACGAAGATGTCAAAGGACATTAGGTTCTTCTAATAATCCAAAAAGACATGATCTATAAAAAAAAGTCTATCTTTCAATTAAAAAGTAAGTACGTATGTGAAATGATGAACGAAGATCTGAAGATAAGGAATTGTGAGTATGACGTTGGAGAAGTTAATCTTTTTAATTGGGAAAATATTCTTAGGCATAACAAAGATAGAAAATATAGGTATATCCATGTAGGAAGTGTCCAAGTTCAAATCACTCCATTACAATATCTTGGCAAAGACATTGATCTATATGCTTTACTCTATGATATTAGGCATACCAAGTTTAATAATCAAATTATCACAGGGATCAAAACCAATTTATGTAATGGGTCAGTAGGATTCAATTGCCGACCAGGATATCATGTAACTCTAAAGGACAAATTTGGTAAAAACTTCTTATCTCTTGAGATAAAAACAGTTGGGATGGACATGAAAAGATGAGGATATCCTTTAAGGATATTTTGAAAAATTATCTACAAATTAGATAATACAATAGACCCAAAGACTAAGGTAACAATGATAGAAGCGGAAAATTTTGAAAGCCCTACCCCCTATGCAAAAGATCCAGAGGATTAAGTCCAATCCTCAAGAGATAAAAATCGATCGTTCATGGATATCTAGCTTTGCCAACCTTACAAAGATCAATAAGAAAAATATAATAAAAATTGATGAGGAGGGTAAAATCACCATAAAACCCCAACTATTAAGAAGCATGAGTACACGATCAGATTGGGGAGAAGGATCTTCATCAGCTAAAGAAGAGCTTAAAGAAGATGATACAATTAGCATAACCAGTGAAATAGGAAGAATGAGTTTTGAATCTGCAAGACTCAGTGTAGATCAAAGTATGAGTCTAGAAAGAAAGGTAATTGGGTGCAAAACTAGAAATGTTAGTGAATCAATCTATGAGGATGAATTAGTCAAAAATATAACTATGAAAATATGCTATGAAGCTGCTAATACAAATCCTAATAGCATCTATATCCCAATAAAGGTATGTTTAGAGGGATATAATAAATATCAATTGTGTGCTTACATAAATAATGGTTGTTCCTTATGCTTTGGAAAAAGATCATTATTTCAAGAATTTATGTGGAAAAAAGCGAAGAATCCCTTACAAGTAAGGATAGCTAATAATAGCGTTATGAGTCATAATAAGGCAATAGAAGGTTTATCCATAGAATTAGGAGGAGTGTAATGTATTATACTAGTTCTATGAGCTACTGATCAACCCTCTCATGATATGATTATTGGAAATAACTTTCAAAGATTATATTCTCCATGCCCCCAAACCATAAACCAAATAATATTTACAATTAAAGGTCACTCAGTTCCTATTGAAAAACTAAGTAAGATTACACTCATCAGAGAATGGAATTTACACACAGCCAGCGTGGTGATAAGGTAATCCCTGCACAGCAAGAGGTAGTACTGACAATCTCATTGCTTGAGTTATCTATTAAAGAACAGATTATTGAACAACAAGAAAAATTATGTAAAGAACTCTACTCTAATAATCCTCTAAAATTTTGGGATAAAGATAAAACATTTGCTAAAATTACTTTATAATATCCCAATACTATTATCCGAGTTAAACAAATGGTGTATACACACCAGGACATCCAAGAGTTTAATAAACAAATTAAAGAACTTCTGGATAAAGGATTAATTAGAAACAGTAAGAGTCCTCACACTAGTCCCGCTTTCATGGTAAGAAATCATGTAGAAGTAAAAAGAGGAAAAGCTAGAATGGTAATCAACTACAAAAAGCTTAACGATAATATTGTCTTTGATGGCTACTATATTCCTAATAAAACAGTCCTTTTCAACATAATTCAAGGAGCCTCTTAGTTCTCAAAAAAGGACTGCAAAAGCAGTTATTGGCAAATAAAAATGGATGAGGAAAGTATTCCTTTAACTGTATTTAGTGCCACACAAGGACATTATGAGTGGATAGTAATGTCATTTGGTCTTAAAAATGCACTCCAAATATTCCAGGGAAGAATGGATAACATCTTTAAAGACCTTAATCATTGTTGTTTAGTTTACATTGATGATATCCTTGTCTTTTCCAAAACCATAGAGTAACACAAAAATGATGTCCTGACTATCACCCAAAGATGCATTGACCGTGACATTATACTTGGTAAGAACTAGTGCATTTATGCTGAACAAGAAATTGAGTTTTTAGGTCTAGAAATAAAGGTTGGATAAATCATCCTACAAAAGCATATTTTGGAAAAAATAGAAAATTTTTCTAAAAAGATTGAAGATAGAAGCAATTAGAAAGATTTCTTGGATGCCTTACCTATGCTTCAGATTTCGTTAAAGATTTGGCTAAATTAAGAAAACCATTACAACAAAAACTCAAGAAAGATGTAAGTTGGACATGGACCACCAACAATTCAAAAATTGTCCAGAACTTCAAAAAGATGTGTAAAAATCTTCTTATTCTTAATCTACCTAATGAAGGAGATGATTTAATTCTTAAGACATATGCGAGCAATGACCATTGGAGTGCAATACTAAAAATCAAAGAAGGAGAAAAACTCTGCAAATATTACAACGGAAGTTTTAATAAGGCAGAATGCAAGTATCCCACAATAGAAAAGGAAATCCTTGCAGTCATAAGGGGAATTGAAAAGTTCTTAATCTCTTAGCCACAAAACCTTTTCTTATTCGAATCGATTATAGAGGGATGCTTGGATTTGTGGAAAAGACTTTATCAAATATGGAAGCGCAAGTGCGACTCCTGCATTGGCAACTATAGTTTAACCAGTTTTTCTTCTCTATTGAACATATACAGAGATTGAAGAACTCTCTGGCAGACAGTGTAACTCAAGAACTCGCCAATGGTGATCATCAAAGTCAACCTGCTGCCAAAAAAGGAGGAAATCCTTAATGAAATGTCATTCCTACTAGAACGGGTTTCGCCTTCTAGTAGAGTTCTTATTGATAACCTGGAATTCCATACAAAAAGTAGATCCCATTTTAGTCTACTATCTACTACCTACCTAATAGCCCAAAGATTTTCCCTTTTAGAGTCACAAGTTAATTACCTTAAATGTCCCTATGATATCTAAGAAAAAATAAGTTCTCACGTTCAATAAAAATGGTTCAATGAGTTCTATGCAGCCTGCATTGACGTCTATCATCATTATTCCTATCATATTTGAGAGTCTTAGGGTACAAATATCTACTTTTCTGATAATCTGGAGTTGGTAGTGTTACTTTCCCAGCAAATTCAATCTCTTCAAATGACCCCATCATTAAAGCCTAGGAATACAGGATGGTACTTTACTTCATAGATATCCCAGATCCAAAGTTCCCATTTTTCTCTAGACTAACAAAATTTCAGTAATGCATGTTCTGAAGAATCCTTTGGATTCTTACATCTCTTGATGGTCTAACAAAAATTCCAATTCGAAGATACCTAAATTTGAAAGTGTATAGCGCATTAATCGAATATGAAAATGAAAAAGTTAAGCCAGCCCATTATCTTATTCTGGTCGTTGATTACAACGATTTCAATTATCAACGACAAGAATGGGTTCCTAAATGATGAGAATTAGTTACTGATCCTACTTTAGCAAGAGCCATTGGATTTTTCAATATTTATCATCAATGTTGGGCATTAATTGAAAAAGGAAAAACAATAATACATTGTGGAAACACTACTTTCGCCTATGGTAATGAATTTAAAGAGTACATGAAAATGGAAGAAGCAGTGTCTGAAGATATTTTTTATTATCTCTTTGACGTTGGAGCTGGAAGTTCTTATCAGAAAAAGGAAAGAAATATCTTCTTGAGTTATTTGAGAAATAGGATCCAGAGCAGCTTCAATTAGATGAAGGTTTTGATGATTATCTAGATAATGATGGTCTGAAAGATATAATTGAAAATGAAGGCATGTAGAATCTCAATAATGATGACTAGTCTCGTCATTATTAAAAAGCTCTGAAAAGTGGTTGCCCCATTATTATGCTATTTTGACAAGTGTCTGGTCTGTAAAATAAAGCAGTGTACTGTAGCCATCAGTGTGTTCTATAACCAAGTGAAAAATCAGTGTGTACTGTAGTCATATGAAAAATCATTGTGTACTATAGCCATTAGAGCATCCTGTGTACGCCCAACCCTCTATAAAAGGAGAGGTCGAGTGCTGAGAAGGGACACGGTCATTTGAGCACTCTTGAGCAAAAGAAAAGTTGGGATTCTCCATTTCTCTATAAGCAAGTATCACTAATGATCTTAACTTAAGTACCTCTTTAAAGCTTTCCATTGTAATATTTTCACTTTCAAGCTTTCAACAAAAGAAGTTTCCCAGTAGAGAATGTTATTCAATTGAACCTTATGTCTTAAATATTATAATTTCTTGATTAAAGTTCCACTATCCTTGAAAAATATTAAACACTTGATTAGTGACTACGATCTGATGTAGGAAACGAAACAGATCTGTGTTGTGCTTGATCTAAGGAATGTGGGGTTGAGATTAGCAATCTCTGTAAACCGAAAGTTAGAGGAACGCCGAAATCCAGCGCCAACTAAGTTCAGGTAACGGCCAAAACTAGCTAATTAAGCTTTAATTATTTCGCTCAGCATGGTAGGCCTATAACCATAGAAATTATAATATCTAAACTATAAGTAGTAGATTGTGATAACTAGTACCAGCAAAGTCATTATAAGAAGTTTAATCGGCTAAAACAAACATATTTCCTGGAAAAAAAAAACCCCCTAAAAATATATTATTTGTACGTTTTTTCTATTCCAGTGACTATTCTGTAATTTCAAAAGTTCAAAGACTAAAATAATAAGAAAAAGGATCTAAAAATTAGTTGTCTAAAAGCATAGGGTATCCCATAATTAGTTTTGAAAAGGTATGGGCCTAAAAATAGTTACCGTCGAACTTAGAGACCTAAGTGTCAGTATTTTAGCTCGGCTCAACTCGACTCGTTTACACCACTATGGAGCAAAAATAAATATGAAAGTTGGACATGCATTTTTTTAAATATGCTTTTTATATTAATGCTAATAATTAGCTCAAGTCGCTCAAGTTTTTCACCATGCCATTTCAAATATAATCGAAATCTATTAAAATCATCCAAAAAAAAGATTAGTAAGGTAATCATTTGTTATTAAATAAAATACGAGTCAATGCTATAGATTAATTAAAAAGGGATTTGGGCCATGTCATATTTGTGTTTTTGTCAATAATTTAAACTCATGTCACATAGTTCATGTTATGTCCAGTATTGCGCCAATTAGAATTGTATACCCTTAAAGCGAATGTATTTCAGAAAAAACTAAGGTATCTCTCACACCCATCGAAAAGATGGGACATTAACTTTTAATTGAAGAACGGAAAGAAAAGGACGAATAGAAGCATACCGGGAAGCTGGACAACAAGGGTTTCACTTCTTTCATCCTTGCGCCACTCACAGTAGGGTTCAAAATCAATCATAGGCTTTACCAAAGTTGAAGTCTTGGTTTGGCTGGCCATTTGCTGGCTTGCATCTGTAGCTTTTCCATTTGGATTTCCTCTGTGAAGAATTATACCTGTTTGTTTGCCTGAGTTTTTAAGCTGCTTTACGCCTTTTTCTCTGTTTAGCTAATTAATCTCTTCTTGCGTTGTAATATTCCCACAAACATGCTCAGATTCCTAGTTCTCTGAGCATGATGACACTTGATGCTCGCCTTCTTGTTGTTCTTTCATTTATTGTTTTTTAATTAATGTAATCTAAATAAGATAACCTAATATCAATGCAATTCAAACCCCAACTAAATATCATAGAACTTGATATTGACTTGATATCAACTTGATATCATGTAACTTGATAATTAATGATGTATATGTCAAGGGAGAAGGATACCCAAGCCAAGACACATCAAAGGAACGACCAAAAGCCACTACAAAAACGCGCTCGTTTAGATACGAAAATTTTCGTATCTAAA
>JACYFF010010365.1:83708826-83739970 GCA_017589665.1 Selenicereus undatus | reverse complement strand
TTATTATTATTATTATTATTATTATTATTATTATTATTATTATTATTGTTGTTGTTGTTGTTGTTGTTGTTGTTGTTGTTATTGTAATTATTATTATTGTAATTATTATTATTATATAACTTAAAAAATTTTACTCAAATTATTTTATTTGAAATATTTTGTTTGGTAAAAAAAAAACTAATTAATTTAAAATTTCTTTTACAACATCGATAAGTAAATCCTTTTATAATAATAATCTTTATGAGCCACTCAACACTCTATTTAAAACTAAATATGTGTTTAAGTTGATATGTGTGTTGGTATATACGTTAATGTTTAAGATAATTGGATATATATAATATATAAAATTTGGTAAAAGAATGGGCTTCCAGAAAGTAATGCATTACAAACAATGGGTTTGGGAAAGCTTTAAAATCGTTGTTGGATAAAAATTTTCCTAGAAATAAGAACTTGCCAACCTAACTTTTATTGATGATATTCTGCTAAATATATTTGTTATCAACTTCATTTAATGGAAAGATCATTTCCTTGCTTTAAAATAAATTGAGAATTATCAAAACATTATGATCAAATTCCAATTGAAATTGAGAATATAGAATTAAATACTTTTCTATATTAATTCACAATAGTTATAAAAAATTAAAAAGACCACTATAATTATAAATTGAACATCTTCCCAAGTTAATAAACCTCGTATAACCCCATATATATCCTGAAGTGCTTCCCAGGTTAACCCAAGTACACAATTGCATATAAATTTCCAATTTAACACTTATCCTGAACCTTGAACCCTAAACATTTAAACCCTAAGATTAATCCTCTAGACCTAAACTTTAATCCCTAACCCTTAAATCCTGTTTGTTTATATCATAATAGAATTTTTGACTTCTAAGCTTTAATTACCTATTTTTGCTCATTTTCATTCATTTTCTCTATTTTTGATTTTTTTTTTTAACAAACGTAACCTTATAGTCTTATACAGCCCCATACATATCCGAAAGATATTATCATATTAACCCAAGCAGCTATGTATGCATTTATGGTTTAACATATGTGAACTGTTATATATGTTACAAACAATGTTAACCAAGGCTTTAATTAGTAACCTCAAACCATAAACTCTCGAACCCCTAAAATGCCAAAACTCTCCTGTTTTTATTTTTTGAATAAACCCTAAGAGAAAGGTAAAAGAAATTATAAATCACTTAAGACTATTTAATATGATTTATTAATAACTGAGTATCAAATATTTGAAGGAATTACTTGTATTAAAGAGAAGAGTTAAAAATTAAAAAAGGAAAGTAGACAAATAGAACTAATTATCTAATTATTGTCACGAATCCATTGGTTATACTATTTTACGAAAAGATCAGTCAAAAGTGAAGTAATCTTATATTAAACGCTTTAATGGTCAAGATGGAGGGGGAATTGACATCAATACTTATGACAATTGTCCAAAAATTTCACTATTATTTTATGTGATGGTGACAGTGGTATGGTGATGTACACTCTTTCGGCATGTTTTTCATTGTCTTCGATGTCATCCACCCCAATAAATGTTCATGTCTAATTAATTACAAAAATGCTCCGTTATACAATATGTTGTTCTATAGGTAGAAATGTCTGTAGAAATAAGGTTGCCTGCATTTGAATTTTCTCAAATCCCACGAAAGTAAGACCCACATCAAGAGGTTGTGGTGGTGGTGTTGTTTGTGTTAATGGGGCTTAGAGCATTTGGCTTAGTACCTTAACTAAACCTTAAGTATTAAACCCTAAACTGCAAATGCTAAATTCTCATTCTTTCATATTTTTTTTTTAATAAACCTTAAAAAAATACCAAAATTTTATAAATCATTTAACGAAACTATCCAATATGACTTATTAACAATTAACTATCAAATTTTGAAGAACGTTGTCTTGCATTAAGGGCAAAGAACTAAAAAAGGAAAAGAGAACAGAAGTAAAGAAACAAAATTAATTATCAGTATTATTGCGGGAAATCTATCAAAAATTATAACCCATACGCATCCAGAAAATCTTCCTAGATCAATCCAAGTAGTTGTATATACATTTTTGAGTTAACAAGTATGAATTGTTTTACATGTGACTATTGAAGATATAATTACCAAGCTTAATTTGTACAGACCTTCAAGATAAATAGATAATCATAGTAGAATAAATTGAATTCTAAATATATTGAAATATCCGTTAACTGAAACCATTCAAAACAAAATTCACTATGATTTTTCAGATTGCCTTTCATTTTTTTTCTCATTTTTTTAATATTTTAGCAAACCCCATACAACCCCTAATATATACCTGGAGATCTCCTTAGGTTATCCAGGGTACTTATATAGGTTAACATACATAAATTTGACAGTTAGGGCTTTTGGTTTTGTTTTCAACACTAAGGTTCAACTATCTAGGTTTAGGCTCCAGGGTACAAATTTGTAGGTTAGGATTTTGAGTTGTGTTTAGGCTTAGGGTTTAATGCCTAGCTTTTAGGGTTAAAAACCCAAGCATAAACCTAAGACTCTAAAATCTTAAACCCCGAACAATAATCCTAAACTCTTACAGTTTAATGTTTTGGATTTAGTGCATATGATTTAGGGTTTAGGATTTACTATTTGGCATTTAAAGTTATATATATTTAACAGTCTTAGTTAATGTTTATCTCAACATATATAATAATTGATACATGTTAACCTAGAAATGTTATATATGGGTCATACGAAGTTTATCTAAAAAAACCAAATGGACAATAGAAAATGGAGGGCATTAGGCCAACATTAGGTAAGAAGGACTTAGAACTTCTATATCAGTACAAACAAACAGGATACTAGTGCTTCAAACATATTATTTGTGGTGCATGATCTCGAAAAATTAGGTTATTGGTATAGTAAGTTTAGAATTTATACTAGGATTTAGGCTTTCTTTGTTCAACTTTCCAAATATCAAGGCTTAGGGCTTAGGGTTTAGGGTTTCTTAAATGTTGAACTCTAAAGCCTAAACTACAAAAAGTTGAACTCCAAATCATTCAAATATATTTAAATATCCTTTAATTCAAACCATTTAAAAAGACTATAATTTTTCCATTTTCTTTCATTTTGTCTAATGCTATTAATTTTTATAAAACCCTTACAACCCAAATACATATCCCGAAGATCTTCCCACTACTTTAGATTAACACATATGAATTTATATATCTCACAAGCTACATTAACCAATACTCAACTAATAATCCTAAACACTAAACCCTACCCCTAAACCCTTGAATCCTAGGGTTTAAGTCTAGCATTGAAGGCTAACAATTTAGGGTTTAGCATTTAAGTGTTTTGAATTTAGGATTTAGTGTCTAGGGTCAGGTTTTTAACTATAGCTTTCAACTATAACTCTAAGGTTTATGGTTTAACATGTACTACTTGTGGCTAAAACAAACAAAATGCACAATTCGAAGGTCTATGATATTTAGTGTTTGACTAAAGTATCAACAATTAGGTTGATTAAGTGTTAACAATTAGGTTTAGTGTTTGACTTTCATGGCTTAGGTTTGCCATACTTCTTGATACTTGGACCCTAGGGTTAAAAGCTTAATTGTTAGTCCTTAAAGTTAAAACCCTACGTTGCCCTAGGCCTTAAAACATGATGCGGATCCTTAGAATGGACTCCTAAACTGTAAGCCTTCAATGTTAATCCTAAACACTACACTTTAAATGCTAAAACTCTCACACTATAAACTCTTAAACCCTAAACCCTAACCCTAACCCTAAACTCCAGAGTTTAGGGTTTTTGACCGTTGTGTTACATTGTCACCAGTGTAAGTGACTTTTAAGTTATAGTTCAATATATTTGAATGGTTCCGGGGTTCAAATTTTTATGGAATTTAGATTTTAGGGATTAATGCTTAATTAACAATTAGGATTTAAGAGTACTATAGTGCTTAAGGTTTAAGTTGTCAACGCAAGGGCTTAATAATTTAGAGTTTAGGGTTTAGGGTTAGTGGTTAGGGTTTAGGATTTTGGGTTTAGTGTTTAGTGTTTTGGGTTCATATATGATAACTAGAAAATATATATACAATTACCTAGGTTATCCTATCAATATCATGAGGATAATTATAGTAAAATAAGTTTAGGGCTTAGGGTTTCTTTGTTCAACTCCGATCCTTATATATTAAGGCTTAGGGTTTAGCGTTTAATTTGAGTAAATGATTTCTAAATTAGTTTAATTTTTCTCTCTTTTGTTGAGGTTTTCATCAAAGAAAAAAACAAGCTAAGGGAAAATGAAGCCAAAGAGGACTTCTGAATTATTCTTCATGAAGTAGGCAATAACACTATGATGCAAAGATAGCGCTCCATGCATATACTTGAATAGTTGAAATTATTTCCAAAAATATAGGGTGTCTATCGTATAAAATAGAAAAATTTCTTGTACTAACGGATAGACATTTCCAATCAAAGAAGCAAAAGAACTTGTAGTAATACTTCAACTGAGAATGGCCAAAGACAGCCGGTGTCCCCCACCCCTTCAACCAATCAGGGACAGCAACTAGAAGGTTTTGTGTCTGTCAGTAAGTGTATTAATGAGGAAGAAGAAATGTTGAGGCTGCGAGTAAAAGCAACTCTCCCCGCCTTTCATTTATTTTATTTTGTGATTGGACTTCTGACGGTCCAGTCAGAATTCGTGCAAATGGATGGAATCTTTGCAGAGATTTTGACGTGCCCATCAGAATGATCTACCTTCCGTCAAAATCGTTTAGTGATTTTGACGGGTTCCATCAAAATATGCACAATAACTTAATTTTTGATCAAGAAATCGATCAAAATGCAACATTATTCGTCAAAATTTACTTTGAGATCTGTGTTCATAGTGTTCTTGTCACAATGGTTTCTTTTTGGTCAAAATTTCAGTCACACTTTTTGACGGACCAACCTTCTGTCAAAAATTTTTGTCAAAATTAGACATTTATCTTGTAATGATGGGTATCTGTTTTACTAGAGTCAAGCTACTATTGGCCCATAAAAGCATAGAGTTCTCATATCATAGATATTTATTTACCATTCATAAGAAGCCAACTTAAGATCTTACTTGAGGGAAACAATTAAGTGTCTAGATTTCATTATTCAAAGTGAAGATTTCAGATTTCAAGACTCTGGCCTTGATTAGCATAGCCGAACTTGTATAAATTCATCTAAATGTTAGTAAGTTATTCTCTAAAAATTCTTCGACTAACAAGACAATAAAAAGGGAGGGTTAATTTGGATGAAGATCGAGTGAACCCTTAGCATTCAGTAGCAAGATATCAGTATAAACTCTTTCATACGGAAATAAATTATGATGCTTTCAAACAACTAAAATAATACTTATGTATGATAATTAAAACTAAACGGTTCCATGAACAGACCCGATACATTTAGTATAGTTCATGGGATTTCAAATCAATGTTGTCCATTCTTGTCATATATTTGCCCTGTCCTCACTCCTCATTACATTTGATATCATATCCAAAAAGTTTAAAACTATTACAAACATCGATAAAAAAAAATCTAAAATTCACAAATCGATAAGTCTTATAAACTATTAAATTATATTCTTTCCATGAGAAAAGACCTAACATATACTCGTGAAATGAAAAGGACATACGTCCGAGTTAATAGAATCAAAAGAATGAAAGAGACATGAAAGTATAATTTACAAGATCGAAAAAGGAACAAAAAAAGAAAAACAAGTATCTATTTTGATCCATATTTTAGACATATGAATGATCTTATCTGGCTATGTATAGGTCTTGTTTAGTTTACGTTGGGGGAAAAAAATGTTATTTGTAAGGAAATAAACTGGAAAGGAACACATAGGGTAGGGGTGGATCTACATATGGCATGGACACCCCTAGTCCAAAAAAAATCCTAATAGGTTATTTTGAAGGGGTTAAAAGTTATATACATAGACACTCCTAGAAAAGACTGAAAAGGAGTCATGGACACCCTTACAACCTTCCATTCACATGGCCCAAATAAATTAGCTATCAACATTTTATTTTTTTTAATTAAAAAAGCTTGTAATGACCTTGACATTAATTAAGGGTGTGTTTGATAGGGGAAAAAATCATTTTTCCGAAAAATAATTTTTTCATTTTATGCTGTTTGGTAAAAGGTGGAGGGAAAAATCATTTTACACCATGTGAAGCAAATTGTTTTCCCTTGAAAAAATAGAAAAATTGATTTTTCAGGCCCAACTTTCGTTGCCCAATTTTGTCTCTCATTCATTTTCTTTTAATTGTGCCCAAAATCACTCCATTTTCACTCTCATTTTGTCTCTCATTCTTCCCCACTCCTTCATCTTCATCATCTTCATCGATGATTTCCATCATCAATTATCTCTATAATTTCTTCTTGAGTTCTTTGGCCTTATTACTGTTACTCTTTTCAATAACTTTGCAATATGAGACATCTATCATCTCCCCCTTCGCCATTTTCTTTAATCTGAGTTTAATATCACTCAAATTCTATTGGGTAATCCCTGAAAATAGTGGAAAAATTGAGCTTCATTAATATTGACTCTCTCTTTTTTTGGGTTTATTACCGGGTATATTTCTTGCTGGTGTTTTGGGTTTAATTTTGAAGATGAGAGAAAAATAGTATTCGTTGGTTGGGTCAGAGCAGTGAGCAGCGCAGGGGATTGATGGTAAAAAGAAATAAAACGAGAGCTGGGGGGGCGAGGTTTCATTCTACCAAATAGAAAAAAATGAAGTGGAAAGAAAATGATTTTTCATTCTACCAAACAGTTGAAAATGTAAGTGAAAAATTATTTTTCTTGGGAAAATTTTCATGGAAAATGATTTTCCCCCTACAAAACACACCCTAAAATACAAAACCCACAACTCAACTCCTTCCCAATCTGACTTTCTCTCGTTAGTCCTCTCATGCTAGAATTTTGTTCTTAGTAAAATTGGCTCGTTGCTCACACCCAATCACACAGAAACCTTGTGTTCTTGCTTGATTTCATTGCTGAGTTTGTGTCTTTGTTTTTTTTCCTCAAATTTCATACGGATCAATCCAATTCCATTTTATGATACTAAAAAGGTAAACAACCTCAAAAAGATGAAGAAAATAATGCAAGTAGTAGAGTCGGTGAACACCCTATTTCGAACATCAAGATCCGCCACTGACATAGGACACAGATTATAGGTACGTAGTTTTTCATTGTAAAGTTTGAATTAACAGAGACAGTATACAGCCAGTATAACGATCTACAGCATGAAAACATCAAGTTACATGTTCATTTATTATCATGCTAGAATAGGTATAACTTTGAGATTCAAGTCACCAAAAAAAAAAAGTGGAAGATATTCATCCAAATAAATATTAGCATAAAGAAATAGTTGAAGAATAACGAGAGATATATCGCTCAATAATGTCATAGTGACATTTAAATAAGAAAAACGGTTTGACACTTGTTCCCTTTAAGTAAGGCTTTGGGTTAGAGTTTTGTGAATGGAAAAACCCTATGAAGGGAGAGCTCTACCTCCTGTTTGATCAACAGTAACTCGATTCAAGTACAATAGAGGATCCAAGACCCGAAAAAAAAGAAAAGAAAAATGATTGAGTTAGATTGAGACGTTAATAGTTTCTAGTCGGCAAGCAATAGATAGACAAATAAATATATTTAGCTGCTGAGCCTAATACTGAGAAAAATGGAGGAACAATTCAATCATTACCTCATAAAGAATGATGTTCTGGGGCTACTGTTTGCAATTATAAATATGCATGAATGAATGTGAGGAAGGTTGGCTGTTGTGAGGAACGAAGCCTGGTCCGAGACCCCAACAATACATAATAACTAACATTTACTGTTTAGTTAGTGTTAATACTGAGTTAGGATCTTGGATCAAACTTCATTCCCTACATGCACCTTCTTCCTCTCTCTCTCTCTCTCTCTCTCTCTCTCTCTCTCTCTCTCTCAGACACAAACACATATCATTGAATAATCAAAGCCTAAAAAAGGCATGTATTACCTGGAGAGGCACTCACTTTCATGCCTGTCATACATCGAAAGAATGGAAGAAATACTATTAAAAAGAAGTGAAGGACAGAGAAGGGAAAAAAAAAAGAAAGAAAAAGTGCATTCTAGGGCGTAAATATGCATGGATGGATCTGAATTGTTTATAGCTAAGAGCGTTGTAATATTAGAGTCTTTATATTTAACAGTTAAAATTATTAATGAGTTAAATTCCAAAGCTGTGTATAAGAATGCTGTGAGATTACAATCTTTCTTTTAACTGCATTATAGATGTGGTAAAACATCATTTGGATTTAATTAATGTTTGTTTCAATTAGATCATTTTCATTTCATTAAGGCAATTTAAGTTTTATATTTAAGTTAATTTAAATCTCAGTTTAGGCATGATCCAATCCATTGTGTTTGAATCTAAGAATCTTTATGTTAATTTTATTAGATCTAACCATAAACCGACTAAAATCTAAATTGAATATAAACTATGGACAGGCAGCTGGAAAAGGGAAAAGAGAAAATTAAATAGATAAAGGAATAGATGTGGAAATCACATGATAGACAGGTCACATTGAATGGACCCATAAAAGAAAAAGGGTGTGGAGTAGAGTAAAGCAAAGTAATTTTGGAAGCATGGTGTTGTCTTATTATAAATACCAACCCCAAGGCTTCTAGAAGTTGTACGGCGGAGACAGGGTCGGGAGGGTTTTTGTATACATAAAAATGAAGAAACGCAAGACCAAAAGCAGACAGGGGTCGTAGGCATGCCAAATTGCCAAGTCTAGAATAGATAGATAAATGTTGAGAGTAATTCAAACTACCTTAACTGGGGACTTGTTTTATATTGACTTCTAGGTGACAGGTGTTCAAATCCCCGGGGAAGTATGTTATGAATATTGAAAAATGCCCTAAGCTCACTATATTTTACTCTGAATTTGATAATAATTGCATAATTAGGTTGCAAGGTTTTGTTCAGGAGGTCATGTAATTGGAGTAAAATAAAGTACCTAAAATTAAAAAAAATTATATAAACAAATTAAAGGCCTGCCCTTTTTTCTGTAGGTCACAAGGTTTTGTTCAGGAGGCCATGTAGTAAAGAGTAAAATAAAAGTGCCTAAAATTTAAAAAATACATCAACAAATTAAAGGTTTGTTCTTTTCAATGGGACGGAAAGACCTGAAAATCGGACAAGGTAGAAAAGTTTGAGCTGGAAGGTACTTCAAGAAACTAGAAGGAATTTGAAAAGGCTGACAGCGGTTAAAAAAAATAGTTGCAAGACTTCCCTTCCAACTGAAAATATTAGGCTCTGATGAATAAAAAGTTGAACATTTAAGATGAACCAATTAAAATCATGAGAAAAATCTCACTAGATCTTACACCGAATTGAAAATAATGCAATACGATCTTACAATCTGCAAGATTGTATACACATCTAACTTGCTAGTGTCATTGGTATGTTTCGCTTCTCCAAACTGTGTCATTGTCATCCTGCAATCTTTCTATCTTCAAGAGAGGAAAACTAAAGAAAAAAGAAAAAATGTGTTGAAGACCATCTGTCGTCATCTGTTGTCATGAAATAACAAGAAATACAAACCTTTCATACATCCTCACTCGGATTTTAAACAATTAAGGCGTCAACCTTAGCAACTTCCATCAAACATAAGAATATTAACACCACAAAGACCGAAATTTGCACTAATGAACTATACAACCAGGTTAAAATACTCGATGAAAGTAGTACAACATAAATCTCATGCATGAGAACTAGTCTCAAACTACCCTAAGCATTCGTGCCTCCCAACAGGGTACGAAACTCAACCTCACGTAGCCGTATTATTCGAGGCCTAAATTTCAACTCCAAACCCTCAAAAGCAAGGTGCCTCACAGGGCTACTTCTATCAACATGCAAACTACACCCGGGGGAAAAGAAGGGCCATTTGTACAGTTAACATTGGTTCTAACTACCTTATTCTTTTTCTGCGTTTTAATTTTATTATGTAGTTTATCTTTTCCCCCTGGGTGAGAAACCTAAGTGAATGTACACAGGTTCTGTACAATCCGGAAGAAGGAAAAGAAATAGGGCCTGGGAATGTAATCCGAACCTAACTGCCAAAGTGACGATATACAAGGAGTTGTGGATGCTAGCTGTGGTTTCTTACAATCCTGACCGAGCTGTAGAAGCGCTTGAGGTCCTTCATCGCCTTCTCTTCGATCTGGATGGAGCGGATTGATGAGGGAGAGTCCACCTCAGGTTTGAACCACCGGCTTGGCACGCCTGAGTCGGACGGTGAGCCCTGACCTGTGGAGACTGAGAATCCAGCAGTTCTTGTTTTCGGGCTGTGTGCCATAGAATGATGTTTTCCCTGTTTTCAGAGAGTAGCGATGCACAAAGAATCAGTCACTGTTCAACATGGCGAAGAATGAAAAAGGAAAAAGCCAGGACAAAAACAGAACCTGCGTTACAGGAAACAGATCGAGGGGCTTTGAAACAAGGGATGAGCTGTCTGACTTTCCAGACAATTGGAAGTGTAGCCATCTTCTTGACTTCGAATTTAATGGAAAAACAATATGCCTCACTAGTGAGAGATGCAGCAAACAATTAATATGTTGCAGCTCTAGGGTTTAAGGGCAACAAGCTCCCTGCAATAAGCTTGGGTACATCCGGTCCTAGAGAGACTGTCGGGCATTGGTTTGTTTGGCTTGGCTTGGCTTTAGCATACAAATACAAGAAAGAACAACTTCCATAAATGAACAATGCCTAAAATTTCCCATGAATTAGTAGCAGGTTTAAAGCAGTGACTACAAGGACCAAATCTATTGCCCGCTGATCCACAACACCCCAAGAAATCTCAGATACTGAGAAAAGATAAACCAAACGAATAACCTAGAATCTCCACTGAGAAGATCAAATGTAACAGCAACCTTCCCCCTACAGCAGAATTGAGACAGGATATCCTTTGGAACTAAGCCAACCAAAATTGGAGAACTTCCATTAAAAATCATTCTTACAATTTATCAAAGCAAATGATAGTCACGGAAAGAAAAATAGAAAGAACATGTAAATTCTACCCTCTGTAATTTGTTTTTTTGATAGGAAAAGGTAATATATTAATAATAAAATATTAGAAGCTCAGCTGCACAGTGAGCATCATACAAAAGGCTATATACATCCTAAATATAAACTATCCGCACAATCAGACAAATCAATAGAAGAAGAGCTAAGCTTCCCATTCTTCCAAAACTAGGGAATCTTTTATGAAATTCTCTTTCAAACACTAAAGAGGAGTTTCTGTACTTTCAAACACTCTTATGTTTCTCTCTCTCCAAATACACCAAAAGATGACATGAGGTAGGACCATGGTTTCCTCCTTAAGTTTCTTATCAAAGAAACTCTTCCAAGCCAAAAGATAGCTCCTAATGGAATCAAGGGCAATCCAAGAAATGCCCAAGCAACTAAGAGCTAAATTCCAAAGTACTCTCACAAACTGACAATGGACTAATAAATGATCCGTAGATTCAGAGTCCCTTTTACACATGAAATATCTACTCAACAAAATTTTCCCCCTTTTTTGTAGGTTGTTACACGTTAATATGTTCTTATGTGTAGCTTCCCACACAAAGAAAGAAACCTTAACAAGGGCTAAAGACTTTCAAATGAGCTTGCAAGGGAAACCTTTTCAAAATGAACCTCCCAAGGTGAATACTTCCCATCAAGAAGCTTCAAATAAAAAGATATAACAGTGAAGCACCCCTGAGTGTCTAGATCCCACCTCATCCCATCAATTGACGATTCTCCAAGTTTGGCCTTGCTTAGCTTATTAAAGAAGCTTACTAGGGACTCATCATCAACGAATCCATCTCCAACCAAAATAGGTGCCCAAATATTATTACCAGAAACCTGGTGCCAATAATCAGCAACAGCAACAGAGACATTTTTGTCCACTACCAAAACATAAAGGTTAGGGAACAAGTCTTTCAAATGATTCCCACCGCACCAGCGATCAAGCCAAAAAAATATTATAGAACCATCTCCCACCTCAAAAGAACAATGTGGAAAGAATCTCCCCCAACCTTTGAAGATATATCTCCAAAGGCTATACCCATAAGGACCCTTCGAAATAGACGAAAACCATCCGAATCCATCGCCCCCATATTTGATGGTAACTACTTTTCTCCACAAATTGCCCTTTTCATTCATAAATCTCCACAGCCATTTACCCAGACGGGCTTCATTAAAGAATCGCAAGTCCCTTATACCTAACCCTCCTAAATACAGTGGTTGCTTCACAATGTTCCATCTCACAAGATGAAACTTGAAGTCACTTCCAAACGAACCCTTAAGAAAATTTCTCTGGATTGCTTCTAATTTATTGGCCACTGAAGAAGGTAAGGGAAAGAGTGAGAGGAAGTAAGTCGGGATACTTGAGAGAATACTCTTGATGAGAGGTAGTCTCCCCCCTTTCGAAAGATACATAGACTTCCATCCTGAAAGTCTTTTCTCAAATCTCTCGACTATTGGGTCCCAAATGGCTTTCTCCTTAAATTTAGCACCGAGAAGGAGACCTAGGTAAGTGGTGGGAAGGGCATCAACATTGCAACCTAAAACACCTGCAAGCAGTTGAATATTGTCCACATGTCCAATACGTAGGATCGCGCTCTTTGCCAAACCAACCCTGAGACCCGAAACCGCCTAAAACTAGGTAAGTACACCACAAAGGTCAACCATCTGCTCGCAGTCATTTTCACAAAAACTATAGTGTCGTTCGCAAAAAGAAGATGAGACACACTCATAGTTGTTGTACTCGAGCGACCCACTTTAAATCCAGATGTAAGCCCTCCACTAAATGTCGCATCAATCATCCTTGTAAATACCTCCATCACCAGCAGAAACAGAAGTGGGGATAAAGGGTCTCCCTAACGAAGACCTCTAGAAGCCGAGAAGAATTTTGTTGGAGAACAATTGACAAGAATAGCAAAGGTTGTAGATGATATGCAATGGCGGACCCATCCAATCCACTTTTCCCCAAAGCCCATTCTCTTCATGACAAACAACCCAATTCACATGATGTAAGTATTCTCAATATCCAACTTACAAACGACTCCCGACATTCCCGACTTGACCCTAGAATCAATAAGCTCATTTGTTATAAGCACCGCATCAATAATCTGATGACTTTCAACAAAGGCATTTTGATTCTCTGAACTAAGATTCCCAATGATGCTCCTTAACCTTCAAGCTAAAACCTTGGAAAGCAACTTATAAATGTAACCAACCAAGCTAATTGGCCGAAAGTTTCTAATATTTTCAGCATTTGCTTTCTTAGGAATAAGACCAATAAAAGTGACATTGATGCTAACCACAACAAATCTTCCTGAAGATAAAATCTCAGTAAACATTCTCATCACATCTCCACTGAAAGTGTCCCAATTGCCTTGAAGGAATGCCATAGTCATCCCATCGGGTCCGGAAGCCTTATCCCCACAGCAATCTAGAAGGGCATTAGTGACTTCTTCTTCACTGAAAGGCATCTCAATAAACGACTTATCAGAGTCACGTAACAAGGACAAAGGCAAACTATCAACTTTAGGTCTCGACGGCTCCGACTCGGTAAAAAGATATTTGTAGAAGTTGTAGATTGCAAACTTCATATCTGGCAGAGCATCATAACGAACCTTGTCCACCACCACGAAAGACATAGAGTTAAACTTCCTACGCACATTAGCTACCCTATGGAAGAATTTGATGTTACGATCGCCTACCTTAAGCCATAAAGCCCGCGACTTTTGTCTCCAAGATATTTCTTCCATAAAGATAATTTTAGCCCAATCCTCTCTTACATCCCTTCTTTGCTGGATTTCAACTCTAGTAAGACTAGAAGTCTCTTCTTTCACATCGAGAGAATTTATAATTCCCAAAAGATTATACTTTTGTGTCTTAATGTCTCCAAACACATCCCTATTCCATTTTTTAAGTTTCTCTTTAACAAACTTAAGCTTTTTTGCCACAATGTAACTAGCAAAACCTTCAACTTGAGCCTCCCCCCACCACTCTTTGATAAGATCCGAGAATCCCTCAAATTCCAACCAAATATTCTCAAACTTGAACGGAGTCCTACCCCTTTCATTCCTCATCGTCTCAAGACAAATAGGAAAGTGGTCCGATATAGGTCTGGCAGCCTTTGATTCTGGAAAGAACTCCCAATCTGCCGACACAAGAAAGCAGTCCACCCTTGAACATACCGATTCATCTCTGCTCCTGGACCAAGAAAAGTCTCCCCCCTAAAGGGAAGATCCAACAAGGTTGAGTTATTGATGAACTCCTAAAACTCCACAATCGGATTAGAAGGACAAACACCTGTGCTCCTCTCTTGACAATATAGGATTTCATTAAAATCCCCCCATGCACCAGGGCCAGACCAACCATCTCGAATACGCCTCAATTCGTCCCACATCCTTAGTTTGTCAACTCTAACATGCGGACCATAAACACCAGTGAAGGCCCAAGAGATGTTGCCATCAATCAATTGCAAAAAGCAACTACCCATTGGTACCAGCGGTCCCCTATGCCCAACTAGCTCTTAAGCTGTGTCTCGCAGCCTGGATTCAGGAGCATTCATGCGAGAGCTCACAATCATTGCAATTGCGCCACAAACCACTTCCCGAGGTAAATCACAAGGAACACAACCACATAAATCCAACCCTCAATTATGCGCTAAAAGTGTTGACTGATTATCCATAGAGAACAAAGACAGGGCATTCACCACCAAAGAGGGGATTCGGTCCTTCTCCTCAAAGAACCAAGGCAAGCTCACAAAAGGTGATGGAGGCAGCTCGTTAGAAAGATTCAAAGGATCTAATATAGGATGAATGTCCAAAACCACAGAAACCCTTGGACTTGGTGAGAGACTACAGCATCCCTTGTCAAAGAACCACTACTATTGCTAAAAGCCAGGCCACAAATTTTGGCTTCGAACAGCGCAGGATCAAAAGATTTAGCCTCATCTGACGAAGAACCTATCTCACGCACAAACAAAGCGTTTGGAGGCCAATTTGCACAGACAGAGACCCTGCCCTCACTGCTAGACCCCTTGCTCTCAAGCACCCTATACCTTCTATTCCCGACATGGTTGCGTCCGGAGTAAACATGAGTGCTCACCGAACTAGATGCTCTCAAACCAAGCTCTGTAACGACCCTTTTCTTTCCTCTGTCCATTTGCATAAGCTTGGAAAACGGAAGCTCTTGAACAGCATCATTCACCTTCCTCTAAGACGTAGTTCCAGCAATGTGTGGGACCGAACGAAGAAAACATTCTGGTCCCCCATAAAACCACATTCTGGGCAACGGCCCGGAGGTGGAGAAGGAGGCAAAGGTGGAGGCACAACACCACGTACCAGTGTCGCTTGGTGTAGGGACCTCCTCAGTCCTCAGTGCTCCAGATGTGCCCAAGAAAACGAGATTAACAATCTCAGTAAGAGCATCAAATGTTTTTGCCCAACCTTTCTTATTCCAGCCTGCTGAGAAAATAATAAAAGTTCTCTTGCCCTTGTTTATGACATATAATTGCAAAAAATTTCCCGCCCTACTTTTCTTAGATTCTAAAAGAAAAATATTTGAGCCTCGACGTATTTGATTGCACCAATTGGGGGCTTTAGACTTATAAAATCTGGTCAGGCCCTCAATAGCTATAAGGCAACCTTCTCTAGCAGCACCATGGCCACAAGGCAACCTTCTCCAGCAGCACCAGTGAGGTCCTCCCCCCCCTCCCATTCTCAAAAATTTTCAAGACATCCTCTGCATTCCCAACAATAACTAAATCAAAGGATTTGCTTTCAATTGCCACAAACCTCTTACAGCCTCCTCTCATACTAATGAGCCTCAACAAGCTAGCTAAAAGACAGACTACTATCTAAGTAGGATCACAAGGCAACAACTACAAGGAGTGATAAAATATACAAACCTGACCCTATAACACTTCAGACGCCTCTTTGGAGTAGGAAAAAAAAAGGAAAATGGAACTCCGGGGACTTGCCGGCGACGGTGCCTCCGGCGAGAACCCCACCGGCTACAACAGAAAGTGTCGGCCACTTCAGTGGAAGCTTCAGAAGGGTAGAAACCAGAAGGAGATGAGCAAATCTGGGAAAAAACCACCCTGGTGCTCCGTGGAAGGTTGCTGGCGACAGGATCGCCGGTTGAAACCTCGCCAGCGGTGACAGAGAAGGCCGGCACCCGCAGCACTAGCCTCAACCAAGCAAGAAACCGGAAGAACAAAAGTAGATCTGAAGAGAAACGAGAAGGACAACCGAGGAAGACAACCGGCCATCGATGAGCAGAGTCGACGGCTGCTCCCAGAGACCCAAGGTTCAGCGAACCCCAGGTAGACCTCCGATGACCTCACGTTAGAGACACCCACGTCAGCTTCTGCCTTAGAAGGTCATGACCTCTATCTCCCTCTCTCTCTCTCTCTCTCTCTCTCTAACCACTGCTGGTGATACTTAAACTGGCATTGATTTCTCTACTCTTTGTAATTTGTATCATACCTGATTTTATTTTATCAAGTAAAGCAAATGTGATGCTCATGCATAATCCGCAAAGACATCCCTTCCACTCCATACCAACAAATTGGACAAATAATCATAGTTGTGTTATCACTTTGATTAGTATCTTCCCATAGTGGATAATGATTATGGAAGAAAGGTGAAGTTTTAGTGACCCGGAGTTCCAAAAATGAAAAACGAATATGAACTCAGCCTTGGACCGATATATCTCTTCTCTCAAGAAACAAAACTCAATCAATTGATACTTAATGCACAACTTCAGAGCCCCCCTCCCCCTGGGGGGTCAGCTTTCATCCACAAGTGCCTACAGACAAGGCCCAACAAATCCTTACCCTAACGGTCTGAACTGATCTTAATTGTGCTTACGCACTGTATGCAGACTGAAAAATGTGAATTAGAGGATGCCAGGTGGTAAAGATCAAAGATGAATCAAGCTTCTTAGGAAGGTCTCTACTTTCCACTAAATGACCATCTCCTCCCGATTTCCTCCAATATATATGATGTACAAAACTTTCAAGTATTAACAGACTGATACAAAGCACCATAACCATAGGAGATAATTTGATTAGGAGACAATTTTGTACTCCATTACAGAAGGCTGCCATCCTATTTCAAGTCCTCATAGAAGAAACTATCATTTGTTAAATATGGTGACACTATATTTGAAAGTTGAAATGTTAGTTTTCTTAAAGATGAACCTTCACTAACATATACATTCCATCGAATCTTTATATCCATAATCAAATACCAACCAACAGTCAGCAATATCTCAGGAAGTTCATGTGTTTATCCTTTTTTAGGGTTGGAGTGGGGGTGACGGGTGGAGAAGGAAATGGAAAACACTGCAGGAAGAAAAGAAACTGCAGGGGCATCATGTGTTAAATTAGTACCTGTTGCATTTGGATGTCCCTGAGAGAAGGACGAGAAAGATGAGGCGGAGTCCCAGAAGAAGCCCAGGGAGGTGTGCTTTTGTCTCCATCAGAGAGTTGCAATGAGCAAGCTGCAACGACAGGTATTGGCTTTGAAGGCATAAGAGAAGTCAGGGACAATTTCCTGCTACCTTTATCTTCTGAAAGCTGTTCTGGCTTATCTTTGCCTTTAGCAGGCAGGCCCCCCTTCCATTTGCTTTGCTCATCTTGGATCGCACGTAGAGAGGAAGATGCCTTCGAAACCTTAGCACCACCCCATGCTGGACCTTCAACTTTCGGGGGCGGTGGAGGAGTGATAACCTCTTTTGCAGGCTTATCAAGACCACCGCTTAAAAACATTGAGAGTCCTCCTTTCCTGCTCTTCTTTTTAGTTGCTACTGGCAATGAAGTTTTACTTTTCACCAGATCTGGAGTGTCTGTCTTTTCAGAGAAGATGGGAGATTCTTCAGTGACTGAATCTTCATGTTCAACTGCAACCTATTAATCCGAGAGTTGATTAAGCTAGGTGTAAGCCAGTAATTAATCAGGTTAAGACACACAAACATTCATGTATGGCACTAAACAGAAACAAACTCCTCACTGAAATCATAAGAAATACTACACTTCAACCAACTTGAAACTAGATGATTGATCAAACGAAGCTTTAGAAGCCATTTATGTCTCCTAGTACAAACAGATTAACTAAAATTAAGATCTTCATGCTTCTTTTTTCCCCAAAAAAGTGTGATACTTCCAATGCTTCGAACACTTTACATAGCCTCAAGCAGGCAGCATAGACTGGTCAATACTCTAGTTTCCAGCTAAAATACATTCCTTTCATTTCTATGGATCCAGTTCTTTGGCTCAATTTCATCTATTTGCTTTTTGTAAACAATTTTAAAAATCGTTTTGGTCATCCAATTTTTCAGTGCTTATAGTTCAAATGAAACAAGCAAGTTACCTAAGAACTAAAAAGTACCACATATCAATTAATCAAGCAGTCACCGGCTCACCCTCAACTATTTGAAAGAACATTACACAGAACATTACATGGTTTATTGTTGTCCCAGGTCACAAGCTTTCATACAAAATAACCTTCTGATAAATATAATGAACTCTCTAACTTTTATGAATACCTGAAAATAATTCCAACAGTACTTGGTCAGTGTTGAGGGATCCTCATGGCCTCAGAAGGTAAGAGAAAGAAATCCCAAGGGAAATCAACTTGCCCAACAACAATAGCTCTCGAAGTACATGCATACATAATCCCTTGTTTCTAAAATAAATTTTGGCTTTGCCCATTTATAGAGATATATATTGTCATTGTAATGGTTTCTCAATGCTGATCTAGATTAGTAATCTGTATAATTGTATATAGCTATGTGAATGGGAAAGAATCCACACCGGAGTGCTGGTAATAGTAATATCATGTTATGCTGTAAAGCGTATAATGAACACATCATACCTACCGACTCACCGAGGTGGCACTAGCCTACTCAGTATCGATGCCCTGAGCTTTGCCTCACATGCCGGGGTCAAATCTCAGGGGAAGCAAATTTCCTCTCCTTTCTAGAGGGCCATTTGCTAGAGCATTAACGGGCACTAGCGCCCCCCCCCCAAACAAACAAAAAAAGAACTTTGGGATGGTTGGCTCATTAGGTTCCCTGAGACCGGCGGCCTAGTGGTCGGCCCAACTTACCATGTTAAAAAAAAAGATAATAAACACATTAAACCTCCCCCCCCCCCCCCAAAAAAAAACACGAAAGGGTTAAATTGCTAAAAATTGAATGGCTGAGAAGACATTAAAGCTACCAGTGTCCAGTAAACAACAGATATGCAATGATAACAAAAATATTACCTTCTCCATCAGCTTAGAGCCTTTGATGTCCGAGATTGCATTCAAAGGGGTTGACTCTACTGCAGCATCAGAAACATCTGTTACTGACTGAAGCACCTTCTGTTTGCTCTTCCTCCTTTGCCTCTTGGACATCTCCCCCTTCTTATTGCCCTTTGCATCAGATGAAACAGAAGAAGATGCATTTGTTATTGTTGTCTCAATAGGAACACCAAGCTCAGCAAGCGAACTCTCTAGTGATGGTTTTGTTTGAAGCTTGGCAATCTGCTGATCATCGAGCACATGCCCCTTGGACAATTTGGCTTGAAGAACCTCAATCTGTTGCAACTTTTTACGGAGGACTCTAACTTGCTTGCACATTTCTTGATTAGCATTATCTGGGCATTGCATAAAGCTATCCGATCTCAGGCTATCTGAAGCTGCCACAGTGTGGTTATCTCTAGTCCTTGGAGGCTCGCTATCACTGTACTCCTCTTCACTGTTGATAACAGCAGGAAAAGTTGCAGTAGGAGTCGGCAGTCGGCGGTAACTCCATGGCTCAGATGATCTCACATCAAGCAGCTTCTCAATATGAACTAAAACATCAGGTGAGGCAGTAGCGAGTGCATTTGATGATACTGTAAAAATATAGTCAAGATTGCGAATGACGATCTCCTGCAGATGCACATGTCATGTCAAATAATAGATTGTACACAGTGATATTAGGGAACCTTGAAAAAATTTGAAGACCCAACTTCATGTTTTTCTGCTTGTATCAGAAAACCTAGGAGTGCACATCTGTTAAATTCTTGAGGACTAGAGGTCCACCTCCGACTGTTACAAGTCAAATACATCAGATAATGAAATTCTAGAGAATCATCTCACATCCAGATTCCATTTACTTTTCAGCACTACAATGATAAGCAATGTAAAACATATCAATGACTTGGAATTGACCTGACAATTACTACCTGAAGGTAATGTTTATTGTTTAGTTGCACGTAAACAACCTCGTAATGCAAACAAGTTTGTAATTGTGCTTTCATTATCATGATTGTAATCATGATTGTATTACAAAGTTGATTGCATTACATTATATTCAATTAAACATCACATAAAATTCAAATGACAAGTTTAATTCATTGACTGCAATGAAAATGCATACATTCAAGACAAATACATCTATTCAAGTTGCATTTTAGGATCCCCCAACCCCAGCATGCTAGGACTAATTTAAACTAAGGAATCTATTCAAATTTAAATTCCCAGCAACTCAGGTCACGACTGATGACATATGAGATTCACATGACATGACACATGGGCTTTCTTCACAAAACGCAGTAACAGAGTTGGTTGTGCACTCATGTCACATAATGGTCATACCAATTATCTAGAAATGAAACCCACATTACAAGCTTTTGTGTCTAAAATAAAGCCCATGTGTCATGCACCCATGCCATGTGAGTCTCATGAGATCACATGACAATCAGCAGTGAATGAAGCTGCTGGTCACCTATATTTTTGAAATGGATCAATTAGCTTTGAAAACTAGGGGGCAACAAGTGTTCTATGCTCATGAAGAAGTAAAGATGTGATGGCAGTTGCAAGTATAAATAAGAGAGTATACACCACAATCAGGATCTTTTTTTCCCCCTCTTTGGGATACAAGGATTCAGGATTTATGCAGGGGGGGGGGGGAATTTACTGATTAGATATTGTAGTATTTATAGCCTGAATCAAAGCCACCATAAACCACACATGCATTGAAAACAACCAATATAACAAGGCCATAGTGGTGAAGAAATCTAATGTTAGAGAGGTGGGCAATAGTAGTAGGCAATATTAATGTATTTCTTTGAAAGTAATTTGAAGTATGCAACCAAAGTTTCAACATGGAAAAGCTTTTTGCGGTCAGCTTATTCAGAGATTTTAATTTTTTTCACATCACAACATGTGGCGAGATTCCAAAACGAGCAGTGAATATGAAGCACAAAGGATATCAACTCAATTTATGAGATCCAGAGAGATATATTCGGAAATGTGTTGGATTTTGATATTTGGCATGTAATTTTCGTTAATGACTTTTATAGGTTAGACTGGTCAAGAAAAGAGATATTTAGGAACTCTTCACTAAGATTTAGTTTGTTATTCTATTCAGGATTACGAATTTACGATTGCTGCTTGGTTAAAGCAGCTCTTATATTTTTCTAAGTATTTAGGCTACTATAAATACAATGTTTTTCTCAGGTTATTAATATGCTATTAATGCCTGAATATTGAGAATATATTTATTTTCCCATCTCTGCTGATTGCTCTTACCCTATCTCTTGTTTTTGGCCTCTCTGATCTTCTGCATCTCTTAATTCTCCTTTGGTCCTTACTCTTTCCTCTCTTCCCACTAAATTCCCTGTCTTTAATTCCCCAACATCTTATACTGGCCATACTGGACATCCAAGATAGCACAGCTATCTCAGTATGTACAGTGGCATTATTTTTCATGGTTATTGATGTAGAACAGAGATTATATGCTCAACAAACTCTCAATTCACAATTCCCATCTGTTAGATAATGATTTACAATGGCCTTTTATAGGAAAAACCTAAAGAAACCTTATTTCTTGCAAAATAACAAAAAAGGGATAAGATTTATTTCCTAATATCCTACCCTAACCATAAGAAGTCCTAATATGAGTATAATTCCCATTGCAACTAAAGCACTAACAGTATAAGGAAACAAGAATAAAAAAATAAAATAAAAATCTTCTGAAATTCGAAAAAAGTGTTGCATCAGTTATGCCCCAATAATGCAAGAGACGAAATGGAAAAAAAAAAAAAGCCAAGCATATCCTATAAGAGTATTTATCCATGACACCTTCATTGATGACAATACTCTTCTAAGCTTTCTTAATAAGCCTAGTAAGATTACTCCAGGTGATTCTTCGCTTGGCACGATTAGATGGGATATACAGGAGTTTTCAAAGTCAAGTCCACCTAGGTGAAGCTAGCGTCTTCTCCTTCTCCTTCCTTTCTTCCACCTTCAGATGATCAGCTCCCTTGGACCGATGTTCAGTTGGAAGTCTTTGGCTCCTTCAAAAGTTCCATTTTTTGTTTGGGAAGCATGTCATGGGAGTAGTTTGGCAAGTGGTAACTTACAAAGGAGGAGAAAGATTTTGTGAACAGATGTGCTATGTGTAAGGTGTATTTGGATTTTCCTGATCACTTGTTTCTGAGTTGTCATTTCACAAGACCTCTTTGGGAGCTAGCCTTTGGTAGCTTGGAAGGGTTCCTTTTGTAAGGAAAGCTGAATAGAAAAAGAATAACTTGTTAATATCTGATTTTTGGGAACATTTTGGTGTAAGAGAAACAGAAGTGTCTTTGAGGGATGAAGACTTCTCTTCAACGCTTCAAGGATAACCTCAACAAGACTCTATTTTTGGGATAATGGGAACTTCTGCTATTCTGCTTTTTAGAGTTGAAGATTTTCTAGATAGTTTCCATATTGGATGTATACAGTCCTTTCGTAGGATGAGCTATCCATCCAACATTTTAGTCCTAAGATATATTATACTATTTTCATTATCAACAAAACAAAAGGCAAGTATATGAAAATGCAGATAACCCTTGGGAACATTAAAGACATGCCAACCGCTGCATTCTATAGATTTCAGCTAAGATCTAATAGGCATAACTACAGTAGACCAATAACCTGCTGCATCATAATACAAGCATAGACTATGAAGTCTAACTAAAAAATCTCGGATCTATGGAAATAATGACAAGAATCACGTCCGGTCTTGCGTTGGCTATGTCTATGTAACAAAATGTAAATGCCATAAAATTTGATGATTGCAGCTATTCAAGCATGGATTAACACAATTATAGTACCTCACAATGCCTCCGAAGATCATCTGCTCCCAATGAATCTGCAATTTCCAGAAGTTGCAGAGCATTTCGTGGTTCTACCAGGCATTCAGCAGCCGCTTTCTCACAAAGGCTTTTTAAACTTGGCACTAGCTTATCCCCGGCATTCTCATTTTGCGACGCGGGTGAAGTGCTGTCAGACTCCACATCATTGAACAAAAAGCAATCATCTAACTCCCCTTGTTCATTAGGGATCTTAGCATTTGGCTTTTGAGAGTCCTTGGCCAATTTGACAGGATAGGCAGGATGATAAACAGAACCAACAATCAGTAGATGTGTTTCACCAACTGAAACTTTACTAGCCCTTTTCGCACCATGCAGCCTAGCAACAGCTGGTGTCTTTTCCTTACCTTTTTTTCCATCCCACATATAAATGTCACCTGTGGATGTAACTGCAGCACTCCAATACTTACCAGCAGAAATGTCGACAATTTTCCTTCCGTTCAAGAAATATAACTGCAAAAGGAAGACAGAAAAATCAAACAGGGAAAAAATGATAATATTGGCAAATGTTATGTGCAACAAGAGTGTCCAAGAAACAGATGCGTTGATGTTGAATATTAACCTGCTGACATTTGAGATCAGGGTCAGAGGAAACCCAGTAAAATAGTGTCCCATCATCAGTCAAAGCCATGCTGTGGACCATTCCTGCAGCTATTCCGACCACATGAAGCCGCTCCCATCTGTGAAATTTCATCAATGCACTCCCACTTTTCTTCAAACTTCTGGCAATAACCACACGTCTTGGTGTAACCAGTCGGTGACCCCAGGTGAACACCTATAACCGAGAACAAATAACACTATTAAATAGATCATCAAACACAAAATAATGTCCAAGCTACTCTAACATGCATACCTCTCCATCTGCTCCAAGAACAATTGTATGACACTTCGCAGAGGACACTCCAATAAAAACCCTCCCTTTCAAATATTCAACCACTCTAGGGGTATTGTTAGAGCTTGAATTTGATGTGCCATAACCAAGTTGACCTTCCTTGTTGCAGCCCCAGGTGAAGATTTCACCAATGTCAGAAACTACAGCAGTGTGCTTATTTGCTGCAGCAACTGCCACTATCTTTGCCTTCAGAGAACTTACCCTTCGAGGGGTGGGTTGGGTGTCAACAGAAGCATAGCCAAGTTGGCCCTCTGTAAATATCATTTCATAAATCAAAAACCAACACAAATTCTTCATGACGTAAGTGTCAAAACTGCCTACCCATAAATAAGAAACAGAAAGCTGTATTCTGATTCTGATGCAATTTGAATAAGAGGAATACCAATCTAACAAAATGAGCGGCCCCCTCTCTGTAACTGCTTTCATACAATTTTAAACAGTGTTTTTACCTCTGTTGGATCCCCAAGTGAAAACTTCCCCACTTTCAGTAGCAATGACAGTGTGATGTTTAGCAGCAGCAACTGCCATGACACGGCGAGAGCCAAGACCTGCATTCACTTGTCTTGGCGTAATAACTGCGGCCTGACCACTGGAAAAGAGAACATAAGCGAAACTCAGCACCTTAAGTCGTTACATATTGACCACTTTTCTCCAATGGAGAGAAAATTGCAAGACATGCTCAGAAATGATTACAAAATACCGCTGCACAAGACTTTATGGGACCGCGTTCATTTTTTAACAATCGACAAAAACTGCAAACTTATTGAATTCCCTTAAACTCATATACAATGCAAACTAAAACATCCATATCAAAACATGTACACACTACACATTCATCAAACAAATAACAGTTGCAACATAGATAAACAACAATTAGGCAGATGAATGTACACTCACAGGAAAGATCTTAAGCATTCTGCAGCAAAGCACATAACTTTACTAACTCCTTTACTTGATGGTTAAGAATTGGTTAGAAACACCAGGAAATGGATAGCTTTTCACAATGCTATAACAAGAAAGAATTAATTGATTGGGGCAGGCTCCTCAATATAACTGGCATTTTACTTTCCCCCAAGATGGTGTAATCTGGGTGGAAAAGTTGAAAATTGTAAAGGGTACTTAACTTTGCCCTACCCTTCTCATTCACTAGCCTAAAGAAAGAGAAAAAAGGAATAAGGGATTTTCCTTTTGATTCTTCCTTGACAAATACAGCAAGGGACATGATAATGACATCCTTTTCTTTCCCTCTTTTTCTCTTCCCTTTCCTTTCCCTTTCTGTCACATCATATTATAAAACCAAACATCCTGTGACAGAAAACCTGAGAGACTTCATTATCAAAATTCAAACTTTATGCCACAAAAACAAAAGCAAAGCCGAAGAGGAAACTAAATGTATGGACCTGTGGATGTCAAACTCGGAATGTCCAAGGCGGCCACCCCTTCCAAATCCCCAGGTATAGAGTTCTCCTCGACTAGTAACTGCCACACTATGAAACTTTGATGCAGAAATCAACTTGATGAATGATCCATGAAGTGCATCAACTTTGCAAGGTAACTTTTGTATGTGTGCATTTCCAGTGCCAAGTTGATAATTTGTACCACTTCCCCAGCTAAAGATCTCAGTAGTGACTATCCAAGCAACATAAAAAAATTTAGTCTCCAAACAGATAAAGATTAACAAAGATGCTACTGAATCTCCAGTAACAATAACCAACAAGAACCAGTCACGTAGCCACCTGAAGCACATTCATCACCCAAAATCTGGAAGATGGGCCCAGAGAGGAGATCAACAGGTGTCCGAGATTTGGAGTCCTCTATTGTGAGAGAAGCGCCAGACTGGAGGAGGACACTTGCCACAGCAAGGTGACCAAAATGCAAAGCTCTATGAAGACTACTCCAGCCTGATTCCCCATCCTGAAATCATGCCAGTAAAGGGGATGAAAACATAGTGAGCATCCCATCATTGCATTGCTTGACAACTTGACATCCTAAGAAAGGGAAAGGATGAACTCACATGAAGAATTAGAAGCTAACAAGCATCAAGTATTCTCCACAAGAAACATACATTTGAGTTTTGATGAAAAATTAAACCCAAATTCAATACAATAGAACATGTTTGAGATGCACATCAAACCTAGAAACAAAGCTATACCATATTAAACAGGATTTCATAGTCAGACAGGCACCATCCATAAGGGACTTGAATTCAGAGGAAGGTGTAATGGGGCCAAGTAAAAAATAGAGAGAGAGATCAAGATTACTCACCCTAGCATCAGGGTCAGCATCAGCTGCGAGAAGCCTCCTAACAATAGGGATGTGATTCCTCCAAGTAGCAATGTGAAGTGGAGTAAGGCCAAATGCATTCCTTGAGTTGATATTACCGCCATTCTTCTTGAGCTGCCCCAATGCATATTCTACATCAGCCAAGGACCCTTCTCTCACAAGAACCCAAAGGTCTTTCTGGCTTCCACCCATTAAAGATTTGCGACCATGAATCTGAGGACTATGTTTTTGTCCTTGAGGCGAACCCGATACCTCCATCAACATCATTTGACAGGTAAAGACCGTTCCTATCAGGCAACTTGTGAAATCGGACACCAGAATAGTACAAACCAGAATAGCGCTCACCAGTCAGGAAGAAGACCCTAATGGTCTGGGAAAAGTTACATGACAATAATAAAAGCAGGAAGTAACAATGAGCTCAAGGGCTCTGCCTCTCAAGAAACTTGCTGCTACTATTCCATCATTATAATATCTTAATGAATTGCTTGATCAGGCACCAAAAAAGTTCAGCCATGGCTAGTATAAATGCCGGATAAACAATCACAAGAGGAACAAGATCCCTTACACCAGCTTTGACAAGGCAAACAGTTGTATTTGCCGCAATAAACCTAACCAAACATCAATTTGCCTAGCCCTTGCAGATTGTAGTCAAAGTAGTTGAGTCATTAACATCTCCATGATAACTACAGGTTCCAATGGACTGCCTTTAAAATCAATCTGCTGGTTAAGCACATGTCAAGGACACAAGAAAGAAGAAACATCAATAAAAAATTAAACAGGTTGTCAACAATGACCCAAATAAGAGGCCTTATCAAGATGACTACTATGGGAAAACATATTCAAATTATAGTTCACACAAAAAATGTACAATCACATTCTTGGAAAAGACTCACACTGAGAACTCTGATTAAAAATCCCACAATTACCAATCCTAATGATGACAAAGCTGACATATTCTAAAGGGAACTAACTGCTTGTACTCAACCTTCAGCCAGCGGTCACAAATGCATATGCCTATGTACATACACCAGTAGACATAAACATAATAATAGCTCCTTTTTCTCACAGAATGGAACATATGCTGGCTACATTTTAACACCAAAAGCAAGTACAAACCTAATTTGATCCTGATTAACTAGTACGTCAGTAGCAAGACATGAATTCACGGAGATACCTTCCACTGAAAGAACTGAATCAAATTCCATAATTGGCTCAAATAGAAGCACCATTGTTTAGATCGATGCTGGAAAGTGGAAACAATCCCCAAAGCTAGCAAGACAGAAACTATCCCACCAGCCAACACAAACAGGATAATTGAAATTATAGCCAACAACTTCACGCAAGATCAAAACTTCGGATAGAATTGATAAGAATTGCCATCAATACACCAAATCAAAAACTAAACTTCAAAACCCAGATCAAAAATCAAATATCACAGAAAAACCGATCTTCCCATTTCAAAATGAACCAAACTCAACTCAAAAGACAACAAATTGGCACGGAATCCGGAGAAGATAAGCAAAAAAAGGGGTGGGACGTAATGTGCATAGAAAGCAAGACTTTCAACCAAACCCACCAAACAAAAATGGGTAAGACACCAAACCAAGCACGTAAAAAGAGATAACAACTTGGACAAAAACTAACCCGTTAGAGATTGAAACCTGAAGATATTTGGATAAAGCAAGTGCTAGAAGATGGAATTGGGCAAAGTAGAGAATTTTCTCGGCAACAATTTGTGTTGTTCACTGTGTATGTATCTGATAAATAAGGAAACGAAAGTGGGTTTTGCCACAACGAAGCGAATCGAGACTCGGAATATGCTTTCGAAACCCAGAGAAGGGGGCCAAATCGAGAAGGGTAAAATGGGAATATGACGAGAGGAAAAGAGAAGATCTGAGGGTGGAGGTTGAGATCTCATGGACAGGAATGCCCTCAAACTTCGGAAAAAATTGACGTGCACGAGTGAGTCAGCACGACGGTGGGGTCTGAATCTGAAAAGCCTTTCGTTTTTGTGCTGTGTGCGGCCACGTCTTTTCTTTCTTTTCTCTTTTTCTCCATTCTATTTGGACTTTTCAGCGGTGCGTGGTTTTGGAAGATTCTACCATAATTGAATTTTCTTTTAACTATAGTAATTAAATTTACTCTAAACCGTTGATCTTAGGCGAATAAATCTGAATCATTAATCTGACATAAAGAGTATCCACTATTGAACGTTACCACATGAGATATCTATTTTTCTCTCTCCTCAACTGCCCACAAAATCATCTCTCTCTTCCTCTCTCACACACACAGGCGGACCCTGCATATTTCCCCCTTCAACATGCCCACTTCAATCCTAGCTTCATTTATTGACATTACCACGGCCACGTACTGACATGGGCATTGATTTCCCCTGGTTCTTCATTTCTTTGCTGTATTTAGAACAAAAAAAATGAGAAAAAAGAATACATGTTTATAAGTAATTTATTTCTGAGATTTCTGATTGGAAACCTTCCTTTAGATATGAACTATATGCTTATGATCATGGGGTATTGGGTATCAAAAAAATGGACCACATTCAGTAATTCTCACAAAGAGAGAGAGAGTTGGGGTGGAGGAAGAAAGTTCGGCTCACTGAAAAGAAGATCTTTGGGTGAGAAGCAATTCTTCAAGGTATCCAACCCAGACTAACAATGGAGAAGATTTTATTTTGCTCGGTAATTTTGCTCAATAAAGATTTTATTTTAACTTCAATTATATTCTAACTCGACTCTAAACATCGACTCCAAAGGTCTTGAAATAAATCTAGTGCCTAACGTAATTTCATATTAATATGAGCGCCAGAACTTTGGGGTGGCAAAGACAAAATGCAGGGATTTGAGGTTCCCAAATTATCCGATTAGGGAAGACGATAAATGAAAATGAAGAAAGAGAAGTGACTTTATTTGATACTTATTGGAGGTACCAGTTCTTTAGGTGACAAGTAAGGAAAATCAAAGATCAAATTGCTTATTTTAAAATTAATGGTCTAAATTTTTTAATTAGGATAGTTGAAAAAAAATTCAACTATGGTAGAATTTTGCCGTGGTTTTTCAATTCGTACGTGTTGCCTTGCCTGCTTAACTGCTTAAAGTTCACTAACTAAATTTTGCTACAAACTTGCAATGTTCAAAAGCTCCCAAGTGGATCCCTTCGAGGAAAAAGTGATCAATGAGCTAAGACATTCTATTGGAGCATTTTCAACCTGAGTTTTAAGATATGTCACATCATTCAAAGTTTTACATTTTTGAAACTTACATTCCATCACTTTTTCAACCAATGAAATTCTAACTTAAATTATATAATAAAATATTTCATATGAACCTACCTTATAACATTTTTTTTTTCAAATATCTACATAATATTTTTTTATTAAAGAAAAAAAAAGAAAAATAAATAAAAAAAGTACAAAAAGGTGGAATTGAGGGAGGAACGGGCAGGCGTGGAGGCCCGCATCCCCCCCCGGTTCCATCTGGTTGGCAGAGGTTCTCTATAACGAGTGTGACACGCTGGGCCCACAAGTCCCACTTGTTCCACACGGCTGGAGGCGCTCTTAAAGTAGTTCATAAAATGTTTTTATAGTGTTCTATTAAAATAGTTGTTTTTTATTAAGTTCATTTATGCAACTTGATTTTTAGTGATACATATATATACACATAGATGATGTCAGGATTTTTCTTTGAGGGGCCAAATTAACTTAATGTTTTTAGATAAAGGCAAAACGGAATACATACAAAGCAAAAAGAAAACAACTTCTAACATTAAAAATTCTAAATTTTGAATTTTTAAAAATATTATAAGTATATTTACATGATTCTTTTCAATCTTATAGAAATACATCTTAAAACATATTTTGCGTGAAAAAAGAAAAATTAGCAATGTTCTTTTTTATTCTACTATCAATGCACATTATAATTGAAAAGTTCTCATCTTTAGTAATCTATAACATAAGTTATTCAAATTAACTCAAACTATTACTATATTATCAATGATCTATTCATTAAAAATTATTCATTAAACAATGTAAAACACAAAACACATGCATAAAAGTTGCAATAATAGAGTACCTTTCAATAACACATTATGTGTTTGATTCCCTCATATCTCATATTACATGTTACATCTTGAGTTTTATGCCTATATTGAGCCCAAAGAAAGGAACGGGAAACTCAGGGGCGAAGCTATGTGGGTGCAAGGGGTGTTAATTCACACCACAGTTTTTTTGGAAAAAAAAATTTACATATTGAAATTTTTGGGAAAATATAAAACATTTACATATATTATTTAGTTTGCAACTATTACATTAAGGGTTTGTTTCTTTCGTGAGTAAATTGAGTGGGTCAAAAGGGTGAAGTGGGTTGAAGTTTGTTGAAGTGGGTTGAGATAGGTTGAAGTTGGTATTTTTTTTTTAGGTGCGTTGAAATAAGTTGAAGTAGGTTGAAGTGGGTTGATGTTGGTTGAAGTGGTTGAAGTTGGTATATTTTTTATGTGGTGGGTTGAAATGGGTTAAAATAATGAGAATGTAATTAATGTGTGATAATTTATAAAGTTCTCCAAATTTTGTGAAATTTTTGTTTGTTATTTTTTATTTTTTATTTTTAGTTTTTAATTTTTAATTTTTCATTTTTCATTTTTTTTGTTTGTTATTTTTTATTTTTTACTTTTTTTACTTTTTTTTATTTTTTTATTTTTATTTTTTTATTTATTATTTTTTTATTTTTTT
>JACYFF010010365.1:83538671-83693826 GCA_017589665.1 Selenicereus undatus | reverse complement strand
ATTAGTTGAATCAATTTTGTTTCCTAAGAACTTTTTAACACAAAAAGTACATGTTAATTGCAAGTGCCAATTCTCATATTTGACGTATGTAGATGTCTAATGGTTCATATCAACATTATAATTCCAATATCTTGGATAAATATATGTAAATGAAAAAAATTAATTGCAAAATAATTTTATTCCTTGCGAAAACCTTTCTTCATATTAATCATAAACAGATTTTTTATATAGAATTTGCTTCGAGCATTTGTTTCTCTATACAAGATTAGTTGATTTTTATTCATAAATTTATCATTAATACTCAAGTATCATCAATCCTTCACTATTTATAAAATTTATTCATTATTAAGTTAAACATCGCCCAAATTATTCTCTTAATTTGACTACCGTTTATAATCTTCATATTTCTTTCCTTTTAATCTCTTTTTGACAAACTTTCGTAAATCGTGGTCAAATTTGCAAAAACATTACAGTTATCATATTATCTCATAACATGATGTTCAAAACTTATTATAATCCTAAACTTTAGTGGACCTAAATGATTAAGGCCCTGTTCTTTTCATGGGTAAATCAATTTACCCCACTTCTTCCCATTCCTTCCCGCTCTCTATCACTCCTTTTCGCTCTTTCACACTCCTACCCATTCTTTCCTACTCCTTAAAATAAATATCACTCATTCTCACTCCTACCCATTTCTACCTATATTTCTTATGATTTTTGTTACTAATATCAATAACTATTATCGTTGGAAATATTATTGTTAATTATTGTTATTAATATTAATAATTACTATTATGACTGATATTATCATTATTATTAGTTAATCACTATTATTAATTAATTATTATGAGTAACCATTATTATTATGATTAATTATTTTTATTATTTATTAATTATTAAATAACAATTATTAATATCGATGATTATTATTATAAATTGTTATTATAAACACAATTAACAACTATTATTATTCCTAAAATTACTAATTATCATTTTTATCAATATTTATTATTATTAACTAGTAATTTTCGTTATGATTAATATTTTTATCAATAATAATAATTATTTACAGAAATAATACTAATTATTATTAATATAAATACAAATTATTATTGTAATTATTACTAATTTGCCTTAATAATAATAATAATAATAATAATAATAATAATAGTAATAATAACGACAACAAAAAAAATCATTAATTATTACTGATTATTAACAATAATGTTAATATTAATATTAATAATAATCTTATTATTAATATTAATAATTATTATGATCATTACTATTAATACTAATAAGAATTATTGGTGTAATTATTGTTATTAATTATTATAAATATTCATAATTTTTTATGATTCATCATTATTTTTATTATTATTTAAAAACATTTATTATTACAAAAATTATTATAAATAATTATTATTAATTAATAATAATATTTATAATTATTTTTAATATTAAAATTAATAATTATTGTTATTATTAATAGAAATAATAAAAAGAGTTCTCAATTTTAATGTTAATTATTATTAAAATTATTACTAATATTCTTCAATAATAATTATTGTTTTTGCAGTAATTATAATAATAATAATTAATATTGGTAATAATTATTGTTACTACTATTAATATTACTTTTAATTTAATATAAAAAATTTATAATAATTATTATTATTGTTAAATGGAATAATTATTGTAATTATTGTTGTTGATTATTGTCAATGATTGGTCAAGAAAATTATTATTAGTTAATAATAATAATTATTATAATAATAATTGTTAATTATTAGTTATTTATATTAATAATTATTATCAATTAATAATAAATTTAATACTAGTTATATTTAGTATGAAGAATAATATTAATAACTAATTATTATTATTTAGTTAATTGTTAAATGAAAATTATTAATTTTTGTAATTAATAATATTAATTAATATTATTGATGATGATAATAAGTATTTTTGTTATTCTTCTTAATATTGTCAATTATTATTTTTATTACTTATAATTATTGTTAATATTAGTAATTATTAATTTTTACTATTTTTATTTTTCATTAATATAAATAATTAATAGTAATTATTAACGTTTATGTAAATATAATATTCATATTACTATTAATAATTGTTGTTAATATTAATAATTATTATGATTATTAATATTAATAGTATTATTAATTATTATTGTGACTATTATTAATATTCACTAGAATAATAATAATTATATTAATATTAGTTTTAACATTAATGATATTTATTACTAATATTAACAGTTATTATGGCTTTCATTATTAATTTTAATTGTTATTGAAATTATTCTTATTATTATTCTCAATAATTATTAATGTATAATATTTGTTTTTATTACTAATTTATAATTGGTATTATTATAATCATTATTATGAATTAATAATAATAATAATATTAATTATTTTTAATATTCACAATAATAATTATTAATATTAATAAGTAATATGATTATTATCAAAATTAACAAGAATTATTATTACAATAATTGTTGTTAATTAATAATAATAATAATTATTATTATTATTATTAATGACGTGATATTATAGTTATTATTGATTAACAATTTTTATTATTGCAATGATTTATTAATTATTGCTGTTAATAATTATTATTAATTATGAAAATGATTAGTAGTTATTATTTTTATAATTATTATTGTGATTATGATTATTTAATTATTAGTTGGTAATTATTAGTATTTACTGTTATGATTAGTAATAGTTGTAACAATAATTATTGTGCTTAATATTATTAATTATTAATTTTTTTGTAATAAATTATTATTAATGTCAATAATTAGTTATTTTTATTATTTTAAATATCAATATTAATTATTATTATTTAAGATAATTATAATAAATATTATTGTTATCAGTAGTAATTATTGGTATAATTATTAATAATATTCATTAATAATATTAATTTAATTTTTATAATAATAATTCTTACTATTAATATTAATAATTACTAATAATTTTTAATATTAATGTTAATATCAATATTAATGTTAGTTGTTAATATTAATATTAATATTAATATTATTTTTTATATTAATTTTAATGATTATTATTATTATTGTTGTTGTTGGTATTATTAAGGATTATTATTGTAGTTATTATTATTAATTATTATTAATTTTGTTATGCAACATAAATCATTAACATTACTAATATCAATACTTCAACTTGTTCCCACTCTCACATCCAACAAACCACTCCTATCCACTCACACCTACAATATACCCAAGAAAAGAATATGGCCTAAATGTGCTTTTGACACACATTTTGCGACTATACAGTAATTCAAGTCTTCTAAAAAAGTAAGGTGACTAGCTAGGTGAATATTGAGTATGGTTCCAAATAGACCAAACATCTTCATCATTGCGTACACTTATTTGTATTTAGTTTGAATTACTATATCATTATGCAATGTAATCCTCCAAATTTGAGATGATTATTCTTTACTAAATTTTTAGGTTATCATTTATGTCTTCTACCTTGAAACCTTTTTTCAAAAAAAAAAAAAGAAGCCCTAACTACCATAAGGTATAACTTTTGCATGTTCGAATATATATTTTTTGATATTAGCTCATTTTGCTATCATGCAAATGGTTCTTTTTATTTATGAATTCCTTAGTACTTCTTGCAAAAGGCAAGATGCAATTTATGACTTAGGAATACAATTTGTTCCCGAAATAGTTTTTTTATTAAAAAAATCCTTGAGGAATGAAAACAATTTTTTTTTTCTATCATTCAAAGCTTAAGGTGAACCCACTATCTCGCGTATCAATAACCATCACCATAAGTGCACAACTAGCACACCTATAAGTTTGTTAGTTCCCTTTCTTCATGCTTATTATCTAGATAGATCCATATATAATGTTTTAGTTTTACGCTATTTTATAAAACTAAAGTATATGAATTTTCCCAACTACTTTAAAATACAATTATACTAAAGAGTTATTATTAATCCGCACGCATTGTGTACAAATCAAAACTGGTATCACTTGATGAAATTGTCTACTATGCAATTAGATAGTAAAGTTGAGAGAAAAATGTTGCATTAGAGAAAAAGGATAAAAATGTAAAACAAACATAGGAGGGAATAAAGCAAACACAAGAAAGAGTAAGAAAATTAGAATGGGCCCCCAGCAACTAGAGTGCATAAAGTCGAAAAAGAAAATTGGAAAGGAAGTGGAGAGTTAAATGAGAAGCAATTTTTTTTTTTAAAAAAGAACTTGTTAAAGATTTGGGCTTTGAACCTCTAAGCACTTGAACACCAACTTTACCAACTCGCCTAATGACGCTATCAATGTATTATGCAGGGAATAATTTAATTCAAAGTGAGGGAGGTCGTCCCTATAATATATATCAATGTATGCATCTCTCTCTCTCTCTCTCTCTCTATATATATATATAGTCCCATATTTTTTCGTAATATTGTGATTTATTATTTTGAAGTTTTAAATAGATAAGAATTATTGAATTTTTCGCTCTAAGATTGGAGTATCACCTAACATAAAAAGTCGGTTGTATAACTCTCACCCTTTTAATCTTCTCTGGCCGAGGTGGATTTAGCACATAGGCACTGAGGACATGCTCTCCTAGTGACTTTTAAGCTCTATTTAGGTAAAAACAGATATTATTGTACATGTATATGAGGCAAATTGTTCTATATAAAATAGTTCGAGATTGAAATCTCTGTCCCGAATGGCAAAATGTATTATACAAATATGGTTATAAGAGAAATTAGAAAAACCATTTGCATGTGCAATCCAATGAGGTTACTATTTTGACAATAATATATGGGGGACAATGGCGTGGTGGGTGACTGATAATTTACTAAGAATTTGTAAGTTTTTTCCTCTCCCTCATAAAGAAAACCACTAGTGTTACCAATCAAAAAAGTTTTTGAATCCACCACTTTCTCTAGGATCTCAACGTTATAATGAGGTAACTCTAAATAAGTTCGGAAGCTAACTTTGTCCAAAAGAACAAAAAAGGGGGGAAAAAGTGAGCTCCAAGCGTTGCTTAAATTAGCGTTGGATCTCATATGACATAAACGTACGTACAATAGTTATTATCCCAACTTTTAACCCAAAAACAAATGAATGGAGTTAAATGTTTAATATTCCCATTTGCTTAATCAACATGGTATAGGTTGAATTTCCCTCAATAACAATGTGCACCACTCAATATCGACCAACGCAATTAATATGTCGTATAATAGTGGATAATGTCCTATATATGTTAGAAAGTTGTTGACCGGCATTAATTAAATTAGGGTTAACGGTCACTTAAAACCGCATAAGCGATGGTAACACTAATTGACCTAAACCTATATAAGGAGGTTTATGGGGACGACTAAAGAGATCAGCCTCATTAGACCTAAATCAGAACTCCTCCTCTCTCACGGTTATCCAACCATCTAGTGGGATTCGGGTTTAGGACGTGGCATTTGAGGCAACTTTGGTAGTCGCCCTTCATCATCGAACACACCTCATGGGCTAATATCAATGAGTAATTATGCACTAAAGGTCAATCCTTTTATTTTCCTACAGTGGTATCATAGCCTAAATTGCTCGGTTTAACCCAGATTAATTCGTTCATGTTTTGCATATGTGGTTAATTCATTTGAATTTTCATAATTATGCTGCTAAATCATTCTAAGCATGCTTTTGTGAACTAAGGATTAATTTTTAGTAGATTTAATTTATAAGATTTTTTGTTTTAAGCAACTTTATATGCTAGGACAATAATCATAAAATCAAACCCAAAATTTGATAATTAGTTCATTTATTTTTGCAGTTATGCAATTTAATTGACTAAGACATGTTTTTTGGTGTGTTGTGTGGCCTTCCCAAACCCTAAACCCGATAATCACACTTTTCGAGCTTCAAACCCTAACCATAGACCAGTCTTTGTCTGAACCCTAGACCACAAGAACCTTCCTTAACTTGTACTGGACCTAGACTTAGCCCCCCCACCGGCGCCTTTGTAGTTGTGGTCGCGGTAAATCAAGCAGGGCGTCAGTAGCCTTATAGGTGTAGTTTTGGGAGGGGGGTGTCAGGGTGAAAATCTATCATCCTCTAGGATGGTGTATAAACCAAGTCATTATTTATTCTCGGGCCCAAATCTAAGTTAGGGAAAGCGATAAATTTCACTAAGTATGATTAATTAAACTAATTATTTACTAATCCTAATGCAAACATGATTAATTAAACTAAATTAAAATAAAGCATAATTAACAAAATCAACACAAAATATCATATTAACTAACAATAACCAACAAAGTATCTAACTAACTTAGAAAGCATTATAAAAGAAGAGAGAGAAAGGGGAGTAACTCAAAAGCTTGAAAATCCAACAACGGAGGTTGGCCTCCATTGTTGGAGCAAGTGAAAAATGATTGGAGGTGGATTCTCCACTTATTCTCCCTAATCTAACTCAACTACTCCTAATTTAACCAATTGAGAGTCAAAAACTCAAACTTGTAACAATGGGTTTTCAAATCCTAAGATGGAGGAGAGAGAATGAGCTTGAAATTTGCATTTTTGACGAAAGAGAATGAGAGATTAAGAACAAATAAGATAATAGAAGGATGATTAGAAAAGGGAGGCACTAATTTCAATCCATCACCAAACAAAAGGATGAAAATTTGGGTGTTAAACTAGTAAATCGAACTCAACAATGTAAGAACTTGAATAAAAATAAAATTTAAAGAGAGAAAAAGAAAGTTAATTGCATCGAAACTTCATTACTCTTGAAATGTGGCTACAAAATAAAACTAAATCTACATTAATCTCTCCTAAACCCTAGGCTAAACCTTATTCTTAAAACCTAAAAATTAGATGATTACACAAATGGGGGAAGGGAGCTTTAAATAGATCATAACGCAGCAAACTAGGCACGGTCGCGCCATGTGGCACTAGCAGATTGTGCCAAGTTTTTAGAATTCTGGACAGAAATAGAGTAAAACTAGGATTTGACATGACCGTGCCACTTGGCAGGAGCACCCTGTGTCACCTGGCACTGGCAACCCATGCCAAATTTGTACATTGTTCTTCTTCCTTGTTTCCCCCACAAGTTTTGTATTTGTTAACTCAGCATTGCTTCATGTTTATCCCCGATTATCCTCCAAGGTTTTCTGGGTTAACGTGCCTGACTTTTGGCATGCTTTGCATTAATTATCTGTCATTTGAGTAATTATTTTTATTACTTACAAAACCAACAAAGCACTAATGAACAACCTAATTGACCAATTATTTGAGCTAAATCTAGGTAGAACGAGGTGTAAACTTCAGGTGGATCACGCTTGAATAGACCTTCACTGAAATCGCCACCTACCCCCTAAAAAAAAGAGTTTTGAGAAAAAGGGGTTAGAAGAGTCCAGATAGAAAAGCGAGCCATACCATCAAAAGGCCACCTAGAGAATTGGCGTGTGCATCATGCGCCACTGAAAAGACCATTTTGACTTCCTCTTTTCTCCATTCATCTCTGTAGCCTCCAATCTACTTGTTGCTAGTCAAAAAAGGTGAGAAGCCGTCATTTCAAGGGTGTGTGAACCCCTTGCGCCGCCGCCTTAGTGGTGCATTGGCTGCGTGGGGCGCACTACTAACTCGACTATGGAAGATCTACACAATAGTGTTATCCTTTTTAGGTGGGGAGGTGAGATATGGGGTTGTGGATCTTAGATTTGAGACAGAGGGAAAGTTTTTTTCATCATTTGGGTGCTGTGGCAAGATAACATTGCTTCAACAGCTGTCGCCATGCTAAAAGCAACTGTGGACTAGATAAAGAAGGTTAAGAAAGGTGGTGCAGTAGGCTAAGAGAAGCCAGGAGTATCGAAGCTGCATTTTTCTCGACTCAAGAGAGAGAAAAGGCAAAGAGTGTAGAAGTCGAAAAGGAAGAGTAGATGGAAAGGGTCAGGAGAGTATTTGAGACGGGTAACTATTGGTGGTGTTAGGGGAAAAAAGAGGATGAGAAATGCCTTCTATTGTTTTAGGCTACCTGGGGTGAGAGATAATGAAACTAGAGGGACAAGGGAAGCAAAGAGGATATGAAGGTCAGTGAAATGTTAGGGTTTCTATTGTTGGAAGTAGCCCTTATATGCTGGGGACTTTTTTTCCCTTTTGGGCCAATTTTTTGGATCATATTTTATTAGCTTAAGTTGCTGATACTGTTGGCCTATATGCAGCTCTATGGAATACAACTGAGCGACTATATATGAATTATGATTTATATGCTATTCTATTTTAAAATTACTATGTGAATGTGTTTCATAATTGTAATTCCATATGGTTAAATTCTTGTGGCATATATTTTAAAATTTGTTTTATAAATAATTTCATGTTATTATATAAATAAGTTTTATACAATAATATGAGCTTTTGTGGCTAGATATATCATTATGCATCATATATTAATGAAATAAGTTTTTTTTTTAAAATAGGATATATTATATAAATTAGTTTGATAAAATATAAGATTGTGTAAATGTGCTTTACATGATTGAAGGTGAATATCTCCGTGATAGTCACTAATTAATGTGTTAATAGTTTAACAAAACTTTATTATATCATGTGATAATTAAATTATAAGAGCTTCTAATTCATATTTATATGTAATGATTGTGAACTTAGTGAAATTTTCAAACATACGGTAAGAATGATGGGGTTTCTTGATAATTTAATTATTCAACGATATGTCTAACACTTTATATAGACTTTTAGATATGATAGCTAAGAATTTGATAGGTAGTATGCCTTCTAACAAAAAATTGGATGACACAAATTATGATATTTGGCATCTAAAGTTATAGTTCACCTTGAATGAGGCTGACATACTGGAGCTCCTTATGACTTCTATGTCTACCCTAGTAGACAAAGATGAGCAACGTAGAGATATTACTGCTAGTGAGAAGTATAAAGAAAACCTAAAAGCATAGAAAGCCTGTTCAAAAGAGATCATTCAAGATGCCACTCTATGTTGTTATGCATACATGATGATTTCTTGGGAGAGTTTGGACATTATTCCACTACTAAGGACATGTAGGCCCAACTTAAGATTATGTTCGGGCAAACATCTGCTACAAGACTGTGTATCTTACAATTAAAGTGGATGCGATATACTCTCCACTCTAGTTAATATAACTCCGAACATCCACAAATCATAAGTGGTATGATTCAAGATCTTAAGGCTGTTAGGCGAGATGTCTCTGAGGAGAAACAAGTAATGAATGTGATCAGGGCTCTCTTTGATGAAAATGAACTTGAGGAGCTTAAAATTCATGATGGCGCATAATGAGAACATTCAAACCTTTGAGGCAATTTCAAACACTTCAAAATGGAGGAAGAGCGCTGGAAAGGGTGCGACCCTTCCAATGTGGCATTTGTTGCCAAAGGGAACAAATGTAAGGGTAATAGGCCTTATTGTGGCAACAAGCCCAAGAAGGGTCCCTGGCCTCCTAACAACTTCGCTCTAAAGGTGGTATTGCCAAGAAGCAAAAGTAAGGGAAATGGAGAGAAAATTCACCACAAAAAAAGTAGGTTTTACCAACAAATGTTTAGTGACATAAAATAATTTATGTAGGTAAAAGTATTATTAGCAACAAACTGAAGTTTTTTTTGGTATTAAAATTTTGAGTTTGGGCACAGAGTAACAATCCTTATATTCTCAACAGATGCAGAATTTATTTGTCTGTATTATTAATATCTTACCAGGAATCTAATAATCTGTTGATATTGTGATTACAGTACCTACATCATCATCATAGAAAACTTTATGTCGATATTGCTAAGACATCAACCGGAAAAACTTAAATAATTATTAATTTTTTTTCCAATTAACTATGCATCTACCCCTACCTAGCGCCCCTCCAACCCAAAATCATGAAGCTTCATTAGATAACACAAAAAACGCCCCAGGCCTTTAACCTTCTTTTCACTTCTTATTCTCTCTCCATCTGCCATATTCCTTCAATTTTTGGTCGCCATTATTGCTTGTGCGATTCATATCTCTCAATTTTACAGGTATGGTGTTGGTGTCAAAAGTGTGTTATTTTTACAATATTTTTACACCTGATTTATGATCGCTATAATTATTATTCTTAGGTTTTTGTTTGATTTTATTTTATTTTGTAGGTATCAAATAAATGTGAAAAGAAGATGAAAAATGCCTGAAATAAAGCAGTGGGCCAAATTACTCAAACCCGACCCAATCCTTAGCCCATTATCTTGTTTAGCCCAAAGCGAGAGAAAAAAAGAGAAAAAAAAAATCAAAAACCCACCAGTTGCCCACGTGTTAGGCACGTGACATTTATAAAGCCCCCTCATTTCTTCCTCTTTTTCCTCTCGGATAACCTGAAACCCGATACCTCCCCTCCCCTGCTTCACCATCTTCATCCTCATCATCTTTGCTCTCTCTCTAACTCAGCTCTCTCTCTCTCTCTCTCTCTCTCTCTCTCTCTCTCTTCAACAAATCACCAAGTGCCAACACAATCCACCATCCTCACACCACCGGATTTCACGCTAAGGCGCTAGCGCAGCAGCAGCACCATCGCCATCCCACCATCCATGGCACAAGCAAATCGAGGGCTGAAGTTGAAGGAAAGCTGTATAAATTGAAGGATACCGACTTTAGAGAAGAGGTTAGGAGGTTTTTAGGGTTCAAATAGTTTTAATTTTCGAGTTTTAAGCTTGAATTTCGTATGAGTTTTCAATTTTTCAGAGTTAGGGTTTCAGAAATTCGATTAGGGTTTGATGATAGTTTGGATTTTAGTTTCGAATTCCATGTAATCATGCTACTCTTTCGTGTTTGGTTAATTTCAGCCCTCCCCTCCCCTACCTTCATCTCGATGCACACGGCTATGGCATTTCCGCCATTGTTAGCAATGGGTGAAGCACACTTCTGATTCTCTGGGTCATGGACGGTCGAATTCGAACCTCCCTTTATTATGGTTTGCGATGCTTGTTCTGTTTCATCTGTTTTCGATTTTGAATCCTTCTCCCCTGTTACTCAATATGCAGTTTCTGTTATTTTGATTAAGTTCTGATTCTGATTTGATTAAGTTCTGATTTAGTTGAGTTAATGGGAATTACTAATTCTGGGTTGGAAACTTGCAAGCTTGATTTTGATTTTGGATTGTTTCTGGTTTGTGTCTTCCGTTATTCTGATTGAATGATTTCGTATTTTCCCCTCCCTTGTTTTGGTCCTTATTTCGGTTCTACTTAAGGTAGTGTTAATGGTGTTAATGGAGGTGTTGAAGTTTTAATGGTGTTGAAGTTGTTCTGTGGCTTGAGTTGGTTCTCATTTAATGCTCACTTTAAGTTTTGCTTAATTATTTTCCTGGATTCATGAGCTTGATTATGTTTGTGTTTGCATTTTCTTTTTGTTTCTAGTAGTATTGGATAATGGAGTTCATTCTTATTTCCAGCTTAAGAGGTTTAGTTCAGATTTTCATTATGTTGGATTATGGATTGTGTTTGATCCCTGGATTATGTTGGTCTTGATTATGTTGAGTATTATATGTATTCCTTTTAGGTGGTTGAGTTTGGTTTTGATGTTTTATCTAGGTTAAAGAATATTAGAGTTTGCAAATAATTAGGGATTATTTAGAATTTGATTCATAATTTCAGTTGTTTATTGTTTTCATTAGTTTAGAATGATGCTATATTAGTTCCTTTTTTTTTCCGCATTCAGTGACTTAATCTCTTCCATCGTCCTTGTGGAGATGACCCTCAAGTACTACAACGACAGTCATGTACTTGCAGCACTTCATTTATCACTCGAAAATATCTTAACAAGTTTTTGACACTGTTGCAGGGGACGACGACATTAGATTAGGTCGCATTTTCTTTTCGTAGTTACTTTGGTGTTAGGTTGCTTTATTACGTTATTAAATTGTGACTTGATTTAGTACATTGCTTGAATTATTCAAAAATCCAAAAAAAATGGGAAAAACCTAAAATTGAAAAAAAAATTAGAAACACTTGAAAGCCACAAAAAAATTGAAAGATTTAAAAACCTCAAAAACAAAGTGCTAAGCTCATGTTTCCTTAGTTTGAGCACTTTTCTTTTTCTTTGTTTTGTTCTTATTAGTTGCTTATACTTTGATTTACTTTGTGTATTCATTGTTAGTTGTGATATAGTTGATTTCTTGAAGAAAAATTCAAAAACTCATAAAAATTTAGAAAAACTCGAGACTTCTTGATTGAAAAACTCTAAAAAAAAAGCAAATGACTTAGAATTGATTTATAGTTTTTATTGATTAAGGTGTTTCGTAGTTTTAGAATTAGTAATTTGAATTTAGTTTTTGTTGGGATGTGTCTTACCTTTATTTTAGAGATTGATTAGTTTTTTTTTATTTGGCTATCTCTTGTTTCTAAATTGTCTTTAAGGTTGAGAAACATTGTGATTTAATTTCTTACTTAAGAAAAAAGAAGAAAAAAAATAGAAAATTCAAAAATCCAAAAAAATAGAAAGAGAAAAAAAAAGGACCAAAAATAGGACATTTTGTAAAGGTGTGGGGTTTATATGACTAGTTGGGTTAGAGACCCGAAAAATCAAAGACTCGTTAGGAGTGAGCCCGACCTTGACTTAGAACCCGAACCTGAACCTAAGCTTGAGCTAGGGAATATTGCACAAGAAAGGACTTTGAGTGATATTTTCTATCCTCCTTGGATCGTTAGCCATCATGTTTTGTTATGCCTAATCTTACACTAAATGTGACCTTCGAATTAAAACCCCATTATACTCAGATGCTCCCTAAATTCACAGGTTTAGAGGATGCTTATTTATTTTTGAGGAAATTCGAAGAAGTTTGTTCTATGATGCATTTCCCTAATATTCTCATTGATGTTGTGCAGATGAAATTGATTCCTTTTGTTTTGAAAGATTCTGCTAAACGTTGGATCTATGACTTGGCTGCTAATTCTGTTACTTCTTGGAATGATTTTGTAAGATTGTTCTTAAGAAAATATTTCCCTAATGCCAAGACTATTAAGCTGAGGAATGAAATCAATCAATTTGTGCAAGTTGATGGGGAATCATTTTGGAAATATTTTGATAGGTTCAAAACTTTGTTGGCCAAATGTCCCTATCATGGTTTAGACTAAGCACATTTGTGCCAGATTGTATATGAAGGACTTGACCAACAAACTATGACCATGGTAGAGTCCATGTGCCAGGGTGGCTTTCTTGTTTGTTGGTGTCAAAAATATGTTATTTTTACAATATTTTTACAATTGATTTATGCTTGTTATAATTGTTATTTTTACACCTTAATTGTTATTTTTAGGTTGGAAACAAAAAGAGAATGCAAACACAAACATAATCAAGCTTATGAATCCGGGAAAATAATTAAGCCAAACTTAAAGTGAGCATTAAATGAGAACCAAATCAAGCCACATAACAACGAAACACCATTAACACTTCAACACCTCTATTAACAATACCTTAAGCAGAACCGAACTTAGGACCAAAACAGGGGAGGGGAAAATACAAAATCATTCAGCCAGAATAACAAAACACACAAACCAGAAACAATCCAAAATCAAAATCAAGCTTGCAAGTTTCCAACCCAGAATTAGTAATTCACATTAACTCAACAAAATTAGAACTTAATCAAATCAGAATCAGAACTTAATCAAAATAACAGAAACTACATATTGAGTAACAAGGGAGAGGGATTCAAAATCGAAAATAGATGAAACAGAACAAGCATCGTAAGCCAGAACAAGGGGAGGTTTGAATTCGCCTGTCCATGACCCAGAGAATCAGAAATGTGCTTCACCCATTGCTAACGATGGCAGAAACGCCATAGCCGTGTGCATCTAGATGAAGGTAGGGGAGGGGAGGGCTGAAATTAACCAAACCCACATCCAAATCTTACAAAAACAAACCAAAATTGTGAATTACAACCGGGAAACACGAAAGAGTAGCATGATTACATGGAATTCGAAACCAAAATCCAAACTAACATCAAACCCTAACTGAATTTCTGAAACCCTAACTTCGAAAAATCGATAACTCAAAAACTATTTGAACCCTAACTCTAAGAACCCCACAGCTGCTTGGGAGTTTTTAGAGGACTTCGCTGAGAAAACCATGCAGTGGGAAACCGCTCGTGATGACGGCTTGAGTTCTAGGTTTGCAAGGGGTGGGTTGCATTATGTTTCTAATGTAAGTCACTTAGAGTCTAAGATTGCTGTTTTAGAAAACATGTTAAAGGGATTATCTCACCAGATGTGCCAGTTATCTCAGACCTCTACAGTGTCTTGTTCTCATTGTTAGGCCCTAGATCATTCTTTGAGTGCTTGCCTTATTTTGCTCATCAGTAAGCAATTGAATAAGAGCTAGCGAGTATTGCATTTCAGAGACCTAAGCATGCCCCTTTCTCCCCTTATTACAACCCAGGGTGGAGGAATCACCCTAACTTTTCATGAAGTAGTGGACCAAATGCTACGGTTCCTAATTCTCAATCGGGGATGTTTCTTGGAAACAACTCCCAACCCATCTCTCATCCTTTAAACTCCTTTCAGAGATCGGCTTTTTCAGGTGTGCCTAATGCACCTAGACCTCCACTTCCCACAGCTCAAGTTCAACCTCCTCCTAGCTATACTGATATTGATAAATTAGAGAGGAGAATCAATAATAATATGGAGAGAATGATTAATGCTATCATGAAAAGAATGATGACCGAACAGTTTTCCCAGTTAGCATAATCTTCTAGGGAACTAGGTACTTTCCCGAGTCAACCTGGTGAACCCTAAGGGTCACGCCTCCCCTTCTTTTGGTAACCCTAATGAGCCTGTAAGGAAAGTGAATGCGGTTATATATCTTCGTTCTGGTCGAGAGATTGATAACGAAGTGAGAAATCCTAATGAACCTTGTAGGTACCCTCACCAATTCTTCCAAAATTTTTCTCATTCTTTTCGTCCAGAGACTGATTCATCTAGTCAGTCAGGGGATGCTACTGACGGTGTCCCCAATACTTCAGATAGTCCGTCCTCTCTTGAGTCACTTTCTAAGAAAGAGGAGCTTAAAGAGAAAGACTCATCTGACTCCGCTAACTCTTCACCTTCTAATGATTCTTCTTCCCCTTCTTCTTATAAGAAAATCCAGATGCCTTCACCTCCTTTTCCCCATAGGCTAACGAAGAAAGATCAAGATCATATTGAGAAGATGAGAGAGACCTTCTCTCAAGTTAAGATCAACATTCCCTTGCTCGATGTATTCAGCAGATGCCTCCTTATGCTAGATTCTTAAAGGAGTTATGTACAACCAAGAGAACAACTGGTGTACTTAAGAAGGCTTTCTTGACCTCTGGTGCTAATTCTATCCTTTCTCAGATCCCAGTGAAGTATAAGGACCCCTGTTGCCCTACTGTGTCTATAGTCACAGGAGACCAACTCATTTGTAGAGCATTGCTTGACCTAGAGGCTAGTGTTAACTTGATACCCTTTATTGAGTATGAGAGGCTAGAGTTAGGTGAGCTGAAACCTACTAAGATGGTCATTCAATTGGCTGATAGATCGACTATGGTGCCTAGGGGGATAGCTGAGAATGTCCTGTTTAGAGTGGGTGAATTTATTTATCCAGTGGACTTTGTTGTGATTGAAACTGAGAAGGTGTCCAACTTAGCTAGTCAAGTTCTTGTGATTCTAGGACGTCCTTTATTGGCCACTGCCACTGCCACTGCCTTCATTAATTGGAGGAATGGTATGATGAGTGTTGGGGATAATTTAAGTGTGATAAACTAAAAGAAAAACCACAAGCGTACGACTGACGTCGTAGTACTTGAGGGTCGAGTCCTCAGGGACGATGGAAAAGACTTAGGTCACAAAAAGGGTGAATTACTAATTAACTACACTAAATCAGATGACATCTTTCAAAGAGTACTAATAACCCAAATCAACTAAGCTCATCTAAACTACTGAATCGATTAATTCTACTAAATCGACTTAAACTTAAAAATCAGAATACTACTCAAAACTAAATCAAAATCAGAAACAAAGCTGCATAATCGAACTGAACTTTGAAGCAAACAGAGTAGCAAAATTATGATAATCAACCACCTACGAATCCAACAATGAAATTCCCAGAAGAACAACCCCCATAATCAAGCCAAACTAACTATGCTTACAAACCAATAGGGGGGGGGGGGAGAACCGAAAGTCACATGCCAGGCACACGCCGGCTGGGGAGAGCTGAACCGGTTTTCTTTAGCTTCCCGGACCGGTTTTTTTTTTTTGGGCCGATTTTTTTCAATTCTTGAGCCGGTTCAAGTCAATTCGACCCATTTTCAATTCCCGACATTTTACACCATTTTCTTCGCATTTTCCGCCATTTTTGCAAAATTATTCAAAACTTGCAAAACAAAATAAAATCAAATAAAAACCTTAAAAATACGATAAAAACGAGCATAAAATAGGTGTAAAAGTACCTTAAAAATAGCTCATTTTTGGCGCGAACAAATACCCCTACACCAAGATTTTGCTCATCCTCAAGCAAAATAAACTACACTAACTAAAAGAAAATAGAAAATAAGAGAAAGAAAAACCTAACTCACTGTCGTAGGAATCACGATTGCATTTAGCGTATGCAACAAGTCCTTTAAACCCCTCGATCTCCCAAGTGGACGAGTGAGGTCTCGTGAGGGTTTCCAAGTGACATACCCACAAAATTATTTCAAAAATTAATAAAAATCTTTTTGGGTTTTTTCTCAAAACTAATATGTACAAAACTTGGGAAACATATGCACATATTCTAATCAACTAAATCACCCATGTACTCAATTATTAACTTGCATATATACAGAATGTACTTCAAAGCTCTTTACCTTCTAATATGACATCAAAACACTAATTTTTCACCCCATTGAACATCAAGATTTGAATCCATCCCGGTGCTCGTGTGCAAGTGTATCATCATCACAGGGCTTAGGTTGACTAGAATTAGACTCAATCCCACTTGGCTGACACAACTACATTATTATCGTGCTAATTTTGGAAGCAAGCTTTCCCAGTAGCAATATTGCCTCAAAGGGTAACACCCAGTAGCACGTGCCTCAAAGGGTAACGCCCAGTAGCGCATGCCTCAAAGGGATACTTGTCATTCCAAATTTTATTCTCTTTCTTTCTTTCATACTTTATTCATAATACAATTTTTTCTTCAATTTTTTCAAAGTAATTGTGCCACAAGCTAGTGGGAGAATCATTCATGGAAGCCTAAGACCTAAAGATAATGATGAAGGAATAAACAAGGACTGGATTACACAACCTTTAATGAACAACTGGAGTTAGAGTTAGGGCTTAGAATATCACATTTGAGGTTAAAGAACTATCATGCACATCCTACTTATATACAAGCTAACAACTAAAGCACTGGGTATTCAAACTAATCAGAAATAGTACACATGTTCCCAAAAACAACAAAAATCTTCAAAAATCTTCAAAAAAAATGGGCACCTCACCCCCACACCAAAACTTCACGATGTCCTCATTGTGGGAACTAAGGGGCTAAAAGGCGAGTACATAAACTATACAACCGTAAAACCTGAAATATATACAACTAGGACGTCACCAAAAATCAAAAACAAAACTAGAAACAAAACAAAACAAAACACACATATTTACAAAAGCCAAGAAAAACGAAATCACAAAAGAAAGCCAAAACCGACACTAAAACCAAAGCAGACACACATATTCACAGAAACAAACAAAACCAAAAGCAAGGACCTACTAAATCCCAAACTAAACCAAAAGAAACCTAAAACGGAAAAAAAACAAAAGAAAATAAAAACAAAAGGAAAGACGAAAACAAAGTCACTAAAACATCAAAAAGGGAACTTAAAGAAACTATTAGACAAAAAATAAAACCAAAGAAAAACCAAAACTTGCTAAACTGAAGAAACAAAACAAAGCACTAAAGAAACACATAAACTAAAACACTCATATTCACAATCCTAAATATTTACAACTAAGTACAAAAAAGAAAGAAATGAAATGAAAAAGAGAACAAGGTTGGAATGATAATACCAGGTTGGATACAGGTTGTACCCAAACTATGAAGCCTATGGAGCATCAGCCACTCCATATTAAGCTGAAAAAGTGCTACTCAAATCAAAACTCATTAGAGCACGTAATAGCTTATCAAACAAAGATGCCCAACTCTTTTTAATATAGCAACAGTGAAAAGCAGTGAGTTAGAACCAGATAGTGTAAATCCACATAGTCAATAAAGCATAGGTAAGGGCCCATTTCAACTTATCAAACAGTTGGGCCCAATTAGAAAGGAAATGAACATACTCAGAATAAGCCAGTAGTGAGGCCATTGGCCTAAAAACTATATCAGCATAAACGAGTAGTTTAGGCCAAAGAGTGGGTTCAAATTTCACAAGTCTTTTTAGTCTAGTATACATATGAGTCTGTACTAAAGTAAAGTTCTTAGTAACGAAATCAAACTCAACAAAAGCAGACTTGCAATATTCAAAAAGGAGGTCATTTTGGATGGAGTCAAAAGAGAATGACTCATAATTAGCACAAAAACCATCGTTAGAACTTCCATGGGTCTCGAACTCACAAGAAAAAACTTCATATTCTACAGGCAGAATATTATCATCTAATTTAAATAGAAGATCAGGAATGATGGGATCAAAAGAGAATGATTCAAATTCAACGTGAAAACCCACATCAAGACCTTCAGTAACATCAAACCCATATGAAAAAGATTCATATTTTGTATAAAGAATATCATCATGAAAGTCCAACATAGTGAGTTCAGTGACCTCATCATGTAACTCCTGTGAAATATCTTTCATATAATCTAAATCATGAAGCTTAACTGCAAGTGTGATACTTATATCCGGCTCACTAACCAAATCAGATTGTTCACCCACTTCCTATTCACGACAGTCATTCAGAGTGGTGGGTAGGTCGACTAAGATATCTTCAGTGACATTTTTGGGTGAGCTAGTGCAGGGTGCAAGGTCTGTGGATAGAGACTTAGGGAGATCACTTTCTAGTTCAAAAGCATCATAGAGACCAATGTCTGGTTTAGGAGATCCTAAGTTAGAATCAATCTCACTACAAGTCTCCCTATTTTGGTTAAAGCATTGAGAATATTTAGCAATTCTCAATTTCATAGTCTCTATCATTTGATCAGTCATATCATTAATGTTCTTTTCAAAACTTGCATATGTAGCATCAATATAATCACGAAAAGGACAAGTGTAAGTATCATGGTCAGGAGATTCACAATAGTCACACAAAATAGGAGGCATATAAGAGTGGGATGAGTCATAGGAATTCATAAACTGGTCTGAAGGATAAGAATTAGCATGACAATCATACTCTCTATGGGTTGGGTATCTAAAAGTCTCATTAGCTTGTTCAAACGCATAGGTTTCCCAACCTAATTTTTCAAAGAAATCTCAAACTTCATTTTGAGTTTTAGATAAAAATTATATTAAACCTCCAGGAAAAATTGAATCAATATAACTCCTTGACTCAATATTTAGACCCTCAATAATAACCTCACAAATTTCCCATTTTGCAAAATTATGATTCAGTTGATCATGATAATCATTAAGCCTTGAAAAATAATTCCAAAAAGGTTCATGCTCATATTGCGGGAAATTGAAAACTGGCATTTGAAGTTTTTAAAGTTTTTAAATTTTTTCAATTTTTAGGGGTTTTCAATTTTTCAATTTTTTTGGGTTTTTCGGAATTTTTCAAAAAAAATGACTAAACTAAGTAAAACGATACCAAAATAGAGAAAGTAAGAATCGATACGAAAATAAAGTTACGAAATGACCAAAACACATCATTTAAGCAAATCACAACTAATAAATAAAATAGACAAATCAAAGCAACGAAATAAGAAAGTAGCTACAAAAATGAAAATGTGGCATAATCTCATGTCGTCGTCCCCAGCAACGGCGCCAAAAATTTATTGGGGATAATTTAAGTGTGATAAACTAAAAGAAAAGCCGCAAGCGTACGACTGACGTCGTAGTACTTGAGGGTCGAGTCCTCAGGGATGATGGAGAAGATTTGGGTCACAAAAAGGGTGAATTACTAATTACCTACACTAAATCAAATGACACCATTCAAAGAGTATTAATACCCCAAATCAACTAAGCTCATCTAAACTTCTGAATTGATTAATTCTACTAAATCGACTTAAACTTTAAAATCAGAATACTACTCAGAACTAAATCAAAATCAGAAACAAAGCTGCATAATCAAATTGAACTTTGGAGCAAATAGAGCAGCAAAATTATGATAATCAACCACCTACGAATCCAACAATCAAATTCCCAGAAGAACAACCCCCAAAATCAAGCCAAACTAACTATGCTTACAAACGAACAGGGGGGGGGGGGAGCCGAAAGTCACGTGCCAGGCACACGCCGCCTGGGGAGAGCCGAACCGGTTTTCTTTAGGTTCCTGGACCGGGTTTTTTTAATTTTTGGCTGATTTTTTTCAATTCTTGAGCCGGTTCAAGTCAATTCAACCCATTTTCAATTCCCGGCATTTTACACCATTTTCTTCGCATTTTTCGCCATTTTTTCAAAATTATTCAAAACCTACAAAACAAAATAAAATCAAATAAAAACCTTAAAAATACGATTAAAACGAGCATAAAATAGGTATAAAAGTACCTTAAAAATAGCTCATTTTTGGCGCGAATAATGAGATTGTCTTTTGATAACATGATTGTGGAATTGAACATCTTTAACATGCAAAGACAGCCTTCTGGATTTGATGGTATGGAATTTTCTACTCTTAATTGGGTAGGGGATTCTATATTCGATGATGCTTTTGATGATGTATTTGCTACTGAGTATGAGTCATTTCTTATAAATGATGAGCCTGAATATGATGTGTTTGAGTTTGATGACTTGTGCTCTACTGCTGATTGTTTGCTCATTGCTGTTTCTAAATCTGCCGCTGAATCTACTTCCCCTGTTGCTCTTGAATTGAAGCCCGTTCCTGATTCTCTTAAGTATGCATTCCTAGGACCCGGTGAATCCTTACTTGTCATTATTGCTTCTGATTTGGACTGGGACCAAGAGGACAAAATGATTTCTTTACTTAGAGAGAACAAGGAAGCTCTAGGATGGACTGTAGGGGATATCAAGGGTATCAGTCCTTCTATTGTGCAACATAGAATTCATTTATAGGACAATGCTAAGCCCTACCGTGACCGCCAAAGGCGTTTTAATCCCACTTTGTAGGAAGTAGTTAAGAAGGAAGTGTTGAAATGGTTAGACCATGGGATTATTTATCCTATTTTTGATAGTGAGTAGGTTAGCCCTATTCAAGTTGTTCCAAAGAAGACCGGTATTACCGTGATTAGGAATGATAAGAACGAGTTAGTCCCCACTCGAGTTCAATCTGGGTGGTGTGTATGTATAAATTATAGGAAATTGAATGCTGCCACTAGGAAAGACCATTTTCCTCTTCCCTTCTTGGATCAAATACTAGAGAGGTTGGCTGGACATTCCTTCTATTGCTTTTAAGATGGATATTCCGGTTATACTCAGATCTCTATTGCTCCTGAGGATCGGGAGAAGACTACTTTCACCTGTTCATTTGGGACATATGCCTTTAGAAGAATGCCGTTTGGACTGTGCAATGCCCTTGCTACCTTTCAAAGATGCATGATTTCTATTTTCTCATATCTAGTTGAGCAATGTATGAAAATTTTCATGGATGACTTTTCTGTGTTTGGATCTTCTTTTGATGATTGCTTGTCTAATTTGAGAAAGGTGTTGAAGAAGTGTAGGGAGAAAAACTTGACTTTGAACTGGGAGAAATGTCACTTCATGGTTAAAAAGGGTATAGTCTTAGGACACATTATTTCTCGAGATGGAATTGAGGTAGACAAAGCTACGACTGACCGGATTGTTAATCTTCTCCCTCCCACTTGTGTGAAAGAGGTGCGGTCTTTCCTTGGACATGCTGGCTTTTATCGTCATTTCATTAAGGACTTTAGTAAAATTACAAAGTCTTTGTCCAATCTACTAGCTAAGGATGTGCTATTTCATTTCTCTGAAGAGTGTCATGAGGCATTTTCTAAGCTTAAGGAGGCCTTAACCTCTGCTCATGTTCTTCATCCTCCCATCTGGGGAGAACCATTTGAATTGGTGTGTGACGCGTCTGATTATGCTATTGGGGTTGTGTTAGGACAGCTTATTGATAGGAAACCCCATGTTATTTGCTATACTAGTCACACGTTGAATGATGCCCAGCTGAATTACACTGTTACTGATAAAGAATTTTTTGCTGTGATCTTTGCTTTTGAAAAATTTAGATCCTATCTGATTGGGTCACATGTGATTGTTTATATTGACCACTCTGCCCTTAAGCACCTTCTTTCTAAGAAGGATGCTAAGCCTAGACTTGTGAGATGGATTTTTCTTTTACAAGAATTTTTGAATGTGAAATCAAGGATAAGAAAGGTTCTGAAAACCTTGTAGCTGACCATTTGTCTAGGATCTTCTATGATAGAGAGAGTGAGCCTAGTGTTTCTGAGTGCTTCCCCGATGAGCAATTGTATACTGTTCACCCTAATCCTTGGTATGCTGATATTGTGAACTACTTAGTTGCGGGTAGGATCCTTGAGGGTTGGATTAAGAATGACAGGGATCGATTCTTCTACCTTGTGAAATTCTTTGTTTGGGATGACCCTTATCTATTTAAGTACTGCTCTAACCAAGTCTTTAGGAGGTGCATTCCCGACCATGAGGTGAGAAGTGTCCTTTATTTTTGTCATGACCAAGCATGTGGGGGACATTTTAGTGGTAGAAAGACAGCAGCCAGGGTTCTTCAATGTGGTTTTTACTGGCCTTCTTTGTTTAAAGATGCATTTGAGTACTACAAGAGTTTCCCTAGATGCCAACAGTTAGGTAGAATAAGCAAGAGAGGTATGATACCACTGAACCCCATCATTGTTGTAGAGGTTTTTGATGTGTGGGGTATTGACTTTATGGGACCATTTTTAACTTCCTTTAGGAATGAGTACATTTTGTTAACTGTGGACTATGTTTCTAAATGGGTTGAGGCCATCCCTTTTAGGACCAATGAAGCTAAATTCATTGTGAAATTCCTTAGGGAGAACGTCTTTGCTCGATTGGGTATGCCCCATGCTATCATTAGTGATCAGGGCACCCATTTTAATAATAGATCTTTTGATGCCTTACTAAAGAGGTATTCCATAGTCCATAGGCTTGCTACTCCCTACCACCCCAAACCAGTGGCCAGATTGAAGTGTCCAATCGGTAGATCAAACAAATTTTAGAAAAGACAGTGAGTAGGAATAGGAAAGACTGGGCTGACAAGCTAGTGGATGCTCTTTGGGTATATAGGATTGCTTTCAAAACTCCCTTAGGCATGTCACATTATAGGGTATTTTATGGTAAGCCTTGTCATTTACCTATGGAGATAGAGCATAAAGCTTGGTGGGCCATTAAGAAGCTTAATTATAACTTGACTGAGACAGGTGAGGAGAGACGACTGCAACTGAGTGAGCTTGATGAGATTAGAGTTGGGGTTTATGAGAGTGCTCGATCTTACAAAGAGAGGGCAAAGTTGTTTCACGATCGAAATATTTTTAGGAAAGTGTTTGCCCCAGGAATGAACGTACGTTTGTATGACTCTAAGTTCCATATGTTTCCAGGGAAATTAAGGTCCAGATAGACGGGTCCTTATATTGTCTCACATATTTTTCCTTATATTGTCCTTATATTAGTTTAGATTTTCATTATGTTGGATTATGGATTGTGTTTGATCCCTTGATTATGTTGGTCTTGATTATGTTGGGTATTAGATTTATTCCTTTTCGATGGTTGAGTTTGGTTTTAATGTTTTATCTAGGTTAAAGAATATTAGAGTTTGCGAATAATTAGGGATTATTTATAATTTGATCCATAATTTCAGTTGTTTATTGTTTTCATTAGTTTAGAATGATGCTAGATTAGTTATTTTTTTCTGGCATTTAGTGACTTAATCTCTTCCATCGTCCCTGTGGAGACGACCCTCAAGTACTACGACGACAGGCGTATACTTGCGGCACTTCATTTATCACTCAAAAATATCTTAACATATGGTCTCCCTTCTAAGATTTTCTAAATTGTTTTCGTTTCAGGTTCAATGCAATGTTCTAACCCTAACCTTCAATTATCGTTGATGCTGGTGTTGTTGCCTTTGTAGTCCCTTTCCGGTACAGTGGGTTGGAAAGTTAAAACTTTGTCAATTGAGGCTTCACTCAAGAAGAAGAAGAGTAATCAAATTTGGGGCTCTTCTACTCTATTTACCTACTTAGCATCTCTAAAAGGTATTGTTGTTTGGCCTATTCACTTGCTTTTGCTAGTTAATTTCTTTAGGGTTTGGTAAATCTAATTATGTGTATTTCCCTTTGTGTGAGTTGTGGATGCATCTTTTTGTTTCTCCTTCTTTATGAACTCCCTTTTTTTTCATAAGTGAATGTGATAGAATTGGATGGACACTATTTAATTACCAAGGCATGATCAGTTTATAAAAGATGTGGGCCTGATTATTTGTAAATTTTGCTCGTGGTTCACATCCTAAACTTTATGTATGATCACCATGAATTACCCCTTTAAGAATTGAGAATTAAACATTGTTTCTTAAGGGGGAAAAAAAAGAAACATTACAAATTCTTAAGTGAGATACAGGAAGATATTTCGAGATAGCTAAATAGGAGGCGGCTGTATTCAGATTGTAATTCAACTGTGACCAAATTATTTTGGGGGTCTCACAGTCTATCTATTGTTATTAGTTCTTCTTCCTATGTATCTTTTTTAGTGATTTTTATATTATTTTGGAAGATTTTGTTTTCGTTGAGTGAGTGATTTTCATTATGTATATGGTCTGATGTGATGACAACTCAATCACTCATCACCTCGTGAGGGTATGGCCAGGTCGAGTCCGAATGAAAAAGTTTGGGGAAGTGAGGGAGGGGTTTCCCCTAATTTGTTCTCCTATCCCTACAAGAAACTTATCATCCTTCTACATTCATCTAACCACTCATAACTAAGTGTGGCAATAAAAATAATGGAGTTGAGTGCTGAGAATTGGCCCCACACATAACAAGAGTAGGAAAAACATAAGAGTTTGCTATGGGCTTATATCCACACACATTAAGTGTGGCGGTTATGTCTCCTTAATTATGCTTTACTCCCACCCTTAATAAGCATGGAAGCCCAATACATATTTAAGCAAACTTAAGGGGCGTGACTTATTTCACTATTTTGATTTAGCCGTGCGCGTAAACACTTCCCTCTCTTCATATCCCTCTTCAACACATATCCCTCTCTTCTTCAAATCTGCGCAGTTGTGAAGCAACCATTGAATTGATCAAATCAAAGTAATTGTTGGCACAAAGTAACGTTAATCTGGATCAATCGCAGTGAATTGTGGTTAATTTTATGACAATCGTTATTGAATCTCAGTGGAGGAGCACGCAAGAAGTCAGCAGCAGTCAATCTCTAGCCTTTGCATCTTGAAGGTTTTCTCTCGATCTCTCCATCTCCCTCCCTTTCTCTCAATGTCTCTGTTATCTTCTTAGTGTCGTGATAGGTTCATGGTGATGATTATGTATTTGTTTTGCTTTTACAAGTCTGAGAGCCTTCAAATTTCTGTATTTTTGTAATGATTTTTTATATTTATGGAAATTAAACAAGCATTTGTTGCATGTTGAGTTGTATTTTACACATGAAGATGTTTGAATTACAGGCCTGTCCTTTTTCTAGGTCTACATGGTGTTCATTTAACCTGCTGTCATATGGGTGATTTTCAAAGAAAGAAATTCAGCACAAAGAACACAGTGGGTCTATAATGTGCACCAAATAAATTGTTATCATTTTGAAGAGGTGTTCAAAAGAGTATCAATGTTGATTATGCACTGTTATTGATGTGTCAAAACGTTTTCTTTATGCATAGGCCCATTCTCAGTAGCTTGAACCATACTGTACGCTTTATGATGCTCCTATTTGTGGCATTTTAGATCTTCCCTGTAAGTCTACAAGATTATGTGAATGAAGCCATTACAGGGATTGAAATTTTCTTGGGTGATATTTGAAATGTTAAATATAGTAACTTTTAAAATCATGAGTTGGTGACCATATGTTCTTCGGAGCCATGCATATGCCAAATAGTAATTTAGGACCATTTGGACACTTTAAGTGCTCTATGAATGTTCTGGGATCACACTTCAATATTTGTAAGTTGGTGAAATTGTTTAGAGAGGTATATGCATGTGCTGCTTCTCAGATGCACTAGAACTGGTTGGACAAACAGAACCCAACTTTGACTATTATCTCTAAAAATGTTAACTTTATTAAGTCAAAAGGCTAGCCAGGTCAAACCTCATCAATTTGAAATGTTAAATTTCTAGTAAAAAAGAAGAGAAATCCAAGTTGACTTACTCCATCAAACAAACTGTGCTTGATGCATTAAGACAAGAGTTGTATGTGTTGACATATCAAACCCTCCATGGCCAGCATCCGCAAAGCTCAGACCCAGCTTTTGAAGGAAATTAGTACTCACTTGATTTTTGTTTTCTGGTCATTGCCTTTGAATTTATTTTTCAAGAAGCACCAACTTTGATTTTTGTCCAGGTTTGTCACACAATTTGTAATAGTTATCTGTCGCTAAATTCCTAATGAAGAGCTATCACCAGGAGCCAATACCTCTGAATACCCACTACATAGGTCTCACTATTTTGAAGCTTTCTTTTCAATTTGCTTCTTATGGCTTCTTGTTATCTTCCTAATTGCTGCCTCCTGTTTATCAAAAACTATGAGTCCTATGAGTTTTCCAACTTCTAGTGACTCCTTGGCTATTTGCATGAGCCCACCTTAAGAATCTGAGCAAGATTGCCTGTTTGAGCTAGTTGCACATCTTCTTTTGCTTGTATTTCTGATTTTGGTTGATTCTAAATTCTGATTTTGCTCCATTTTTGCTTCACTCCTTTCCAGTTTTTGAAGCAAATTAGTACTCACTTGAATTTCAAATCCTGACGCAGTTGTTCTGGCCCATCACCACCCTCTAGCTCATTCTCAATAGTATGTAAGTAGTCAGTAGCTATAAGAATCTTCATGGACTCGAAATTATCTATCCTAGCTATTGATTTGCCCATGCATATTAATCTTCCTCATAAGTCTACAATCTTCTTAAAATTTTCCCACTTCCATCCATGTTGGGGAACACCAAAGATTTTGAGCCAAACTCTCCTAGCCTCTGAATGTTCATATATACTCCATTTTTTCACTTCAATAAACCACATATTGAGCTCTCCATGGTTATTGAGGATTTCCTCCATTTGAGTTGTTGTAGGAAATGTAAAAATGAACTTAAAACGATTGTGTGTAAAAATCTTGGTGCATAAGCCAAAATAAGGGATCAAGGCTGAGGCCAGGATACTTAGGTCCTTAGGCTCAGCAGAAGTACACACAAGACTTCTGTGTATCCATTCTACAAAATTTGCATTCGATTCCCCGACAAGGCAGTAAGATTCAAGACCATCTTCCTTGTTGAATCTCACTTTTGCTAGTGTGCTATGGCTTTTTGAAGGTTGCTCTTTTCTCTTGCATACTTTTTTCTGTTGTTGATATGTAATTCTTGTCTTGCCCGATTGCCCTCCCCTTGTTGAATATTTCCCATACTTCTGTGTGGCCATAATACTCCTTTCTGGGGCATTCTAGAATCTTGTTCAAAATCTACTAGATGGTGACCTTGAATTTAAGTCGTGATGGTCACTAACATTGTATGAGAGGGATATATATGATTTTGTAAGTGTTTTGGAGGTAAAAGATTTGGAGACTCTTAGGACTTGCAAAATGAAGGTTGTTATACAGACTTTTAAAGGATCTTTTGAAAGATGTTTAATAAAATGTTAAGTGCTAATTGTGTGCTCGTATATTTGGAGTCTTATGAAAAGTACTCATGAAAAATAAACAATGTTTTCCCCATGTTTGAACTATCAACTAAAAGACACGTATTACAGTTGAGGTATTCAGTGTTTATAATTAATGCACTCCTCATGTAGTTATGATAACATATTACCCCTTCGATGTACGATATGTTTAAATGTTGCTAATTCAAATTTTATCTATTTAGGTTACTATTTGTAATCATACAAATGGAAAAAAGTTGGATTAATAAGGACATGAGATCTAGAGAATACATAGTTGGTATTGAAACATTTTTAGATTTTGCATTTGCCAACGCTGAGGGAAGTAGCGTGATACTGTGCCAATGTAATCAGTGCAAGCTTGGACCGAAATGTTGGTTTGATAGAAATGTTGTGACATATCATCTTATGTTTTATGGATTTTTGCCGAGCTACATTGATTGGGTGTATCATGGAGAGCCAGTTCCTTATCAATCGCCTTCTTCAATACCCTATACTGGAAGCTGCATAGACACAAATACTGATGCTAGCTATTTGGGTAACATTGATACTGAGGGATTGTTGAATGATGTTTTTGGGCTAAAGAAGCAAGGATGTATTCAGGATGATGCTAATATATATAATGTTGGAGATCTTATGTTTGGGGAGTATGACGAATTCGATGATGAGCTTGATACTAATTATGTAAGGAGCAAGGGAGGACAATGTGAAGATGCTAGGTATAGATAGTTAGTAGAGCAAGCTGAACAACAATTATATCCAGGGTCGCAGTTTTTTAAATTGTCTTTCCTTTTGCTCTTATTCCATTTGAAATCCATGTACTGGTGGTCTATTAAGTCATTTGATATGTTGCTTCAACTTTTAGCCAGTGTATTCCCTCAAATTGATCCTTTTCCATCCTCATGGGGTAAATGTAAACAGTTGACCTAAGATTTGGGATTTCACTATGAAAAAATCCATGCTTGAAAGCACTTGTTCGTAATAGAGTGCAACCGGAGGGGTCAATGGCGGAAGGATATATTGCACAAGAGTGCATAACTTTTTGCTCTATGTACTTTCAGGGGGTGGAAACGGTTTTCAACCGTCTACAAAGGAAAGATGATAGCCATCCCAATAAGGATGTGTATTTATTTGACACCGGTGGGCGATCAAAAGGAATGGTGGAAGTAATCAAATTAGATGAACTAAGTGTTAAACAAGCTCATCGATATGTGCTACTCCATCTTGATGGAATTGATCAATATCAACGGTTAGTAATAATCATCAACCTATAAGTAAATTTATTAGTTAATACCATGTAATATTGAGTTATACATTGATCAATTTTAGGCTATTCTTCAATGGACGCATGACCTCTTATCCTCACAAAGCAAGTGCTAGAGTAAAGCAAAAGTGCTTGGTTGAAGAATTTCCTAACTGGTTACACGAAAGGGTAACTCTACTATGGCTTGTAGGTTATGCATTACTGTTTTACCCTTATCCAATTCTTCTAACGAGTTTTACCATTTAATATAGTTATCAACTACGGAAAATGATGGTCCAGAATGGAGACATTTTAGGGCAATGGCTCGTCGCCCAACTTGATTGGTAAGAGAATGAACGCATTCATTATTAATGGATATCGTTTTCATACTCAACGTACAGACAAGGGGAAGCAAACTTAGAATTTTTGTGTCATGGTGGAAGCTGAAGGAAAAACTTATTATGGAAAAATAAATGATATCATTGAGTTGGATTATTATTCAGAGTGTAAGGTTGTATTATTCCGATGTGATTGGGTAAATGTGAACTCCCCGGGATTGAAGAAGGATAGAAGAGGGCTCTTGTGAATTTCTCACACAAGATACATGAAGGAGGAGCTTTGAAAGATGATCCATATATTTTATCATCTCAAGCACAATAGGTGTTTTATGTTGGTGATGAGAATGATAAAGGTTTGGACATGTAATTAGGGTGAAACCAAGGGATGCCTACCTTTTAGGGTTAGTGGAAGTTGATGAAGAACTTTACCGGCAGTGCATCCCTCCAAATATTTCGAAGGATGATGATTATAGAGATCCAACAAATTGGGCTGCTGTTAATGAAGAGACATAAAAAACAATTATGTTTGCTTATATTTGAGATGAATAAATGTGTGCTTTTTAGTTATGTGTTTTATTTGCAAAGCATATTTCCCCTATTTGTGTTAGTTGGTAAGACATATTTTCCCTTTTATTATTGTGTTGTGATGTGCTCAATAAACTTGGGAATTTTTTTTAATTTCTTCCAAAAGGTATGCCTAAGCTATAGTTACTTTGCAGTCACCTATTTCGTTTACATTTTTTTTTGGCCTATTCTTAATTTCAATTCAACTCGTCTCTAATATGTGTTTCGTATGCAGGTGTTGGGGATAATATAGTCATGTTTCGTCCAAGGTGCACCTATGAGGACTATCTCAAATCTATCCAAAATGAAGCACCAGCACCTGAGGATTTTATTTTAGATGACGAGAGTGATGTGGAGTATACTGATGAAATTATTGATGAAGACAACAAAACTGAGACATACATTGATCCGGCACTTGTTCCAATTTCAGAAGGGTTTGATGACGATGAGGAGGTGTTGGTCGTAGGTGTCTATGCTATGATATTTACCCTTGTTTTTTTTTCCATGGATGATTTCAAGTGTCTATCATATTCCCATTGGCATTGATTAATAGTTTGTGCACACGATTAACTTGTATGTCATATTCTCATTGGCATTGTTTAATACGAAAAGCTATTGTCTTAGCTTGCATTTTTTTTTTGGTCTCCGTTTCTTGCTAATTTTAGATGGAGATGGAAATCTTGGAAAACTTAAAGGCTGCTTGACTTTCAAAGTCGTGCATGCATTGGATGCTCCAAAGAGAGTTTGCCTTTAAATAAGTTTTTCCAACATGTAAAAAGAGTAGGAAGCTTATTCAATAGATTTCTAGTTGATGTTGTTAAAGGGCTGATTTGTGCCTATTAAACTATAAAGAGTAGCGCTCAATACCTCCTATCTTCAAGGATCGAATTAGAAATTACATACGGGGTGAGTTACTCCCTCAATATTGTGTCACTTATTTCAGTTCACGTATTTCAGTAACTGTTTTTCGACATTGATGGCAAGCAGAAGAAGTTTTTATTGCCTTCTAATGCATCTGTTGATTCGAAAGTGTTGAGCTTTGTCGGAGAGAAGTTAAGAGGTTATAAATGCTCTTTAAGGGTGAAGTATATTAAGAAAAAGACAACTGGGGAGGAGTTATATGCATTACCAATGGCTGAATCAAGTAATGGCGAAGAGCTCACCTGTCCAAAAGGAATAGGGAATCCAATGTGGGTTGGTTTTGCAGACCTTTGCTTTAGTGACCAGTTTAAGGTAATAGCCGATGTTGGAGCATTGTTTATGTGTGTATTTGTAAATTACTACATTATTTTCTAGATGAATTAAAATATATATTGTTTTGGTTTCGATTTTTGAATTGTAATTTTGTTTAGAAATATTCCGAGATTGGGAAGAGAGCTAGAGGGAAGCTGCTGCATACTCACACTATCGATTCACAAAGTTTTTCTGTTAAGCGTGATAAATTTGTAAGTCCCGCAAGTCTTTATGTTGATATCACCATGAGTTGTGCGTTATTTAAAGATATATACTAAACATATATACTAACATTTTTACATCAGCCATTTGTATGCATGTTATGATTTCAGGAGAAGAAACATAAGAGAGAACCGGGTCCGATTGAGTGGTTTATCAATACCTATGAAAGAAAAGACAAAACTCTCCATAATCCTGAGACCGCAGTGTTTGTGGTAAGTAATGATCTTAAGTTCATATGTATACGGTTAACTATTTCACATGTTTTGATAGTCTGGTAATATGTATGTGATTTAATAAGTCCATTTGAAGCTAATGGATTAGGATTCAGCCCTAAGAATTATTGAAAAGAAGGCTGGAGATTTCGATGTTACATTCTCAAAATCGACATTGGACGCGGAGAAAGCTGTTTATCACAAACTTATGGGTGAAGACAAACATGGCAGAGCTAGGGGTTTTGGTCCTGGAGTGTTTGCAAAAGATTTGTGTAATGCGCATCACCATGGTGAGTCTCAATTGTTAGGGAAAGTCCTCCACACCATGCAGACCATGTAGTATTAAATTAATGTCTTAACTGCTAAAGTTGCTTCACAAGCTGCAACTGCTCCTCATGAATCAGTACATACCTTATTTTTGTCCTAAGTAACTGAATCCATATTGTGTTATATTTTCAATCAACCCACATGCATGTATGATAGATAATGAATTGTGCTTCCTTGTGTTAGAATGTGGGCTTCATTATGATGGAACCCCAGAAAACAGATGTCATTGATTCCCAGGTATTGTAAAAATGTAGGCTTCATGTGGTGTTGCTGTTGTATAAATGTGGGCTTAATTGTGCTGGTTGCTATTGTAAAAAAGTGGGCTTCATTGTGCTTCAGTTCCTGAGGTGTTTTTGTAAATGTCAAGTGGCTGGGTGAAGAAAAAGGAGGATACTCCTTGCGAGTAAGTCTTTCTGGGTTGCATGAAGCTTCTCTGCTTCTCCATGGGTGATTTCCAAGCCGCTGGCTTCCTTTGAATAGGACCCCACCTATTGTAACTCACATAACTCTGGCTTCTTCCAATAGGTTGAAACCTCCCTTACTTATGGCTTGTGTAGTTTCTGCTCTCAGCAGTTTCTACTGAGTATAGCGTCTTTCCTTCACTATTATGATCATCTCTTACTTCTGATACTGCAACTGGTGAAGATCTAGAAACCTCGCTATGCCTATCACCCACTGAGCTCGTTGAGGCAGCTTCTTCATTGCCACCATTAACACTGACTTTTCTGTTTTCAATTCTCTTATCTTCTGGCAATGGGATTGGCCTTAGTTTTTCCTCTTTTAGTGAACTTTGAGAACGAGATTCATTCACATAGTTCTCACCTGAGCCAGGGAGTACATCTTTTGAAGCTTGAGTTTGCGGGGCTACGGAAGATTTGGACACTCTTGGAGGAAAATTGATATCTAAAAGTTGTATTTGTGCAGTTTCCTTCTTTTGGACTGGGTTTGCAGTCACTTTTGGTGATTCATATATTTTTGGGGTGGGAATTCCCTGTGCATGATGAGGCTAGGAAATTTCTTTCTCATCCTCACTCATTTGTGCAGTTGTAGAAGACCCTTGTTGGAAACAGGAGTCTCTTCCATAAGTTTTGTTTGGATTTCCTTTGATTCCTGAGCCATAATACTTTCTTTTCTTTTGCTTCACTTCTTTTTTCCCCCCTGAAGTTCAATTATGACTCTGCCAGATTATGACACACTCTAAGACAAGTTAAATTGCTTAAATATGCACACTATGTGTGTAGAGTACTGGGTTGTCAGACGGTTCAAGCAATGACACACTGCGTGATCAGAGTCAGAGTCGACCTTCACACATGTCTAAAGATGCTCTGTCAAACTCGCATGTTTTAGGTACGTTTCAAATAGTGTATTCAAAGTACTATTGCTTTTCTAAGCTAAATACTCTATTACCACACGTATGTAGGGAATGAGACTTAAAGAGTCCCAACTTTTGCAAATCAAATCAATCATGTGCAAGATGGAAAACAAAGCCAATCAAAGGAAATACTGGTAAGTATATAACATGTACCCTTATTCAGCTCTTGCTATGCATTGAAATTCTAACATAACCATTCATTGGTCTTTGCCCAAACCTCTCAATGATCAAGTCAAATTGCGATCTCTTCATCATGGAACTTGACATGCTACTCCTCAACAACTTGGGCATGGTTCTGCTTCTGTAAAACGTGGTGGTCCTCAACAATTACCCCAACCCAACCCAAATTGTTTTAGTGATGGTAGAGCTGCATCCAATCCTATACCTAAAGGAAATGGAAATCCTGCATTAGGAGTCACCACAGTTCTAAATAGCACACCATCAAGACTTACTCAACCAGATAACCAAAAGGTTTATCCTCCCTCCATAACTTAATAAGTGCTATAGTTTTCATTTTTTTTTTAATTCCATATATGACGATTATTTTCACATATTCTTTAGAGGGCTACCATGGAAATGAACAATCAAGTTGAAACTATGCAAGGAGATACTAAGCACCGCAAACAAAATGTTGTGCATCTGGTGAGCTTGGTTTTAAATTTTACTAATTTCAAGTCCTTAATCTATTTCAGAATTTGTTGTTGGCATCGTATACTTCTTCTTAAATTCAAGTCCCTCATTAGTAACATATTTATTTTCGTAGTTGAGTCATGATGATGTGGAGAAGAGTGTTGATAAGATACTCAAAAATAATCCTAATCCAATAAGACAGTATATTCGTGGTGAGAGAAAGGTCATGGTACATTGTCTTCTTGCAGGCATGGTATGTACTTTTCCTCTTTTTCTCTACTCTAGGCTTTGAGGTTGATTTAGATTGTAGTACTTACAAGCTGTACATTATTATTATAGGTTTTAAATGCCTGTGACTACAAGGGTGATCCACAACGGATAGACAAGTTGTTATGGGAGAAATTGGACAATTCAAAAACTGTGAGTTGGCCTATTCAATTATTTTGAAATTTTATCATATTTGCGTAAACATACAACTTGATGCTGCAATCAGTTTATTTGTCTAAACAAAGAAAAGTTGCTGTAGATTTATTAAATTCTGCTGTTCTACTACCATGTAATTGGGTTGGGCTAGAACGTTTCAGTCTGTACTCTGTGACGTAAATATACACTTGTTTTAAGGAATGTGTTTGGTGGGATCAACACTGTTGGATGCTGACTCTTGATCAGAAAGTGTTTCCTTATGGTTTCCTTCTAGTGTTTGTAATATGTGTTTGGAGGAACAGAAAGTGTGCATGCAATGTTAGTTTTTAGCAACTCTTGATTAGAAAGTGTGTTGACTCTTGGAGCTGCAACTATGTTTGTAAGCTGTGTTTGGAGGAACATAAAGTGTGCTTCTTTCTGGTTTCCTCATTTTGTGGTAATTATTGTCAACGCCAACTGTTAGCTTTTAGCAAACATATCTTTCTCTTCCACACGACCACTCGCAGAACGAGCACAAAAACATTCAGGGTTGTTTAAGTCAAGCACACACAGTATATTGCCTTCTCGTTTGATTATTTGGGCAGAAGGTGGTGACTTTTTCATCAACTTACTTAGTGCAAGTGTAAAGCTTGTCGTAGAGCTACAATTAAACCACTACTTACCACTACTTTGATTTATAAATAATATTTATAGCATAGGAAAGTAAGGATCGATCCCACGCGGAAAGATTGTGATAATAGTTAGTTTAAATCTAATTAAATTTACTACTCTAATTTATTTTACTTTCTCTTTATATTACTAAAACAAATCAAATTAAATAAGTAAAAATTTGGAGAAATTACTTAATACTGTCGTTGAATATTCTAAATTTAATTCTGGAAATTAAAACAGTAAATAGCTATCTTAAATATTCTGAAAAATTAAAAATAGAAATAATCACATAATATTAGACTGAAAATTAAAACAGAAAATAACAAGCAGAAAATTAACATTAAAAATTACAGAAAGTAATCTAAATTAATATTCTGCAAGTTTATAACTTTATATCTCCAAAATTGTATGTAATTAAATTCAGAAAAATTAAAACAGAAAGTAAACCACAGAAAATTAAAACAGAAAATAAAATGTGAAATTAAAGAAATAATAAACTGCACTAATATTAATACGAAAAGCAACCACAAAAGCACCTAGATTTTAGAATATAATTTTCCAGACTTAATAAAACCCTAAAAATGTAAAATAAAAATTAAAAACGTAATTTTTCAGAATTATTAAAGTAAAAACCTGCACGTATTCAATTCACGAAATAATTCTGAAAAATTATCAAATAATTTTGAAAACTTCCAAATTTAAATATAAGAAAATGGTAATACTTCACAAACCATAAACTGGATTAAAACATGAAAAAAAAATAAAAGGAACTATTTTAAGCCTAATTTCTAACAAACTGGTAGATAAATGGCAAAATAAATAGAAAATAAATCTGAAAATTATAATCACACTAAAAACCAAAATATAACTAATCTAAAATCAATAAGACACTCCTAAAAGAGTACTCTTTGGGGGGGGGGGAACGACATTTATATTAAAGCTTATAAATTTAAGAATTAAAATTGACAAACTAAAGAAATTAACTAAAACGCAACAAATAATTATCAAAGATATCAAATTTATGAAAAATACTTAGCATAATCTATATCCACCATGCAAATTAGTGTTTATCATCAACACACAAATCGATTTATCCATTAGTTAGACTGTAGAAGACACCCACTAGCGGATCTTTCCCATTTTTTCTTATATTATAGTTTATTTCGGTCAATCCCTAATATAAACCCTACTAGTTTTGCTAATCCTAATACCAGCGTAAGAATTTAATCAAACTAGAGCATTAACTATTAGAAAAACATCATCAACGCCTTGTAACTAATTTACCAGCAAATTGATTTAACAAAGATCTATAATGATTAACTAATAAAAGAGATAGGTTTGAGCCAACCATGATTAATTAGGATGATACTTATGCCTAAAAGACTATAACTTTTATGTACTAAAGCCTTTTAAACTATCATATGAATTCGTATTAAACTAACTAGCATGCATTCTATCTAATTAATCTAACGCGAATATCATAAACGATAAATACTAATCGTTATAGAATCATGAATAAAAATCAACTAGACAATAAAGCATCAAACTTGTTTCAAAATGATTCATTTAGCATGGTTTTAAATAGATTATACTAAGTACAAGGAAATTACTCACTCATATTAAAAATAAAATTACAAAGATTAACCAAAACTTTCATGTTTAAAAATAAACTAAATAAAAAAAATAAAATAAAAAAAAGAAATCAGGACAATACTACTTTGTTTCGGTGATGATGATGGTCGATGAGGTTGATGATGTTGATCGGTGAGGTTGATGATGTGTGAGGTAGTGATGAATATGATAGGCGTGATGATAGTATATGGTGTGAGGATGGAGATGCTGGGTTTGCGAAGAGGCTAGTGAGAAGATTGTTGGAGAATGCTGTGTACGGTTTGCTGATGATGAAGATATTAGGTGAAGAGGGAGGGTGTGAGATGAAGAAGGTGAGTGGTGTGAGGGTTTCTTTTAGAGGAGGTGGTGTGTGGGATTTTTTATAGTGTTATTTTACTAGGGTTTTCTTCTTTGGACTCCTTCTCTTCCAAGTCTTCTAATTTCTCTTCAATTAGGAGTAGTAATCTTATAATCTAAGCCCAAATAAATCCTTATGAAAATAATATTTTTCATAATTCATTATTTGTTGGATCGACTTGATATTTATGCTAGAATCCTTCAATCAAACCAGAGCTTCGATGTCTTTTCTTCTCCTCTTTCTTTATTAATACTTAACCTAAAAATATATAAAATAAAGTAAATTAGACAAAATAATATATATAATATAATCAAAATAATTATTAAAAATATGGATAAATTATGACTTAACAAATTCCCCCACACTTAGACTTTGGACGTCCTCGTGCAAAGAAATCTAGAACTCGACCCAAAAATGTTCCCCTCTTTCTTATAAAGTCATGCATAAAGATGATATTTATACTAGACATTGGCTTACTTTAAAAACAGTTTTATTCAAAGTTAATTAGTTTTCCTTCCAACAAGTGAATAACCACTAAACATCCAACTACCATCAAAGTGTTTCTTCATCAGCCTTACAACATGTCTTTAATGGAGTAACAAGAGCAATAATCATCCATCTCTTTTAAGCATACATATATCGATCAAGAGGTCTAAAAAGTTTACGATAGAAAAAGTGAAGTACGGTATGGCTATAGAGACAATTGCACTAGAAGGAATAACTCATTGAAATTGATTCTAATTTGCCTTGCAATTTTTCTTCTTTTTTTTCTTTCAAACTCTAATTGTGCACATATTCGAGGCCCATATAGGGTATTAGAAATTAAACACTCCCTATCTCACACTCACCCACATAGAGGTGCTGGAGCAAACAATTTGTTCTCATCATTTTTTTTTTTATTGACTGTTAGTTTGGTACAAGTCATTGATCGGCCTAAAAAGGGGCATGATTCTCCTAACATGGGTTACTCCATGCATAAGGCTCAACTTGAGACCTAAACTTAAGGGGAAAAGGTACCGAGCCACCTATTCCTACCCATGTTGGTAATTTAACTTTTTTTTTCATTTTTTGTACAAGACAAGAAAAGTCACAATTTTAATGAAGTTATTCTATTAATTCAATAGGCTAGGAAATGGACTAGGTCATTTTATTGCCTCTGAAGCGGCTATATAATATGATCAAATAAGATGATGGATAATCATGACAGTTACTCATTAAAGAGATATGTGAGGATCAACTCAAACTTCTCTGAATGACAGCTAGCATACTCAGAAGTCTTCACTCATAGAAGAATAAACTACAAATAGCTAAGAAAATAAAAAAAATTAAGCAAGCAAGCCTAGTATAAACTCATATTCATGCATTATTTATAAGAAAGTCACAGTGTTTTTTTAAGAATGAATACTGCATGAACTAAATGCAGGATGCACCCCGCACACTTAATTCATGCATTGTCCCTAATGCAAGCAAAAGATAGAGATAACAAAGATAAAAGTAAAATTAAATGTATACTTCCCTTTAAAATGTCGGGTTGCCTCCCAACTAGCGCCTTTGTTTACTGTCGTTAGCTTGACGCAAACGAGCTCATGGATCCTCTAGGCGGATCTCCTCCACTAAGCATACCTGATCTCCTTCATAGAAGTGCTTTAGCTTGTGACCATTTACTTTGAAAATCTTGTTAGCAGCAAAGGATTTAATCTCAACAGCACCATGTAGATAAGTCTGTACTACTATAAAAGGTCCTAGCCATCTAGAATTCAACTTACCAGGAAAGAGTCTCAATTTTGAATTGAATAACAACACTTTTTCACCCACTTGAAATTCTTTCCTACTAAGCTTAGCATCATGAAATGCTTTGGCTTTACCTTTGTAGACTACTGAATTTTCATAGACTTCCAGGCGAATCTCTTCTAATTCCTGCAATTGCAACTTACGCTCCTTTCCTACTAGGTCATAATCTAGACTACACTGCTTGATAGCCCAATATGATTTATGCTCTAGTTCTACAGGGAGATGACATGCTTTATGAAAAACTAACCTATAAGGTGACATACCTATAGGTGTCTTATATGCAGTCCTATAGGCTCAGAGAGCTCCCTCTAACCTAAGACTCCAATCTTTCTTATCTGGTCTAACAATATTTTCTAATATGCCTTTGATCTCTTTCTTGGAGATTTTAGCTTGACCATTCGTTTGGGGATGATATCCAGTAGACACCTTATGAGTTATATGATATTTGGCTAACAAGGCACCTAAGGTTCTATTACAAAAGTATGTTCCCCTATCACTGATGATTTCTTTAAGAACTCCATATCTATGTAGAATGAGAGGTTTAACATGTTTCACTATAGTTTTAGCATCATCGGCTCTAGTAGTCACAACTTCAATCCATTTAGATACATAGTCAACAAGCATAAGAATGTAAGTAAAACCAAAACAAGGGGGAAAAGGTCCCATAAAATCAACACCCCATACATAAAAAATTTCACAAACATACACATTATGCAGAGGCATTTGATTGCTTCTAGATAAATTTCCTATCTTCTGGCATGCTTCATACTTTTTGCAAAATTCATAGGCATCTCTAAAAATAGTAGGCCAATAAAATCCACATTCAAGAACTTTGTGTGCGGTTCTTTTGGGTCCAAAATGTCCCCCACTTTCAGAAGAGTGACAAAAGGTTAAGATTGAATGAAATTCACTGCCATCTACATAACGCCTTATAATTTGATCTCCATAAAATTTTCATAAATATGGCTCATCCTAAACATAATATTTAGATTAAGCTCTTATTTTCTCCTTTTGGGCTCTAGACAAGTTTATAGGAAAGGTTTTGGTTACTATATAATTAACCATATCAGCATACTAAGGCAGCCTATCGGTGATAGCATATAAAGTCTCATCAGGAAAATAATCACTTAATGGATTCCCACTCTCCTCATTGTCTAGCCTACTTAGATGGCCCGCTACTAATTTTCACCTCCTGGCTTTTCATTAATCTCCAATTGGAATTCTTGTAGTAGTAGGACCCATCTAATCAATCTAGGTTTTGAGTTATTCTTACTTAATAAATGTTTACTAGCAGAATAATCAGTATAAATAGTAACTTTAACACCCAACAGATAAGGACGAAACTTTTCTAGAGCAAAAACAATAGCATACATTTCCTACTTTTTGACCTAAGACTACTCTTACCACCTTATCACTAGCATCACACATCAGTTCAAGCGGTAGGGCCCAATTAAGGCGTTGTACTATAGGAGTGGTGGTTAATTTCAACTTCAGTTGGTCAAAAGCTCTCCTAGAATCCTCATTAAACTCAAATAAAGCATCTTTTGCAAGTAAAGCGCATAAAGGAGAGGCAATTTCGGAAAAATCCTTGATAAACCTCCTATAAAACCCAACATGACCTAGAAATGACCTTACCTCCTTGACACACTGTGGATAGGGCAAAGATTAAATGATTTCTACTTTAGCCTTGTCAATCTCTAAGCCCTTAGACGACACTACATGACCTAGTACTACTACATGTTCCACCATGAAATGACACTTTTCAAAGTTAAGGACCACATTAGTCTCAATGCAACGCTTAAGTACTAACGTAAGATGATGTAAGCACTCATCAAATGAATCACCATGTACAGTAAAGTCATTCATGAAAACTTTCATAATTTTGGTGATAAAATCAAAAAAAATACTCATCATACATCTTTGAAATGTTGCAGGAGTATTACATAGACCAAAAGACATCCTTCTAAAAGCATAGGTGCCAAAAGGACAAGTAAAAGTGGTCCTTTTTTTGATCCTCAGGAGCTATATGGACCTGAATATAACCTGAATAACCATCTAGAAAGCAATAATATGACCTCCCAGCTAGTCTCTCTAATATTTGGTCCATAAAGGGAAATGGAAAATGGTCCTTCTTTATGGCTTTGTTAAGCTTCCTATAGTCAATGCACACTCTCTAACCACTCTGGACTCTAGTAGGTATTAACTCACCTTCCTTGTTCTGCACTACTGTTGTTCACCTCTTTTCAGGAACCACATGGATAGGACTAACCCACTCAGAATCAGCGATGGGATATATTACTCTAGTATCTAACCACTTAAGAATTTCTTTTGGAACTACCTCCATCATAGGTGGATTTAGTCTTCGCTGAGGGTCGCTCTTAGGCTTAACATCTGATTCCAATGTAATTTTATGTGAACATAATGTGGGGCTAAGTCCTTTAAGGCCAGCTAAAGTCCACCCTAACACTTCACTATGTTCTCTAAGCACCCTGATAAGTTTATCCTCTTGTTCAGATGTAAGTGCACTAGAGATTATAACAGGTAAGGTCTCATCATCCCCTAAATAAGCATACTTAAGATTTTCAGGCAATGGTTTTAATTCTAGCTTAGGGGGTGAAATGCGAGAGGGTAGCATCTTCGTGTGGCTTTCAGGCAATTCTAGCTTCCTAGGTCTGTCAACTACATACAATTGCAACAAAGACTCTATGCTGCCCACTAACTCATCATTAATATGGTAAGGCACATTATGAGACACAAACTGATCCAAACCTTGAATAAGTGCAGTTAACAATTCATCATCATAAGACAGTTCATAAACATCTTGGGATTATTCTTCAATCACATCAAGGGCACACAGATAGTTCACATTAGCAGGAAGTCTCATAGCATCAAAATATTGAACTTAATAATTTCACCATCAAATTCCATAGTCAGTGTTCCAGCATGCACATCTATTTTTGTCCTAGATGTTTTAAGAAACGGTCTACCAAGCAATATGGGAACATCATGGCATGCATCACCCATGTCTAATACATAAAAGTCAGCATGAAAAACAAGCTCATTGACTTAGACTAAGACATCGTCTAAAACTCCATCTAGGTATGCATTACTCCTATAAGCTAACTGAATGATTAAATCAGTTTTCTTTAACTCTCCTAAATGCAGTTTATCATAAACAGACCTAGGTATCACATTCATGGAAGCTCCTAAATCAAGCATAGCTCTATCAAAGGAGAGGCTTACAATTTTACAAGGAATAGAGAATACACCTGGATCCTTGCATTTAGGCGGAAGCTTCTTTTGGAAATGTAAGACCCGCATTTTTGTTTTCTAATAAGCTAAGTGTTTTACATTTTTACGTTATAAAATCGTATTTTTAGTAACTGTATGAGTTAAATGATTATCGATGTGCTTTTGGGAGCTATAACTTTATAAAAAGGGATTATTATTGCTATTATTGACTTTAAAGTTCATTCGTGCTATTTGTGCCTTTAAATTATATCGATAGTTTAATTTAGTCGTTATTCGATTTATTTAGTCGTTTCCTGAATACGATTAGGTTTTCAACATTAGAAGTAATTCGACGTTATTAAATCGAACCTAGATAGATTCGGGAATGAATACTTGATGAAGGATTATATTATCGATTTGGGTTTAGAGTTCGGGATACGAACTAAATTAGCGGTGCTTGTTATTAAACAGCTTAAAATAAAAAGAACGAGAAGGGAGGGGGATTTTGGTAATTATGCGCGAGGCTTTTCTTCCTTCCCCTCCCACGCGACACCCGACAGCCCCCAAGCTCTTTTTCTCCCTTCTCAACTTCTTCTTCCTCATCTCCTCTCGCTCCACCATGCTCGCAGCTAAAAGCACCAGAAAATCCACTCGATTTCCCCCCTCTTCTAGCTGTAATTCCACTCGTTCTACCTTCCCCACAAACTAGCGAAACCTTGGTGCCAAATCTGGACAAAATTCGGGGGAGAAATCACCACATTGGAGGTCAGTTTGGGGCGTCAAACTGGGAGGCACCGATTGTGTACCCAGGCTTGGCCATGCAACCTTGTTTCAAGCCACTTCGATTGTCCTGTAAATTGGTTGCTAATTCGCTGTATTGAACACCCATCACAACCCTAAACTAGTGAGTGAAGTCCTGGACGAATTGGGGTCTGTTTTGCGTGGGTTTGGACGCATGACTTGGGCAGATTTGGGTGTGGTCTAGTCTAGTCGAGCAATCAACAAACATGGGCCAAAGAATCGGGTCTTTCCCAGCACTCAAGGTTGAGCCCAGAGCCCTTCGAACGAATCCTTGGCTTGGATTGAGGTGGGTGTTTCTCGCCTCCTAAATTAGTATTAATTTCGAAACGTTTTAACCTAACCGATAATTAATGTTTAGTTAATTTCATGGATTATGTGATAAGAAACTATGCATGTTTAGAATCGATTCGAATCAATTTGGTTAATTTATGCCTGAGTTGTTAATTCGAAGTGAATTATATATGTTTAGCTTCGATTCGAATCAATTTAGGTAATTTAGGCCTCAGATGTTAATTCGAAATGAATTATATATGTTTAGCTTCGATTCGAATCAACTTAGTTAATTCAAGCTGGAAGCTTTAATTCGAAGTAAAGTATGCATGTTTAGCTTAGATACGAACTCAATTAGTTATCTCAAGCTCGAAGATTTAATTCGAAGTGAATTATGCATGTTTAGCTTTGATTCGAACCTAATAAGTTAACTGATGCCTGAAGATTTAATTCGAAGTGAATTATGCATGTTTAGCATTGATTCGAACCTATTCAGTTAATTGATGCATGAAGATTTAATTCGAAGTGAATTATATATGTTTAGCTTCGATTCGAATCAATTTGGTTAATTTATGCCTGAGTCGTTAATTCGGAGTGAATTATAAATGTTTAGCTTCGACTCGAATCAATTTAGGTAATTTTTGCCTGAGATGTTAATTCGAAGTGAATTATATATGTTTAGCTTTGATTCAAATCAACTTAGTTAATTCAAGCTGGAAGCTTTAATTCGAAGTAAAGTATGCATGTTTAGCTTAGATTCAAACTCAATTAGCTATCTCAAGCTTGAAGATTTAATTCGAAGTAAAGTATCTATGTTTAGCTGAGATTCGAACTTACTTAGATAAACCAAGCTTAAAGTTTTAAGTGGAATCATGCCTGGAAACTAACTTCGAAATGAATCGTATGTGTCTAAAATCAATGTAAATGAATGTTTAGTCATTCCATGAATGTTTATGAACTTCGAATTGCATCGTACGAGTTTAAAATCGACATATATAAATGTTGAGTCATTCTATGGTCATTTATACGCTTAACTATCCCATAATGGCTTACTAACTCTGAAGTAAATTATAAATGCTTAGAGCCCAATCATGTTTGAATTGCTAAGTAAAGTGCTATAGTTTTATATGTGGATGTGATGGTATCTATGCGTACGTATGCTTGCTGTAACGCACCGCTGAATGGTGCTGCTTGCCAGGTAAGTAGTTAAACCTTACCTCTTCATAAACTAGCATGATAATATGTTAAGATTAATAAATTGAAAAACTGAGCTGGTAGTTGGATGGTTTGAGGAAGAACTATGAGTGGTTCGAGGTTCTTGTGGTACGGTGCTTGTGAGGAGGGAGTCTGGGTTGTGATTACCGCAATCGTGTGGATGACGAGGCCATGTGTGGCTGATGTTGCTAAGTTGAATTATGAAGGGTTTGAATGTGTATATGTGCACCCCCACCCTTTCTATGCCATTAAGTTTGATTGCTTGCATAAGGGTGCGTTTTGAAAAAGAAAGATTTCATGTTTTGAAATGATAGTAGCCATAACTATTAGTGCATGATGGCCTATTTTAACTAAATGAATGCAGTTTTGGGAGTGAACTCGCTTGAACGGGGGAATCCCTAAAGAGTTTTACAAAGGCGTGAGTTGCATGATAAGGATTTCGCTGTGAGAGGCAGCAAACTTATTAGTCGTTATGACCAGTTTAAATAGCTAAGATAAGTGCTTAGAGACAATAGATGGGAGTGAACCTGCATGAACGGGGAATCCCTAGCCTAGAGAGCAACTCCTAGAGACTCTGACGAGGGTTAAGGTTCAAAAGTTAGTTGCCATCCCGGGAGTAAGAGCTTATTGTGAGTTAATCTCACTGGGATTGAGTGTAGATCTCTCCCAACCAGCACTTTATAATGATCTTATACCCAGAAGTAGTTTCTTATCAAATGAGAAAAGCTGTTGGTGTTTTGCCTTTCTAAGTATTTCAGAAAGAAAGTTTTTAAGGGTCATGAGACAAAGGTGAAAGAGATTCTTTCAAAGAATATGAGCCTAGAAGAGTTTTTATGAGCCTCAAGAGGCTAAATAAAGTGTTTTCAATAAAAAAGAAAGAAAGCTTTCTATGTATAACATGTGCATGTTCTAAGTATAGCTTATGAATGAGATACTAAGTAAGATAAGAATATGAAAAGAAAGTCTTATGAGCATATTCATGCATACCTTATGAATGAGATTTGATTGAGACTTGAAATGTGTATGTCTTATGCACCTCATTTGAATGAAATGCCAAGAAAAGTATGATTATAAAAAGAGATAACCTTATGTGCACATCATGTGAATAGGGTTTCATGCATAGTCCGAATAGAATGCTAAGAAGTTATGTTTATGAAAAAGAAAGTCTCTGTGCTTAGCCTCGTCACTTGTTTAAGTGTTTGACCGCCTGTTGGTAAAGAAGTTTAGTCATTTAGAGACCTAGAAATGTGTTTGAGTGCTTAAAGACAAGTTTATGGTTAGTGATGTTTCCATAGCAATTTTATGAATGCCTTATATGATAAGTAAAGTATGAATACGTGATATGTGACTATTAAAGATATTATTGCCTGCAATGGTTTTGGTTTTAAGGGTGTTGAGGGACACTCACTGAGCGTGTGGTTGCTTATGCCATTACTCTTTCCCCTTTTCCCCCAGGTTTTCTCTATGACAGGAAAAAGTTGAGTCAACTATGTCGGGACATAATCTATTCTCGCTTGTAAGGTGTCATATGTGCCTACCTACGTCTTTAATGAAGTCTTGTAAAGTTTGTAAACGTTTGTAAACAAGTATTCTAGTTCATGTAATGCATATTGTTTATGAGTCGCTCTGTATGGCCATATGAGCCAACCATCTAATTAGTTATATGTCTTCTTGGTCAAAGTTAGTTATGTTTTGGAATGTAAACCCCAATACTCCGGTTGTGTGAACTGTTGAGTTGTATCTTTTACTTTTTCGGTATTAATGAACTATTCTGGTTGGTGAACTCCGAGCGAGTGGCTCGTTGAGTTATGAACTCTGACTTGTAGCCGTTGAGCTTCTTTTAAATGTTTTACGCTTCCGTTGATTTGCAGGGATTTATTGTAAGGCTTTTAGCCTGGAAACGACCAATTTTTAGGGGAAACTCTGTCCGTCTCGTCCCTGAATGTAAGCAAAAAGTTAAGAAAACGTAACGCTGTTGGCCCTAGGGGCTGGGGGTGTTACAGGAAAATAGCATACACGTTTCCCTCGCACTTACCTTTTCGTTCCCTTTCGGTTTGCGTTTTGCAGTACAAAGCTCTTTAAGGAACTTGGCATGCCGAGGCACCTGCTTTATGGCATTTAGGAGAGGAATGTTGATCTCTACCTTCCTAAATGTTTCTAAGATTTCTTGGTTTGCCTCATCTACCTTAGGGGTTTTCCCTCTGAGTCTACTAGGAAAATGTTGTAATGGCTTGTAAGGTTCCTTCTTTTCCTCACCTAGTTCTTTAACACTAAAGGTGGTATCTTTATCTTGGTTAGGTTTAGGTTTGTTGACATCTATTTCATGTTCTACCTCTATACTCTTCCTAGGTTCCTTCAACTATTTCCCACTCCTAAGTGTCATGGCACTCACATTTTCCTTTGGGCTCTGGAATGGTTGAGATAGCAATCTATGTTGTATTTGGGCATGGAGGTTGCTAACTATGGTATCAGTAGCAGTCTGTTTCTCCTGGACTTATTTAAGAGTCATCTCTATGTTCTAAAACCTAATGTCAACCTCCTTTTTCTGATCATCCATCTTTCTTATGACTTGCTCTAAAAGAAAATTCGTTCTATCATGAGCAAATGGTTGACGTGATAGTTGGGCAAAACCTGGGGGGTTATTCTTAGGTCCATACCTAAGGTTAGGGTGGTATCTCCATTCTTCATTATAAGTGTTGGAGTAGGGGTCATACTTCTTTGACCTTGGTTAGAAAACATAGCATTTGCATCACCCTTTGAAGTGTAGGCCATGCATCAGTAGCATGTCCCTCTAAACATCAAATACCACACACCAATGCTTTTTGAACTCCTCCATTGATGAGTTTGTTCAGCGTAGCAATGATCTGAGACAACTGGGTCTCTATAGATAGACCTGAACTAAGCTCATTGACCGTCCTAAACTGGGGTTCCCTAGTGCCAAATTGTTAAGTGTTTTGCCCTATGATATTAAATAATTCCCTAGCCTGAGCTGGAGTCTTATTAACCAAAGGCCCCCCACTAGCAACATCCATCATATTTCTATCTATCGGTAATAAACCTTTATAGAAACATTGAATCAATAATTGTTCAGAAATTTAATATTGGGGACAACTAGTACATAATTTATTAAAACATTCCCAATACTCATGGAAAGTTTCCCCATTCATTTGCTTAATTCTACATATTTCTTTTCTAATGGATCTAATTTTACATGCGGGAATTTTTTTTTTCTAAAAATGCTTTATGAACTTGGGTCCATGAAGCGAATATTGCAGGGGGTAAATAATATAACCGGTCTTTGGCCTTGTTATGAAGTGAGAAAGGAAATGCTCTCAATCTAATTTGGTCCTAGGTGATATCCTCAAGTTGCATGGTCGACATGTAATAATGAACTCATTAATATGGCGATATGGATCCTTACGAGGCAATCCATGAAACTTAGACAGTAAATTTAAAAATCCAGAGTTAGGCTTAAGTGGTCGGTCTAAAATAGGATAAGTGATAGACAAAGGTTGAGTTTCCAAATTAGATGCATCAAGTTCACGTAAAGTAGTCATCTCAACTTTAGTAATTTCACAACTTATCAATTCGAAGCTTACAGATTCAAAGTCACTTACTTTACTTTCAAACACCTCAAACTTATGCTCATTTTTCTCTTCGATCATGCGACCACTCCTTAATCTCATAAATAAAAGCAACATACAAAAATAAAATACTAGAGCTAAAACAAAATAATAAAAGTAGTAAAATTAAATAGAAGTAAACTAACAATTTTATTTTCTTTTCCCGACAACGGCGCCAAAGTTTGTAAAGCTTGTCGTAGAGCTACAAATTAAACCACTACTTTGATTTATGAATAAGATTTATAGCATAGGAAAGTAAGGATCGATCCTATGAGGAAAGATTATATATAATAGTTAGTTTAAATCTAATTAAATTTACTACTCTAATTTATTTTACTTTCTCTTTATGTTACAAAAACAAATCAAATTAAATAAGTAAAAATCAGGAAAAATTACTTAATACTGTCCCTGAATATTCTAAATTTAATTCTGGAAATTAAAACAGTAAATAGATATCTTAAATATTCTGGAAAAATAAAAACAGAAATAATCACACAATATTGGACTGAAAATTCAAACAGAAAATAACACGCAGAAAATTAATATTAAAAATGATAGAAAGTAATATAAATTAATATTCTGCAATTTTATAAATTTATATCTCTAAAATTATATGTAATTAAATTCAAAAAAATTAAAACAGCAAATTAACTACAGAAAATTAAAACAGAAAATAAAATATAAAGTTAGAGAAATAATAAACTGCACTAATATTAATAAGAAAATAAATAACAAAAGCACCCAGATTTTAGAACATAATTTTGCAGACTTAATAAAACCCTGAAAACGTAAAATAAAAATTTAAAACGTAATTTGTCAGAATTATTAAAGTAAAAACCTGCACGTATTCAATTCACAAAATAATTCTGAAAAATTATCAAATAATTTTGAAAAATTCTGAAATTAAATTCAAGAAAATTAGAATACTTCATAAACCATAAACTGGATTAAAACATGAAAAAAAATAAAATCAACTATTTTTAACCTAATTTCTAACAAACCGGTAGATAAATGGCAAAACAAATATAAAATAAATCTGAAAATTATAATCACACTAAAAACCAAAATATAGCTAATCTAAAATCACTAAGACACTCCTAAATGACTACTCTTTTGGGGGGGGGGGTAAATGAAATTTATATTAAAGCTTATAAATTTAAGAATTAAAATTGACAACTAAAGAAATTAACTAACACGCAACAAATAATTATCAAGGATACCAAATTTATGAAAAATACTTAGCATAATCTACATCCACCATGCAAATTAATGTTTATCATCAACACACAAATTGATTTATCTATGAGTTAGATTGCAGAAGACACCCACTAGCGGATCTTCCCCGTTTTTCCTTATATTATAGTTTATTTAGGTCAATGCCTAATATAAACCCTACTAGTTTTGCTAATCTTAATACCAACGCAAGAATTTAATCGAACTATAGTATTAAGTATTAGAAAAACATCATCTAACGCTTTGTAACCAATTTACCAGCAAATTGATTTAACAAAGATCTATAATGATTACCTAATAAAAGAGATGGGTTTGAGCCAACCATGATTAATTAGGATGATACTTATGCCTAAAAGACTATAACTTTTATGTACTAAAGCCTTTTAAACTATCATATGAATTCGTACTAAACTAACTAGCATGCATTCTAATTAATTTAATGTGAATATCATAAATGATAAATACTAATCGTTATAGAATCATGAATAAAAATCAACTAGACAATAAAGCATAAAACTTGTTTCAAAATGACTAATTTAGCATGGTTTTAAATAGATTATACTAAGTACAAGGAAATTACTCACTCATATTAAAAATAAAATTACAACGATTAACCAAAGCTTTCATGTTTAACAATAAACTAAACAAAAAAAGAAAAGAAAAGAAAAAAAAAGAAATCAGGACAATACTACTTTGTTTGGGTGATGATGATGATCCATGAGGTTGATGATGTTGATCGATGCGGTTGATGATGTGTGAGGTAGTGGTGAAGTGATGGTTACATATTCATTTTTTTCCTGGGAATGAAGTGATGTTCTTTCATCAATTAGCCACCCACCAACATTTGGATGTTAGGTTTTGAGACGTTATCTATGAAGGCAATCTACCTGTCCAGAGAGTTGTAATTAAGAAGCTAGTTCTATCAACTCCTCAAGGTATTGAGAAGTTCTAGAGTTAATTGCAAATATACTAGATTTTCACCTTATGGGATGTTGAAATTGACAAATTCTTTAATGATTGTTGAGAAGCAGTGAGTGGGCACTCCCTTGGTGGATCCCCATCAAGGATCGGGCCCAAGGGGAGGAGGATGGGGAAAGAATTTGTCCCCGAAATAGGGAATGAGGAGGGGAGTTTGGCAGGGACACTCCCCAGCCCCGACCTGGCCCATTGTCATCCCTACTTTTTGAGTGCTCAAAGTTTAACTAAGCTTTATGTTTATCAGGTGACTTCGATATAAGTGTTCATGAGGGTTGGTTTTTAATAAAGTTTCTCAATCTCAACTTTTAAGGACTTAAGAGAGAGTTTTTTCAAGTTTCTCTTAGGTGATATATGCATAAAATATGTCCTTGGAAAAGTAGGTGTAATAGCCAGGGAATTTCAATTAGAGTTAATTGATGAGGTTGTGATTTTTTCAGCTATATTTTATTACAGTAGTCATAATAGACTAATTTTTGTGTGTTAATTAAGTGTATTAATGTATGTGAATTAGTTTTTAAAGCTTTGTTGATTTATTATGTAGTGGCGTGAAATTAGTAACTACTCGAGAATTAGGCCAATGATAGATTTTGCGAGATTATTGTATTAGATTGGGCTATTAGTTGCTAGAGACTGAGTGGCCTTGAGTTTATTTGGTTCCAAATTCGTCTTTGGGTGTATTAAGTTGGGAAAAAAAAGAAAAGGGAGCTTATGGATTTAGACAGCCGGGTGCCTACCCAACCCCAAAATCACGATAGCAACGCACACCAGCTTCTCTTCTTTTACACCTCAACTTAATTGCTTTCTTCATTTTTCCGACTCCTATCGCTGCTCCCATAACCATCGAAAGAGAGAGAAGAGAGTGAGAGAGGGGCAAGTGATAAGTGCTGAGAATGTGGATCATTTTAGGGTCATTTGATAGCATTTCCTAGGGGATTGTGTGTTTAAGTGAATAACTTGCGCCCTTTTTTCTATTTTACACTCGAGTACGCTTCTTTGATGCATGTTGTAGGGTTTAAGCCTTTTTAACCCAGTAGTGACCCTCTTTTGGGCACATTTTGACTCACGACGGTGGTACGCCCATCCCATATTCCCCTGGGGCAAAGAAGAAATGTCGATCTCACGGCCGGGGCTCACCACGGTTAGACTGTGATGGTTACCATGGTACGTGGTGAGTTGAAAACTGCGAACCTCTTTGCCTTTGTTGCGTAGTTGAGTTCATGTATATGAAGGTGTCCTTGATTGAAGGCAATGTATCCCCACTCATCCTATCACTTATTTATCTCATTAGTTTAGAAATTTTCTAGTCGTTTTGGAGTAAAAAGAGGATTTGGAGGAAAAAATTGCCAATTGGGGGCTAAAAGATTGAAAGATCATTGAAGAACCTCCACAGCTTGCTAAGCACACACTTCCCTTTTGTTTCTTATTGAATTCTTGTTAATTTGGTTTAGAAAATGTTTAGTTTAAACATGAGTGAGTAGTTTACTTTTATCTAGGGATTTGCTTGCCAACCATTGAAGTTGGATCTCTAATTCTATTACTTGTGTTTAATCTATATTGGAATGATTCAATTTTATCTTGTGATTGAATTGATGTGAGTAAAGTTTAGCCAGATTTGGTTACATATGCTATATAGTTAAGTGAGGTACCGAAATGAGAAACTCACTATTAGACTTACAAGATTGAACTTGACCTAGTAATTCTTGAAAGAGAGTCGCATGTTAAGCGGAGACATTAGCAGTCAAGAACTATAACCTACACTAAAACAAGGACATTCAAAAGAATGGTAATTGAATTAGTGTAGGCAATTCGATTTATCTCGAAATAAAAGACTGAATTAAGTTGGATTGCATTCCTTTGGATCACCCAATAAGAAAGAGCACATGTTAAATCCAAGGATCCAACTCTTTGCTAGGCAAAACAAATCCCTAATTCCCTTTCCTTAATTGAATTCCTAAACTTGCTGCTTAGTAGTGAACTAGCATAGCTAAAATAATCCATTGAAAATTTGTTTGCTGACATTTTTAGTAGGGAAAAAGTCAATAGATTGCTTTGGTCCTTGAGAACAATATTTGATCTAAACTACAACAACCGTGCACATGCGGGGCAGGTCAAGTTTTCAGCTCCATTGCTGGGGTCCAATTTGTCAAATATTGAGTTAATCCTAGAGAATTGACTAAGCACTTTTCTCTTTAACTTTTGATCTACTTTGGTAGTGTTTGTGTTAGTGCTTACAGGAATTCTTTTCCTTATATCCGAAGTTCATTTCTATATGAACCCAATCCCGAGATTGACAGGACTTTTCGTGTAAGGAGGAGGAAGAAAAGGCTTTAGAAGCAAAGGCGTAAGGCCCCTGATACAATGGCCAATGGCATGGGAGACTGAAGAAAGACACTCCCGGATTTCATTACCCTGGGAGTCCAAGGCATCACTTCTAGCATTATTCGACCAACTATAGAAGCTCATAATTTTAAGCTTAAACGAGCCCTGATCTCCATGGTTCAACAAGCAGAATTCGGTGGTGCTCTAATGGAAGACCCAAATCTACACCTCTCGGTCTTTTTGGAGGTGTGTAATACATTAAAGCTAAATCGAGTCTCCACCGATGTCATTCACCTTCACTTATTTCCCTTTTCACTAATGATAAGGCATGGGCATAACTCCATTCCTTGCCTCAAGGTTCCATTATAACTTGGGATGAGATCACCAGGGCCTTTCTTGCCAAATTCTTCCCACCTAGTAAGACGACAAACTTGAGGATCCAAATAACTACCTTTTCTCAAAGGGACGATATGAAGGATCCTTACCTTAGGCTCCAAAAATGGATGATCATGCAAGTGTTCTACAATGGAGTTACTCAACCTATATGATCCACCATTGATGCGGCGGTGGGTGGCACCTTGATGAGCAAAACGGAGGATGAGGCCTACAATTTGATTAAGGAGATGACACTCAATAAGTTTCAATGCTCTAATGAGAGAAGGCAAACTAAATGGGTTAGAGGTAAGCTAGAAGTGGATGCACTTACTTTATGTTCTGCTAAAGTAGATACTATGACTTAAAGATTGGATTGTTTGAATGTTAATGCTTTAAATTCAAGTGCTCTTCTCCCATGCAAAATTTGTGGTCTCGTTGACCATGTAACTATAAATTGCCAAGTTGGAGTCCTTTTTCCCAAGATACTAGTCACCAAGTCAATTACGTCAACCACAATTTGAGATCGACCAATGATCCTTATTCTAATACATATAATCCGAGTTGGAGGAATCACCCAAATTTCTCGTACATGTCTAACCATCCCAATTCAACCTAAATGAATGGTAGACCACTCATTTGGTTTTAAGGGCCTCTCTTTCCTAAACAAGCTTCCCAAAAGTCTAACTTAGAGGCTATGATAGAGAGCATGCTTAAGAGGTAATAAAAGCAAGATAAGTACATAAATCAATTAGTCTCTGAGGTTGATGTGCTTACTACTCATAATAAGATGTTGGAGGCCCAAATTTCCCAACAAGCTAGCTCTTCATCTATACCCTCGGGAAGACTTCCTAAAGACCCTCAAATGATGTGCAATGATGCAACTCCATGATTTTGAGGGGAGACAAATAACTTGAGGGGCCTAAACGGGTTAGCAATGATGTGAATTTGCATGATAATGAGAGTGTTGGTAACAAAGAGGTGTCTAGCGCCTGAAATGATGTGCATGATAATGTTGTAGAGTATACTAATGAGATTACAAAAGACCCTAAACATACGTCCCCAAAGCCTTACACTCCACCTTTGCCTTTCCCTCAAATAATGGCTAAGGCTAAGCTTGACTTACAATTTGGAAAGTTTTTAGAGGTCTTGAGAAACTTTATATTAATATTCCATTCACCGATGCTTTGTCTAAAATAGTTTCCTATGCTAAATTTTGAAAGAGATTTTGTCTAATAAAAGAAAGCTAGAGGAGCATGAAACTGATCCTTGACTGAAGAATATAATGTCGCGATCCAAAATAAGCTTCTCGCTAAGCTTAAGGATCCAGGTAGCTTCTCCATCCCTTGCTTGATAGGGAATGTGTGTATTGACCGCGCGTTGTGTGATGTAGGCTTTAGTGTAAGCTTGATGCCCCTTTCTTTGTGTGAGAAGCTTAACTTAGGAGAAATAAGACCTACTACTATCTCCCTACAATTGGCAAATCGTTCTATTAAATACCTTGTGAGTGTTTTAAAGGATGTCCCCCTTAAGGTGGACGATTTATATGTGCCAGTTGACTTCGTGATACTTGAAATGGAAAATGATACATGCACCCTATCATTCTTGGAAGGCCTTTCTTGGCCACCGCTGGTTTCCGTATTGATGTCAAGAATAGTAAATTGTCCTTTGATGGGGGGAGGGAGAAGGTGATCGTATGGAGTTTAATTTGTTTAAGGCTTTTAAACTCCCATCTATTTCTGATGAGTGCCATAGAATCAATGTGATTGATAATTTGGTAAGGGAAGAAGTCACTAACCATGTTTTTAATGACCCTCTTGAGCATTGTATGTTGAATGACGGTACTTCTAAGGATGAGAATCTCGAAGTTGCCATGTGTTCTCACTTCTTGAAAGCCTCTCCAAAAGTTCCACCTTTTGTTGCAATGGTGGAAGAACTTGCTTGTGATAAGCCCCCGTCAGATGAGGAGTGTGCCCACGAGGTAGAGTTGAAACCTCTCCTTTTGTCTTTGAGTTACGAATTTCTAAGCCTAAACTCTACATACCCAGCGATTGTTAATTCTAATTTGAGTGCATCTCTAATTACTTCTTTACTTAGAGTGCTTAGATTGCATCTAAAGGCCATAAGATATACTATGAAGACTTAAAAGGAATTCACCTTTTGTATGTATGCATCACATTTTGATGGAAGATGACCATAAGCACTCAATTAACCACCAAAGAAGGTTAAACCCTAACATCAAAGAGGTGGTTAAAAAGAAAATTTTGAAATTACTTAAGGCCAACATTATCTACCCTATATTTGATAGTAAGTGGGTAAGCCTAGTCCATGTTATGCTTAAGAAAGGAGGAATGATAGTTGTAGAAAATGAGAATAATGAACTAATTCCCACTAGGACAGTCACGGGTTGGCGTATGTTCATTGACTACAGAAAGTTAAATAAAGCCACTCATAAGGACCATTTTTCCCTCCCCTTCATTGACCAAATGCTTGAGAAGTTAGCTAAGAATCCCTATTTTTGCTATCTAGAGGGGTATTCGGGAATTTTCTAAATCCCTATCTACCCTAGTGACTAAGAAAAGACCACATTTACTTATCCATATGGGACATTTGCATATAGGAGGATGTCATTTGGGCTATGCAATGCCCTCGCCACTTTTCAACATTGCATGATGGCCATTTTCTCTTATTTTATTGAGGACATTATGGAGGTGTTCATGGATGATTTTTTTTGTGTATGTAATATTTTTTGATCATTGCTTGCATAATTTGTCCAATTAGAAGATATGAATTTGGTCTTGAATTGGGAAAAGTGTCATTTTGTGCTACAAGAGGGGGTTGTCCTAAGACATATTGTCTCCAATAAAGGCATTGAGGTTGAAAAAGCAAAGGTAGAGGTGATTAAGAAATTACCACCACCGAATTCACCACCGAATTCTATGAATGGTGTGAGGAGTTTTCTTGGACATGTCAGTTTTTACTGATGGTTCATTAAAGGTTTTTCGAAAATTGCAAAACTTTTCACTCAATTGCTTATCAAGGATGTGCCTTTTGACTTTAATGAAGAGTGCTTGAGTGCTTTTCTTTGGTTGAAAGAAGCTTCAGCTCCGGTGATGCAAGGCCCAGATTGGGGGCTCCCTTTTCAAATGATGTGTCATGCCAACGATTTTGCATTGGGAGCCATTTTAGGACAACGACAGGACAACAATATATGCCATTTATTATACGATTCGAACTCTTGATGAGGCTCAAGTGAATTATACCATGACAGAGAAGGAATTCTTAGTGGTTGCATTTGCATTAGAGAAGTTCCCGTCATACTTGATCAATTCATGGTCATAGTTTCACCGATCATGCTGCGTTGAAGCATCTATTGAAGAAATCCGACTCTGAATCCCACCTTATTCGATGGGTTCTTATCCTCCAAGAGTTTGACTTGGAGATTCAAGACAAGGTCTGGCTAAGAATGTGGTAGCTTATCACTTATCCCGCATGGGCCTTGATGCCACACTTATTGAAGAACTCCCAATTGACGACTCATTTTTGGATGACCATCTCCTTGCCATTTATCACCAAGCCACTTTGTGGTTTGCTAATTGGTAAACTATAAAGTATGTGGAGTGTTGCCTCTTGGGTTGTCTTATCTACAAAAGAAGAAATTCTTAGCCATTTGCTAAGTATTATGTGTGGGAGGAACCTCTACTCTATAAGCTATGTAGAGATGGTATATATCGAAGATGTTTGATGGAGGATGAGGTCCATAGTGTCCTCGACATTGCCGTACTTTGAATTATGGTGGATACTTTGGTCTGGACAAGACTACTGAAGGTCCTTTAATCGGACTACTTTTGGCCCACTCTCTTGAAAGATGTAACAAAATTTGTACTTATATGTGATCGCTGCTAACGAGTGGGGAATATTTTCAAGCGGCATGAGATGCCTCCAAGTGGAATTCTTGAGCAGGAGCTCTTTCATATTTGGGGAATCGACTTCATGATTCCATTTCCTCCATCGCATAATAATCTCTACATCCTTATAGCGGTTGACTATGTATCGAAGTGGGTGAAGGCTATAGCCACTCCTACCAATGACTCTAAGGTGCTGATCAAGTTCCTAAAGAAACATATTCTCACCTGGTTTGGCATACCAAGGGCTCTTTTGAGTGACAATGGGACCCATTTTTGCAACAAGGCTTTAGAGTCTCTCTTAAAGAGGTATGGGGTTTTCCACAAAGGTTGCTACACCTTATCGCCCCCCAACTAATGGTCAAGTTAAGATCTCCAACCATGAACTGAAGAGTAACTTAAAGAAGACGGTTGATCGGTCCCCTAAAGATTGGTCTTTGAAGCTTGATGATGGTTTATAGGCCTACAAACTTGCCTGTAAGACTCCTCTAACACTACTCCTTACAGGCTAGTGTTTGGGAAGACTTGTCATTTACCTATGGATTAGGGGCACTAGGCATATTAGGCTATTTGCATGCTGAATTTTGATTGTAAAGCGGTCGGAGAGAGGGCAATGTTGCAACTAAGTGAGCTTGATGAATTGAGGTTGGAAGCGCATGAGAGTTCCAAGATTGACAAATAAAGGACCAAGAGATGGCATGACAAGGACATCATAAAGAAGCGATTTGAGGAAGATGACATAATTCTTTTGTTAAACTCCAAGTTACAATTATTTCTTGGTAAGCTGAGATCCCGGTGGTTAGGGCCATTTCAAGTCACCCAAGTTTTTCCTCATAGAGCGGTCGATGTGTGGACCAAGTCTACTGGTACATTCAAGATAAATAGGCAGTGACCTAAACCCTATTTTGTTAAGGAGACAATCGAGAAAGCCGCTATTCATACCCTCATTGATCCAGCACAAGCATACGAAGTAGGTCGAGCCCTTGACCCTAAAAGAGAACTTCCTAGGAGCCAACCCAAGTATTTTATTGCTTTTATCTCCCTTTTGATGTACATATACTTTAGGTGAAAAAAAAACCAAAAAAAAAGAGAGTTTCAAGGTTAGCAGTAGTGAGTCAGTCACCACCATGGTCCCAGCGTGGTGTTTTCGATGGACCGTGGTGTAACCATCACAGAAAACCCAAAAAATACAAAAAAAGCTAAAGAAAAACATGAACAGTAGACTGGAAACGCCTACCACAGTTAGTCCGTGGTGCTCACCACAAACCATGGTGAGCGGCTGCGGCCCGTAGTTGAGGGTCTTTAGCCACGGTGCCTTTCCCCCTCCCTTTCCCTTTCATCCTCCCCACGTCTCTCTCTCTTTACCTCTCTCCTTCTCTCTCTTAAACCTCAATTACCAAACCTCTGAATGCTTCACTTCTTCAACCATTTTTCACACAAATTCTCACAAAATCTCTCAATTTTTGTCCCATTCCTCTTCCTTTCTCCAAATTTCCGTTTTTGTCACACAAATTTCCACTTGTTCTTCTCTATCTAACCACCCCTTCATCTTTGTCTACCTCTATTCTCCATTGTTCTCCATTACTACTTACATCCTCATATTTTTCCCTCACATTCACTGTCTACAATCCATTGCCTCAAAACCTCTTCAATTTCTCCAATTTCTCTTTTTTTCATACACCCCTATCCTCCATTTTTCAGGATTTCTCCAAATCTTTCCCATTTCCCTCCATCTTTACTCAAGAGCTTCCATGGTACCAAAGAAGAAACTTCAGATCACCAAAGGAGAGGATACATTGAATCAAGAGCCGCAACGGGCCCTAAGAACTTCCTGCACTTTCGGTAATGCCCGAACCCAAGGTAATAGCCTTCACCCACTTGGTTTAACTCATCCCGATCATATTTCATGTTATACTTGCTTCAGCAGTAGAATTATTGTCCGTACCCATTTTTATGGTAAGGATTTGTTGGCCCAATTGGGATTGTTGAATGATATTAGATGGTTGTTTGCCCGAGGTCACTTTATTGAAATGAAGAACCATACATGTAGGGACCTAGCCCTTGAATTCTTAAGTACCTTGCATGTGAAGGTCACTTGAGGTCCTAGATGTCAAGGAGGGTATCTTTCATTCTATTTCCAAGGGGAATTCTATGAATTGAACTCTAGTGCCCTTAATAACGTGTTTGGCTTTCCACCTAGTTTGTACTTTCCTTGGCGTCAAGTCCCCTCCCAGAGTTTAACCCGAATGCTTTTAGGGATGAGATTTTGGGGCATCATAGGTACGTTGCAAGTATTTACAAGGACACTTTCATTGGGAATCCTTGTATCTGGGTGGCCTAATACATGCTTTCTTATGGTGTATTATGAATGTCCCTCAATTATCTGAGTTGTACTTTTTGTCCTCTATGATAAATGGTGATCGAATTGACCTTGGGTCTTTCTTCGCATGCCAATTATATAGTACAACTACCATTACTGCGGGTAGGACCGTAATTTGGGGTCTCATCACCTCTATTGCTTGGTCTTGAGAGTTAAGCTTAACCCTAAGGATAGAGTTTCGAGGTTCGAGTGGATTGATGAATATGCTTTTGAGCAGATGAAATTTTGTAAAGTTGAGGTTGGTCATTTGCGTTGGATATACCTTGGGAATCGGCTTTTTTCGCTTCCCAATGTTGAGCGGACCACTTTACTTCATCGAGCTATCCTCTCTAAGTTACCTGGTGATGCTGAGATTGTGCACCCCGCCCCTCTTCAACCCCTACATACTTATCATGGTGGCCTTAATTCTTACTCGCAGCCTTCATCCCATGATTGTGATGACGTTTAGGCCACCCTTAGGTCCATTTAGGAGGAGCGAGCTTCCATATGAGCACATGTTGCAACTGAACATGCTGCTCATTGTGACTTTACCAAGTGTGGCAATGAGCTATGGGGGATGATTTCCTTCCAAAACCAATATTTTTAGAACTTTAGGGCTTGTCTTGAGAATTGGAGAGATGGGCATATCTCTCAAGGCCATCCCCCACACGCTTCTTCCCCTCATCCCTTTTGATAGCTTTTTAGCTCTCCCCCTTCCCTTATCTCCATTTGTGCTCGCATTACTGACAAAGTTGTGTCCAAGTATGGGGGAGTTATGATGGCATCTGATGCCTGGTATCTTGGTTTGAGTATGTGTATATAGTGTACATGATTGCATTTAGGTTTGCATTTTATGAGTAACCTCATGTAGCTACAGCATGTCATTAGTGTGTTTAGTTTCATTATCATAGCTTTGCATTTCTTGTGCATTAAAAGCATGACCTTTAGAGTAGTTTTGCATTTAGGTATAACTTCATGTAGGCTTGCATTTTAGAAATAAAAAAAATTCGAAAAAATGATCCTTTGATGATAAACTTTATAGACTAGGCAGTCTTCTCTGGTTTGGAATGATCCTTTGATATGCCTAATGTGAATAAAAGTATTTGGACATGGTTCTTGAAAAACAAGAAGTGCTTTATGTTTTGGCCATGTGTTGAGTGCGAATTGATTGCCCCTTGATTCTTTTTATGAATGTTGGCATATTAGTCCTAATGAGCTAGTTATGACCTTGGTAGATGTCCCATACTCCCATGAGGCTTTGAGCTTGAAAAGACTAATTTATGAATTTTAATTTCTTTTCCTTTACTTGAGTGACTTTTTCTAGATATCATTTCTCTAAACCTTGCTTTCACTTTAATTCAAGATCACACTTAGTGTATGTATTTAAGCAAAATGATTGAGGCATTCTTTGATTTGATGAACCCCAAAGACCAAATAGCCGCCCTTTCTAGCCATTTGAGCCTTAACCCAAGTTTATTATGTGAACCTTCATACATAGCCTTGGCCAAGCACATATCTTTCCCCTTAACCAAGACTATAGAGAGTTTGATTTCTTGATATTTTGATTGGGAGTAGCTTGGACTGTCGATATCTTTTGGTGCTTTGGGTTGGTCAGTTGGTGAAGGGATTTGTGCTCATTTGCTCATATGAGGTATTCCTTGCTTCGATAATGGGTGGGTTATTTTAAGATGATGGGGGAAGAGTTGAAAAAAAAAAAAAGAGTTCTGATGTTTATTCCCTTTACCAATCTCTTTGTTAAAAAAAAAGAAGAAAAAAGACAAAGGAAAAAAATTGCAAAAACTTGACCAAAAAAAAAAAATTGAAAACAAAGGATGAAAAGGGTGAATAAAAAAGTTTGGCATTATTGGATTGTATGTAACTCTATTCTTCTCCTTTGATTTGCATAAGGGGATGTGTTTGTGTATTTGAGTAGTTTTGAGGAGAGTTTTTCATGATACCATTAGGAGAGTTTAGTTCTTATCTTTGGCTTTTAAGCCCCACATTCCCGAAAATATTTGTTCCCGTCTTACCTTTACCCATAACCTTATTACAATATGTATAAAGTCCTCATGATTATCTAATATGTGTTGCATACTAGTGATGGTGAATTAGAGAGTTTCAGCAAGCTTATGGTAGAATTGAGTCTTGGGAGTGAGAGTTGAGGGAGCCTTACTACATCTTAAAACACATAAGTGAAGAGTGTCACATGACCAAAGTGAGGTTGTACCAGTTTTTCTAGCTCTATGTTTTCCATGTGCTGGTGTGATTGCGTTCAATGATTAGGGCAACTAATTCAAACATTAATTGTGGAATTTAAGGAACTTTTGAAAACTTCGTTCCTTTAGCAATCCCTTTATCTGATTGCTAAATGTTTTTGAGTGCTGTTGGGCTAACTTTGGGTTGATCTTACCATTAAAGATGCTATTAATGTCTTTCCTAAGGAGGTTATGAATAAAGTTTTAGTTTTAGGGTTGCTTAGGAACAAGCAATGGTTAAAGCATGGGGGACTTTGATAAGTGCTGAGAATGTACATCATTTTAGGGTCATTTGATAGTATTTCCTAGGGGATTGTGTGTTCGAGTAAATGATTTGCACCTATTTTTCCGTTTTACACTGGGGTATGCTTCTTTGATGCATTTTATAGATTTTAAGCCCATTTAACCTAGCATTGACCCTCTTTTGGGTACATTTTGACTCACCACTGTCGTACCCCCATACCCGTGGGCAAAGAAGAAATGTCGATCTCATAGCTAGTGCTTACTACGGTCTGTGGTGAACTGAAAACTACTAACCTCTTCGCCTTTCTCTGTTGCATGGTTCAGAATGCTTGAGCTCGTGCATATAAAGGGGTCCTCGGCTGAAGGCAATGCATCCCCATTCATCCTATCACCCATCTCTCTCATTAGTTTAGAAATTTTCTAGTCATTTCGAAGCAAAAAGAGGATTTGAAGGAAGAAATCGTCAATTGGAGGCTAAAAGATTAAAAGATCATTAAACAACCTCCATGGCTTGCTAAGCACACTCTTCCCTTTTGTTTCTTCTTGAACTCTTACTAATTTGGTTTAGATAATGTTTAGTTTGAGCGTGAGTGAGTAGTTTGCTTTTATCTAGGAATTTGCCAGCCAACCATTGATGTTGGATCTCTAATTCTATTATGTGTGTTTAATCTAGGTTGGAATGATTCAATCTTGTCTTGTGATTGAATTGATATGAGTAAAGTTTGGCTAGATTTGCTTGCATATGCTAGATAGTTGACTGAAGTACGAAAATGAGAAACTCACTATTAGACTTATAAGATCAAACTTGACCTAGTAATTCTTGAAAGAGAGTTGCATGTTGAGAGAAGACATTAGCAATCAAGACCTATAACCTAGATTAAAACAAAGATGTTTGAAAGAATGGTAATTGGATTAGTGTCGACAATTCGATTTATCTCGAAAGAAAATATTAAATCAAGTTAGATTGTATTCCTTTCGATCATCTGTTCTGGAGTGATGCACGCGAATTTTACACCTCATTCTACCTAGATTTAGCTTAAATAATTGGTAAATTAGGTTATTTATTTGTGTTTTGTTGGTTTTGTAGGTAATAAAGAAAATTGCATAAATGAGAGATAATTCGTACAAAGTACGCCAAAAGTTAGGCACGTTAACCCAGAAAACCTTGGAGGATAACCCTGGATAACTACGAAGCAAGGTCGGGTCAACAAGTACAAAAATTATGGGAGAAATAAGGAAGAAAAACACTTTAGAAATTTGGTATGGGCTGCCAGCGCTAGGTGGTAAGGGCTGCCAGGGCCAGTCGATAAGGGCTGCCAGTGCCAGGTGGCACGGGTACTCGTGCTGAATCCTATTTTTGCTCTATTTTATGTGTAGAATTCCAGAAACTTAGCACTTGGTGCCCATGCCATGTGGCACGACCGTCCCACCCGTTGTCTTGCCCTGCTTCTGTTGTTGGCTTCTAGGTTTTGGCACGACCGTGTCAAATCTATTGCGTCGGGATCTATTTAAAGCCCTTTCCCCCATTTGTAAGGATCTAATTTTTAGGTTTTAGGAATAGGGTTTAACTAGGGTTTAGGAAAGATTATTGCAGATTTTTGCTTTCATTTTTTACAGCCACAATTGAAGAGGAATAAAGTTTTGATGCAAGTAGATGTCTTTCTCTCTATTTAATCTTTATCTTCATTCAAGTTCTTACTTTTTTGACTTTGATTTAGTAGTGTCATGCCCAAATTTACATGCTTTTGTTTATTGTTGGATTGAAATTAGTGGCTCCATTTCCGAATCATCTGTCTATTCTCTTATTTACTCTTAATCTCTCATTCTCTTTCTCCAAGAATGCAAATTTCAAGCTCTTTCTCTCTCCTCCATCTTAGAACTTGAGAACCCCCTTTATAGGTTTGAGTTTTTTTGGCTCTTAATGGGTTAGGGTAGGAGTAACTGAGTTAGATTAGTGAAAATAAGTAGAGAGTCTACCTCCAATCATCACTCACTTGCTCCAAAAATGGAGGCCAGTCTCCATTGTTGGATTTTCAAGCTTTTAAGGTAATCCTCTTTCTCTCTCTCTTCTTTTAATTAGTAAATTTAATGCTTTGTTAGTTATTTAGATTCTTTGCTAGTTATTATTAGTTAGTATGATGTTTGGGGTAGATTTAGTTATTTATGCTTGTTTTACCTTAGTTTAATTTCTAACTAGAAAGGGCACAAGCTAAATCCAAGGATCCAACTCTTTCTCGGCAAAACAAATCCCTAGATGCTTTTTCTTGATTGAATTCCCAAACTTGTTACTTCGTAGTTAACTAGAATAGCTAAAACAACCAATTGAAATTTGTTTGCTTAGTGTTTTTTGTAGGGAAAAACTCAATAGATTTATTTGGTCCCTGAGGACGATATGTGATATAGGCTACAACACCCATGCACTTGCGGGATGTGTCAACAAGTGAAGAAGCAGGAGGCAAGAACAGTAGCAAAGAAGACACTAGGGAGGAGGAGGAGGAATAGGACATGAGTTGCCAAAGGGAAGATGATGACTCAAACCCACCCCCAAAATGCCCTGATTAACCCTAAATTGTGTCCCAGAACCTTGATTTGAAGTGTGTAATTTGTACTCCTTCAAATTAGTAATTAATTTCAATATTTTTCAAAGTTTTGTCATGGATGAGTTTGAGAATTATTCAGTGAATTTTGTGTGATTGTGGAGTTTGGTAGAAGGAAGAGGCTTGAATAAGCAATTTGGGTTGATAATGATGTGATTTTGCAGTAATTTTATAGGTGGTGTTGCGATGAGGGAGACTGGGACTTGAGTGAATTTGAATGATTGATTGAAGTGCTCTTGTGTTTGTAGTTGGGTTGATTGATTTATAATGTTGCTTTTCAATAGCCCTATTACATTTGAGCTAAATTGAAGATGCTTGTTGCTGTTAGTTTTTGGCTCTGTGTATGTCTTGCATATTAAGCTGAGAACAAGGGAGTTAGCTGACTGGTTCAGCTAGTTGGTTCAATGGTGGGCCAGTTCTATAAACCCAGCAGCGGTTTACTCCAACTTAGCCTGATCATTGTCGAACCTGAATGGAACTGAATCGATCAGAAGCAGAACCGAACTGAATCTGAACCCAACTGAAATGCACCTGAATCAAACTGAACTTGGACTAAACTAAAATGAGCCTGAATTGAACCACGCTTGAGCCGAACTGAACCTAAACCAAACTGCATGTGAACTGAACTAATTTGAACTTGAGCTTGCAAATTTCCTTGTTTGAATTTATTTACACGTGATTAGCATGCCATAGTGTATGTGATTAATGTAATTAATCTCTGCTAATGTAATACTAGAAATTGGATTTATGTAATTTCGAACTTGAATACCCAGCATTTGAAATCAGTGGATTTTGGATGACTGTGAATTTGTTTGTCTTTGTAAAAGTACTAATTTGCTTGTACTTAAACAAGTGATTCAAATGATTTTAAGTGGGATACATTTCTTGAATTAGTTAGCTAACGTGATTCTTTGTTTCTTTAGCAAATTTTAAAGCTATCCACGAAGCTACTAAGCTTGTGAGCTTTATGTAAACATCTGGATTCATGTCAAAAAGAAATATTTGAAATGGATTTTAAATGTATAAGGTTTAAACCAAACAGAGATTGTTTGTGAATGATAAGTGCCTATTGCATTTAAAAGGGGTTATGAGTCAAAAGTCTTATGGTTGTGTATAGTCAGCTTGGACCGAATTTCAACAATGTTTAACAAACTAACTGTAGTGGACTTTCTTTAATTATGTGATTCTCGTCAAAAGGACCAATTTGCGAGAAGTAGACTCGAAAAGAAAGTTTTGTACAGGGTCATTTGATCTACGGGTCAAAACGTTTCTTCCTTTTTAAGAAGGAATCAACTTATCTTCAAAAAGGAGTCAGGCATTGCAGATTCTTAAAATGAAGCTTTGAAACTCTTTGAGTAATTTTAAGAGTTGGTTATTAGAATGCGCAATCACAAATGTCGGGGCAATGGCAAGGGTTTATGCAATTATGAATCTGCTTTACAACCAAATATGTTTATGTTGTTCTTGTGATTAAAGCTTGCTATCGTCAAGTCATTTCAAAAAAATTTGATGCAATACATGCTGAAAACGAGATTTCACTTGAGATGTTTGGGCTAAAAGGATAGTGCTCATTGTATGGACATGATTTAGGGAGCAGATTGATAAGTGCTTAATGTGTATCTTTTCAGGGCTGTTTTGCCTCGTTTTTAGGAGAATTCTGTGCTTCATGATGTTGTTTACTCTCTTATTCTCGATTTATGCTTGGGTGTAGTTGTTTTATGTATTTTGCAGGATTTTTAGCCTTTTCACCTAGCATTTGCCCTTTAATGGCTGTGTTTTGACCTCCCCCACGGTCATCCATGAGTTGCTACGCCCGTGGAGCAAGAAACCGGTTCCAGCGCAAACCACGGTCGGACTGTGGTGGATGCCACGGATCGTGGTAAGCCTGTAACTGCTGCCTCTTCATTTTCCCTCGGCTGTGTGGCTGAGATCAATTGGAATTTTCTATAAATAGCAACGTTCAACAGCGTGGAAGAGGAATCCATAGCAAGCAAAGCAAGTAGAATTAGTCTAGTGAAGATTAGATTAGTTTAGTTTATTTTCGCTCAAACTTTGTTCTTTAGTTTTGTTTTTACTTTTGCGTGAGTTTTGAGTGTGAGAGTTTTTGATCCTGAGGCGGTTTTGAAGCCCTAGGTGAAGGTCGTCGCAGTGAAGCCCCTTCCACTCAGAGTTCGTCGATCTTTGGTTAGTTTGTTTATCTTTTATCATGTCTGAGTAGTTTTCTTAGTCTAGGGATTTAGTAGTTTATTCAATTTTGCTTATTTTCATGATTTATTTGATTTCGTTCTATCAAGTGTTTGATATGTTGTGAGTTGATTTTTGGCCAAAATTTACTTGCACACTTGAAACAATTGTGTGAACATTCGAAAGACGACATTTGATTGTTGGACTGCTTGAATAGACTTAGCATAACTTCGTCTCGAAAGAGAGATTTATATGTTAGGAGGGCTAGTAAGTAATCAAAGACTTTGAACTTGAATTAAGTCAAATTAGTTTGAAACAATGACGTTTGCTTAGTTTAGGAAAATTTGATTGATTTCGAAAGAATAGATCAAGTTTCTAGAAAAGATTGCAATTCCTTGGAATTAACCGATTAGAGAATAGCACATGTTTATTAATTTTCATCCAATTCTCTTCCATAACTATGAAAATTTCTGGACGTTCCTCTCTTATTGATTTAGACAAGTTCATTTGCAGTAGTTCATTGAAACCGCTTGAAATAGAGTTTTGCTTAGTATATTCTGACAAGACTAGGCCCAATAGATTACTTTAGTCCCTAAGGAACGATATCTTTTGTCTATACTACGACTACCTATGAACTTGCGGCAGGTAGTGGCCAAGTTTTTGGTGTCGTTGCTGAGGACTAAATTGCTAACTATTGAGTATTGTCTTACGAACGTGACTAGGCATTTCATTGTTTTGTGTTGTTTTGTTTTCTTGTTATTTTTTCTTTTTCCTGTTTAACTGTGCTGGTAGTGTTGGTGAAATGTTTCCTAGTTTATGCGAATTTTGATTTTGTATGAGCCCGATCTAGAGATTGAGAGGACTTTTCGCTTAAGGAGGAAAAAGCAAAGGATCGAAGAGCAAAGGTGCGAGGTAATAAGGAATTCAAACATGGCGGGTGAAGAAAGAAGGACCCTTAGCGATTTCGTTACTCCCCAGAGTCTAAGGGATCGCCTCAAGCATAGCTCGGCCTACTGTGGATGCCAATAACTTCGAGCTCAAGCCATCACTTATTTCCATGATGCAGCATTCTCGGTTCGGCGGAACTCCTTTGAAAGACCTAAATCTACACCTCTCGGTATTTTTAGAGGTGTGTGATACGCCAAAGTTAAATGGAGTTTCCAGTGATGCAATTCGCCTGCGCTTATTCCCTTTCTCATTGAGGGATAAAGCGAGGGCTTGGTTGCACTCTTTGTCGTCTGGTTGCATAACTACTACGACTTGACAAAAGCTTTCCTCACCAAATTCTTCCCTCAAAGCACGATAGTGAGCTTGAGAAATCAAATCACCAACTTTTTACCAAAAGAGGACGAGACGCTCTATGAAGTCTGGGAGCATTTTAAAGATCTACTACGTTTGTGCCCCTATCATGGTCTTCAGTGCTGGATGATTATCCTGGCCTTTTATAACAGTGTGACCCAAGCTGTGAGGTCCACTATTGATGAAGCAGGAGGAGGAACTCTAATGAGTAAGACCGAGGATGGAGCCTATAACCTTATTAAGGAGATGGCGCTTAATAACTTTCAATGGTCCACTGTACAAGCCTAACCCAGGCAGGTTGGGGGTAAGCTTGAAGTTGATGCAATTACTTTACTTTCTGCTAAAGTAGATGCCATGAATAAACGACTGAACCAAATGAATGTTAATGCTGTGAACTCAAGTGCCCCTTCCCCTTGTGAAATTTGTGGTTCAATTGAGCATATATCTTTGCATTGTCAAGTTAGGATTCCTTTCTCCCAAGACCCTGAAGTTAATTATGTTCAAAATTTCAACCCGAGACCGACCAATGACCGTTACTCTAATACCTATAATTCGGTTGGAAGAATCATCCGAATCTCTCTTATAGATCAAATCCAAACACTGTGAACATGCCCCCTATGAATGCTAGAGTACCCCTTGGTTTTCAAAGACCCTCATTCTCTTCTCAGATGCCCCAAAAGTCTAATTTGAAAGTAATGATGGCAAACATGCTTATGGCACAACAGAAACAGGATGAGCACATTAAGAAATTAGCCTCAAAGGTTGATGTACTTACGACTCATAATAGGATGTTAGGGGCCCAAAATTCCCAAAAAGATGCTTTTTCATTTGCGCCCCCAGATAGGCTTCCTAGTAAACTTAAACCTAACCCACGTGAGCACTGTAATTGTGTTACCATGAAAGAGGATGAAGAGGACTTAACAGCTCTGAGGAAGTACCAATGGAAGAGGGTAGAGAGATAACTATGGCTGGTAGCAAGGAGAAGAACTATGGTGGCAAGACTGCCACATTTGTGGAGAATGACTCTATTGAGATCCCAACCATTTTCCCCCTTAAGCTTCCTGACCTAGGGAGTTTTTCTATCCCATGCATTGTGGTGAAAGTGGAGATTGAGAGAGGTCTATGTGACTTAGGTGCAAGTGTCAGCATAATGCCCTAGTCTTTATTTCATAAGCTGCACCCAGGACCATTACTAGCTGCCCCTTTTTCACTACAGTTGGTTGATGGTTCTGTAACACAACATAGGCAATTTGGAAGATGCGATTGTTAATATACGAGACATTTGGGTGTTAGAAGACTTCATTGTCGTCGATATGCCTGAAACTGATAATGCCCAAGTTATCCTAGGTAGGCCCATCTTGGCGACAACTGGTTGCGATATTGATGTGAGGGAGGGATGTATTTCTTTTAAGGTAGAGGAGAGATTTGCTGTGTTTAGTCGTAGGAAGGAGGATGCGGTTTCTCCTCATTCTTCTATATTAGACGCATGACCCATTTCCCCTGAGTATGATATGGAGGATGTCTTGAGTGATGAAGATCCTCCTAATTCTAAATGGATTTCATATAAGGACCCTAATCAAGGGTTTGTCAAGGTGGAGTTTTTTGCTCCTATGCCACCTAGCAAGCTCGAGTTTGAGGCCCCTGTTTCTAATGATTCTTCGATAAGTGAGTATTACAGGTTTGCACCAGTTGTTCACTCTATGCTTACTTTGGAAGGTTTTGATGCAGATTTTGATATTGGGGTTGAGCAAGTAGATGGTAGCCCATCTGATGGGCTAAGAGAGTGATTTGTTTTGTATGCAGATGGTGCGTTATGGCACGAAGTTATGAAGATAAAGGACCTGCAGCCAGAATTGTTAAGATGCATGGTACCTTCAACTGAAGAAGTTTGACTTTGTGGTTCACGATAAGGCTGATCAGGACCAAGCCTAAAACAAGGGTCAACTAATAGGCAAAGGAGTACTAAGGAGGTTGGTTCATCAAGTCAAGCACTACCTCGACCTCAAACGACATCCAAAACATAAACTAATGTGCGTACTAGAGGTAACATTCTTCACCCTCTGGGTTTGACTCATCCCGATCATGTTGCTAGGTACAATTGTTTGAATGAACGTGTAGTAGTAGCAACTAGATACTATGATGAGGATTTGTTGGCCGATTGGGAATGTTGGATGATATTCGTTGGTTGTTTGCAAGAGGTGGTATGAGTCACTTTTTAGAACTCAAAGAGCATACGTACCGAGACCTGACCTTAGAATTTTTAAGTACACTCCATGTCGAGGCCACTAAAGGACCTAAATTTCAAGATGGATATATATCATTTTATTTGTAGGGATAGTTCTATGAACTGAACTTAGGTACTTTTAACAGTATTTTTGGATTTCCCCTTAGCATGGACTTATCACACCGCCAAGTCCCCAGCGAATTCAACCTGAATGCATTTTGGGGTGAACTTTTGGGGAGTGTTAGGTACAGTACTAGTTCATCGAAATGTACGCATATTAGGAACCACTGCATTAGAGTAGCTCAGCATATCCTTGCTTGTTCTCTGTTTGCTGGGGACGATAGTATGAATGTTTCGGGACTTTCTGAGTTGTACTTTCTGTCCTGTATGCTTGATGGTGTCAAACTTGACCCTGGTTCATTTTTAGCAAGGCAATTTCTTAGTGTTGCTGTTAGCACTAAAGGTCAGATAGTCGTTGGTGAAATTGTAACTACTATTGCTAGATTCTTAGGTGTTGAGCCCAATCCTGAGGATAAAGTTTCTGGGTCTGAGCGGCTTGATCAAGCTGCTTTTGAAATTATGAATTTCTGAAAAGTTGAGGCTGCCTGTTTGTGTTAGATTTACCCTAGGGGCCGGCTTTTTCCGCTTCCCAATGTCGATCACACTACTTTGCTTCACCAAGGCAACCTTTATTGGGTACCTGGTGATGACGGGGTTGTTTGACCCGTACCCCACCAACCCGGCCCTCACTCTAGTCAAGCAGGACCTAGTTCTTCCTCTCATCCACCCCCACCTAACTGTTCTGATATACAAGACACCCTTAGGTTCATTCAAGAGGAGCAAGTTTCCCTCCGAGAGTTTGTTGCTTCAGATATCGCTGCTCTTCGGGACTTTGTCCAAGAGCGACACGATGAGCTTCATAGGTTGTTTGCTTCCTAAACCCAATATTTCCAAGACTATAGTGCATGTCTAGAGAACTAATGAGATTGGCATATCTCCTATGGACAACCACCCTATCGTCCTCCACTTCCTCCTCTCTGATCTTGTTTTCTGTTACTTCCCTTCTCTTTTTATTATGATGTGTCCACATTGAGGGCAATGTGTGATTAAAGCATGGGCGAGTCAGTTATTATATTTCGCATTTGATGCCTGTTTTTGTTTGGTATGTTTGTTTTTGCTTCATTATTTTTTAGCTGTAGTTTTTGTTTTAGTTTTGTTTTAGTAGTGTATTTAGTTTTATTCTAGGTTGCATTTTAGTTTCTTTCTTTCGTTAGTTCCTTTGTTAGTTTCTTTTGCATTTTAGTTTGCATTATTTGTAGGAGCATACACAAAAAAAATAAAATAAAAAAAAACATAAAAGAAAAGAAAAATCCTTCGACAATGATCTCTATAAATGTGGTAGCTTTCTTTGGTTTAGTTTGATCATTTGATTCGCCCGAATTGTGCATAAAAGTTTTGCGAAGGAATTTTTGAACTGAATTCCATGTTTTGACTACATGTTGGATGCGAGTTGATTTTCCCCATGAGTCTTTACATGAGATTTGGCATATGTGTGCTAGTAAGCTAGCTTTGACTTTGATAGATGTCCTATGAGACTTTGAGCCTTTAGAGACTGTTCATCATTATTAGTCTCATATTTTCTTTCATGCGTGACTTTTCATTGACGTCACTTCTCTAAAACTTGCTTTGATTCTCATTCAAGATCATATTTCGTATATGCATTTGGACAATATGATTGAGGCATTTTTCTTTCTTTGATTTGGTCAAAGCCACTGCCAAATAGCCACCCTTGTTGTGTATTGAATCCCTTGTTAGTCCCTTTGAGCCTATAACCATTTTTCTTGAGTTGAACCTTCTATTTTTAGCCCATGGTCAAATATTTCTCTTACCCTTAAGCCAAGGCTAGAGGAGCATTACATTCTTTTGCATCAAGTTTGATATGGCGTTAGCAAGGTGGATTGTTATTCTCTTTAGAGAATTTTGGCTGTTTAGCGCAGGGATGTAAACATTTGATAAATCCCTTATTTTATTGTGTAAAGTGTAGAGAAGAGTTCAATTTTAAAGTTCGTTATGAAATACCCTTGGCTATCCCTCTTTGAAAAAAACAAAATTAAAAAAAAAAGAAAAAAAAAGAGAAGAAATGAATACAAAAAAAGGAAAATTTTTTCAAGAAAGTGATTAGCCTTGGTGGGAATGAAAGATATTAGTGATTTTCGACTCTTTCTTCTTTGATTTTGGGATTTATTTTGATATGGTTCGAGAAGGATGTAGTATGATGCATTAGAATTGTTTAAGCTCCTAGTCTTTGGCTTTTACCTCCTCATTCCCAAAAACATTTGTTCCCTTCTTACCTTTACCCTAAGCCCTGTTACATCCCTATGAAAGTTCATAATTGTTTAGTGTATTTGCATTTTAGTGGTGGCGAGTTTGAGAATCTTGTCAAGCCTATGGTAGATTTGTGTCCAAGGAATGAGAATTCAGAGAACCTTCATATATATACATTGTCAAACACATGAGTGCTGGGTGCCACATAACTATAATGAGGTTCTACCGGCCTTACTAGTTTCACTTGTTTCATATGCTAGAATGATTGTATTTGACAATTTGTGGGAAGATTGATTCAAGTTCTGCATTATGGTCTATAAAAGGTTTTTGAAATTTCATTCCCTATTATGTTTGTTAATGATATTTTTGCATCTTTTTGGGCTACCTTTGGATCATCTTTGCCATTTGAATATTGCCTATGTCTATCCTGAGGAGGTTGTGCATACCTTTTTAGCTTTTGCATTGCTTGAGGACAAGCAACAGTTTAAGCACTGGGGAGTTTGATAAGTGCTTAATATGTACATCTTTTCAGGGCTGTTTTGCCTCGTTTTCAGTAGAGTTTTGTGCTTAATGATGTTGTTTACTCTCCTATTCTCGATTTATGCTTGAGTGTAGTTGTTTTATGTGTTTTTCAGGATTTTTAGCCTTTTCACCTAGCAGTTTCCCTTTAATGGCTGTGTTTTGACCTCCCCCACGGTCATCCATGAGTTGCTACGCCCAGGAAGCAAGAACAGAACAAGAAACCGGTTCCAGCACAGACCACAGTCGGACTGTGGTGGATGCCACGAACCGTGGTATGCCTGTAACTACTGCCTCCTCGTTTTCCCTTAGCTGTGTAGCTGAGATCAACTGGAATTTTCTATAAATACCAGCGTTCAGCAGCTTGGAAGAGGAATCCATATCAAGCAAAGCAAGTAGAATTAGTCCAGTGAAGATTACATTAGTTTAGATTATTTTCTCTCAAACCTTGTTCTTTAGTTTTGTTTTTGCTTTTGTGTGAGTTTCGAGTGTGAGAGTTTCTGATCTTGAGGCGATTCTAAAGCCCTTGGTGAAGGCCATCTCAGTCAAGCCCCTTCCGCTCAGATTTTGTCGATCTTTGGTTAGTTTGTTTATCTTTTTTCATGTCTGAGTAGTTTTCTTAATCTAGGGATTTAGTAGTTTTTGGAAGAGTAGTGGATCATGTTTTAGTTTATTCAACTGTGCTGATTTTCATGATTGATTTGATTTTGTTTTATCAAGTGTTTGATATGTTGTGAATGATTTTTGGCCAGAATTTACTTGCACACTTGAAACAATCGAGTGAACATTCGAAAGACGACATTTGATTGTTGGACTGCTTGAATAGACTTAGCATAACTTCGTCTCAAAAGAGAGATTTATATGTTAGGAGGGCTAGTAGGTAATCGAAGACTTTGAACTTGAATTAAGTCAAATTAGTCTGAAAGAACAACATTTGCTTAGTTTAGGCAAATTTGATTGATTTCGAAAGAATAGTATCATGTTTCTAGAAAAGATTGCAATTCCTCGGAATTAACTAATTAGAGAATAGCAAATGTTTATTAATTTTGATCAAATTCTCTTTCATAACTGTGAAAATTCCTGGATGTTTCTCTCTTATTAATTTAGACAAGTTCATTTGCTGTAGTTAATTGAAACCACTTGAAATAGAGTTTTTCTTAGAATATTCTGACATGACTAGGCCCAATAGATTACGTTAGTCTCTAAGGATCGATATCTTTTATCTACATTGCGACTACCCGTGCGCTTGCTGCAGGTAGTGGTCACAGACCCAGTATGTGAAAATCCTAATTCCTAGGGGATAGGCTTGGAAGTGGGAACCCTAGTAGATGCTGATGAGAACAAAAGTCCAGTGACCACGAGAGGCATCAAGGATGCCATGAGTCATGAGTTGCGAGACTCACTTGAAGAGAGCACTAACATGTGAATCTGATGCGCAAAAGCTGATTTCTTACCTATTATGGGATGGAAACTGTTTGTTTCTGAATTATGTCAGTGCAAGAGTTTGAAAAAGTGAAAGTACTCTTTGAAATGGATTTCATTACTTCATAAATAGCTTCTTTAGGAAAAATGAGTTTTATAAGAGTTAACTTGGTTTTCACTGCTTTTCGGATGTTGTTTTCACTTTCATGCTAAAAGTGCTCACGTTCGTCCCCCAAATGAACCCCTTTGACGTTAAATGTCCACTTAAGAGCCAAATAGGCCACCTCCTTCCTGCTCTTGGGTTGTACTGAAGGTTAGTTAGTTGTTATTTGATTATAAACGCTCAGTATGCTATATTAAAAAGAATTCAGTGTGACTGCTACTTATTGTATTGTACGCAATTGTTTTGATTTTTCGGGATGCGGGCTAGCCATTGAGCATGTGGTAACTCACCCTCTCTCCTTTCCCCTTTCTCCCAAGACTAGTTATTCTTGGAAGACAGGTAGGAAAGTCATCGGTTTAGGTAAATTGAGTCGGGATCTTCCAATTGCTTTGAAAGAAGGAGTCATGTGCACGAATATTTTAGACAATGAATTGGTATTGTGAATGTTTTATAAGTACATGAGCATAAATGATTTAAATACCTTGGGTCATGTATTGCACACAGTCTAGCGATCACTCTAAATGGCTGTGTAGGCCAACCATATCAGTAGTTACTCATTTATACTCTGAGCGTGTGGCCCGTAAAGATGTGGCATTCGGCGTGTAGCCATTGAGCTTGTTTAGACATGTCCTTTATGTTTTTGTTTCAAAGTTAAGGAAATCACTAATAACCTAGGGTATTGGTGTTATGTATGGTATAAGAGTGTTAAGGAAAAAACAGAGTTTTAATAGTTATAAACCCCAAGTGCAAGGTATATCGTTAAGTGCTTGGGGTGTCTTTCGCAGCGAGTTGTGTTTTCAACTACTAGGGCTAACTAAAGCGTCTCAAGCTAGGCAAAATCAAAGGAAAAAAGCGTAAACTAAACTACGCTAACAAACATAGAAGAAACAATTTGGAGTTGTGGTTTCACCAATGGAAGAACCAACTAACTAAGATGAGTCCTAACCTACACAAACTACATCACGAACTAGAGATTGTCGGTTGCACCATCGAAGACCACCCAAGCCCACTCTCAAGGGTCATGAGCTAGTCTAGTTAGCGTAACCACCTATTTTCATGGGGTTAGCCTGGACCTAACTCGATTCGGATACTATTTTCATGTCCCGAACTCGGCTATTCCCTCTCCCACACTAGCTAATTGACCTCACCTCTCAGCATAAGTCGATTGCCCAAAAATATGAATGAAAGCACTTTCAAGCATTTCATCGAACACTTGGCGGGTGTGAGAGAAAACTCTAAGTTCTAGGCATAGATTGGGTATGGTTAGGACAAATACAAGACTAATTAGCCATCAAGAGGCTAATCAAAATCGAAGCCGACACAATCTACCAACTAAACATCACAAACACATCAAAACCTAAACTAACAAACAAGAACATAAACTTGAATAAGAAAACAAAGAGGATGAAATAAAACGAATCTAAATGACTAAATAACATAAATCAACAATGAAAACTAAACATATAAACTAAACAAAACAAATACAAGAATTAAACCAACAAAACATAAACAAGAACAATAATGAAATAAATAGAGAAAGAGGAAGAAAACTTAGTCTTGAATTGATAGAAGGAACTTGAAATCCCAAGGTTGAATCAAAGATTACAATCTTCAATCCTAAACTAATCCTCCTATTGAGGTTTTATTTGATAAACTAACCTAAAACCTAGCCTAAAAATTGTCAGATAGAAGCACCAAGCGACCCTCGAGCGACCGGCCGAAGAGGCGTTTTTATCGCGGAAGCTGGGCCCGAAGCACGATCGTGCCACTCTGCAAAACTGGCCGAAGATCGGCTTTCATCACGAAAATTAGGGGATGGCACGGTCGTTCCACTTGGCATGGGATGCCCATGCCGCAATGGCACGGTTGTGCCACCTGGCATGAGGCCCCCATGCCAATTTTCTGGTTCGGCAGAAACTCTCCCCACTGCTTCTAGGGGTGAGCAAAAAAAACCGAAACCGAAAACCGAACCGAAAAACCGGAAAAACCGAACCGAAAAACAGGTTAACCGGATTGAATTTTATGAAGTTTTCGGTTCGGTTAACCGAACCGAATTTTTTTTCCGGTTCGCGGTTCGGTTTCGGTTCAGGGGATAGAGTTTTCGGTTAACCGCGGTTAACCGATCCGAACCGTTTTTTTTTTTAATTGGCAGCAAACCTAACCCTAACTCCCTAACCCTAAGTCACTAAAGAGTAAAGAGTCAGTAAGTCACCTACTCAGTTACTCACCTCACCTCTCGCAGACTCGCGCAGCTCTTCAGCCTCTTCTCTCCCTCTCGCTCTCGCCTCTCGCTCTGGGCTCTGGGCTCTCGCCTCTCGCCTCTCGCACAGTCACCGGACACCGACTCACCGGACTCAGTGACCCACCAGTCACCACGGGTCCACGGCAGACGGCATCACGGTTCAGTGGTTCACGACTTCACGGTAGTCAGCAAGTCACCACTCACTCACTCAGTCACTCAGGCACTCACCAGTTCGGCAGTTCGCACACTCCCACCCGCCGGCCACCGTCCCACCACCACTCACTCACCAGTCACATAGTCACCAGCCGCTCGCCCTCGTCGATTCGTTGTCGCCAGTCATCCCACCGGCCACCGGACTGACAGGCGACCACAGCAGAGCCACACACGGTCACACGCCACCCAGTCACCCACCGGCCTCAGTTTTTCTCTCTCTGCTCTGTTGCGTCACGGTGTTGCTCTTGGTCGAGTCCTGGTCGCCGGGATCTGCTCACCATTTCTCGAGTCTTGGTCGCGGTCGCCACTCGCCAGAATCTGCTCGTGCTCGCCGGAATCTGCTCGTGCTCCCCATTCGCTCACCGGATTCTCCTCAGGCTGAGTAAGTAGTAGTGACTATTGGACAATTTAGTGCTCTAATTTAGTAATTCAGGCTAATTTAGGCCAAATCGTGCAATCTTTATTTTCAAGTTGTTTCAGAAGATGCCCAGGTTAGGTTATTGTCTATTTGTCTGTCATTCATCGAACTAGTGAGTAACTGAGTATAATAGGTTAGTTTTGTTGTTTATGTGAAATTGTGAATTACTTATAGTTAACAATTATATGGAAATTAATGTTGATGGCATGCTCGAAGAACTTGGCTTGTGTAAATTTCAAATCCGTGAAAATTATTGTTCATGGCCAAGTAACGTCGTTTGTCGAATGTCGACCACTGGATTGAATGGCTTATGGACTATTCTTTAAGTTTTTTTTATGTGTTTGTTAAGTGCTTGCTTTGAATAAATGAAGCTTTAGGTTTAAAGTGTTGAATACATATAGTAGATGAGTTTGACCCATAATTATTATAATTACTCATATATAATTAACCCCTAACCAAAAGCTTTAGGTTTTCTCTATTCAATGACTTACTCGTTTCAGTCGTTTGTTTGTAGAATATGATGTTTTCGAGTTCGAGCAATGATACGACCAATGAAAATGCTCATATGAACATAATTGTTGATGATGATGATGTCGACGATGTAGAGGACGTGGCATTAACGAAGACCAAAAAAAGGTCATCAAATGAGGCAAATTCTACTAGAAGTAAGGCAAGCAAGCCACCTATATCCAATGTAAGTACTTCATCCGCTTCTGGAAAAAAGAGAAAGTCGATATATTGGACGCATTATGATGAAACCAATGTTGAAGGAGAGATTGAATGCAAATATTGTGAACAATTGCTTCATGTTTGTTCTAGAAATGGGACAAGTGTCATGAAAAATCATTTACAGAGATGCAAAAAATATGCTGCCAATGTGGATCAAAAACAAAAATTGCTTAGTTTTCAAACAAAAAGAGTTGTTAAAGAAGATGGATCTATTGAGCATGTGAATGTTCCTTCTTGTTGGCAATTTGATCCAGATTTTAGTAGGAAAGAGCTTGTGAAGATGATTATCATAGATGAGTTGCCTTTCATGTTTGTTGAACGTGAGGGATTTCGTGGTTTTTGCAAGAGTTTGCATCCAAATTTTGCTCCCCCTTCAAGACACACAATAGCTAGAGATTGTTATGCTCTTTTCATTGATGAAAGAAGGAAATTAAAGGGTTTTTTTGAGAATGTGCCTTCAAGAGTATGTTTAACCACTGATACTTGGACTTCAGGGCAAAATTTGAGTTATATGTGTCTCACTGCACATTTTATTGATGATGATTGGAATTTGCATAAAAGAATAATCAATTTTTGTCCTATTGGTGGCCACTCTGGTGAACTTATTGGGAGAGCAATTGAGAAGTGCTTAATTGAATGGAATTTGAAAAATATTTTGACTGTGACAGTTGATAATGCAAGTTCAAATGATGTTGCTATTCAATATCTGAAAAGAAGACTAAATCATTGGGGAACTACTGTTTTGGATGGTAATTATTTACATATGAGATGTGTGGCGCATATTTTGAATCTTGTTGTGAAAGATGGATTAAAGGATCTTGATCCATCTATTGTCAAAATTCGTTTGGCCGTAAGATTTGTGAGGTCTTCACCTGCAAGGTTAGAAAAGTTTAAGGCTTGTGTAGAAGAAGAAGGCATCAATGAAAAAGGTCTTGTTTGCTTAGATGTTGATACAAGATGGAACTCTACTTTTTTGATGCTTGAATGTGCTTTGAAATTTAGAAAGGCATTTAGTAATTTGGAGACAAAGGGTGGTCTTTACATTAAAGAAATGAGAAAGCATGGTGGTCCACCTAATAATGATGATTGGAAGAAAGTTGGTGCATTGTTGCCCTTTTTGAGAATTTTTTATGACACAACTTTGAAGTTGTCCGGGTCTCTTTATGTGACGGGTAATTCTTATGTACCCCAAATATATGGAGTTGGCTACTTGATATCGGGTTATTGTAACAATGTGGATGAGAGCATTAGAAATATGGCATATCAAATGAAAGCCAAATATGACAAGTATTGGGCAAATGTTGATAATATTAATGTCTTATTGTTCATTGCTTTAGTCCTTGACCCAAGATACAAATTGGATTACGTTGAATGGGTGATAAGGACTAATTATGATGATGAAGGTGCCAATATGTTGTTTCTTAAAGTCAAGTACACTTTAAGATCTTTGTTTGATTATTACTCATCTAGTGTTCCTCCACCAAAGCGAAAAATGGAAGCATCAAGTAGTGTCACTCCTTCTAGTGCTCCTTGTGATGTGGGCTCAAATGATGTACTAAGAATGGATGTCAACCAAGTTATGAGTATGAGATATAAGAAAGAGAAGGGAACTCTAGAAAGTGAAAAGAAAAGTGAGTTAGACAAGTATTTAAGTGATGATTGTGAAGAGGGAAATGATGATGTGTTTGAAATTTTGCAATTTTGGAAGGATCAACAAAAGAGATACCCTATTCTAGCCAAAATGGCTCGGGATGTGCTTGCTATGCCGGTTTCTACTGTGGCTTCTGAGTCCGCTTTTAGCACAGGAGGTCGTGTTCTTGATTCTTTCCGCACTTCCTTGACCCCTAGAATGGTGGAAGCTCTCATTTGTTGTCAAGATTGGTTGAGAAGGTCACATGGTCCTCTCATAATAGAAGACACCTTTGTTGAGATTGAGGAATTGGAGAAAAGTAAGTTTTCTCATTCTCATTTATTATTTATTCATTTTTGTTATTATTTTTATAACTTGTAATAATATATGTATAGTCAAAATTTTATTTTACATAAACTTTATTGTTAGGTATTAAAGACTTGGCTTTGGAGCAACCCACAATTATTATCGATGAGTCTATTGATGCTTCAAGTGATCTATGAAGTGGAGCATTGGAGCTCTCAAGTCCCAAGTCCCAACCCTCTTGCGATGCAAACTTTAATTTGTAGTTTTTATTGGAAATTAAGATCCTTGATGTTTTATCCCTCATCCTTGGTTTGTAATATTTGTTGGAACTTTTAATTACTTATGCATGGTTTGTAACACTAACTAATCCCCCCATCCCTTCCCCCACCCATTAAGTGTTAGAATTTTATATTTGAAGGCAATTGCTAGCTCTTCACCTAGTTGACTTGGCTTAGTTGGCTAGCCACAAGGAAAAATGAGATGGAGGACAACTAGACACAAAAAAGTGTGCATTTTGACTTGTGGAGTATGTAGGGAAATGTTGCTTTTTATGCTTTGTGTTTTTGATGAGTTTGTTCACTTTGTTTTGGTTCAAGGTAAACAAAAAAAAGCAAAAAGTTGCTACTAGTAAGAAACAAAAGCCATGAACAATACAATAACTAAGACTAGGAGATTCTTAGAAAAACCCTCAAAAAAAATGTAAATTTATGTGTATAGGGGTTCGGTTAACCATAAACCGAACCGAAATTGCGGTTAACCGTATATTTCGGTTCGATTTACGGTTCAACTTTTTGTCGAACCGGTTTTTTCGGTTAACCGATTTTCGGTTAACCGCTAATTTCGGTTCGGTTCACGGTTCGTAGTTTTCTCGAACCGAAAAAACGGTTAACCGGTTTTCGGTTAACCGAAACTCCGGTTAACCGGTTTTGAGCACCCCTAACTGCTTCTCTCTTGGTTCCCAGGGCTTCTTGGACCTTTATTCCACCTCGAAATGCATCCCAAATGCCTCATTCCTTATTAAAGTTGGTGAGTTTCTCGTCTCTTTGGCAAAACTCCTAGAAAACAAGCAAACCAAACAAATAAGTACATTATGAACCGAAAGAGGCAAATTTGACCCTTTCTCCTTAAGATTCGACATGAAAACCATGAAAAAAGTGGGTCAAATAAGGGGTAAAATGAGGTCAAATATCGGTGCAACAAATGCCCACACCTACATTTTGCTCGTCCTCGAGCAAAACGAAAATAAAAACTAAACTAAACAACTAACTCACTTTCGTAGGAGTTACGGTTGCATTTAGCGTATGCAACAAGCCCTTTGAACCCCTTGGTCCCCCAAGTGGATGAGCAAGGTCTCGTGAGGGTTTGCAGAAGATATACCCACAAAATCTTGAAAAAGAAAACAAAGAAAAGAGAAACAAAAATCAAAAAATAAAAACGACATAACACAAAATATACATCGGGGTAAATTGTACACAATCAGATCAACCAAAACCCCCTAGTAACTCAAGTATCAGTCTGTACACAAGTATTATATGCATTTCAGGACACATCATCCCAGAGAATGGCATCCAGACATCAGCTTTTCACCCCACAACGCATGAGAACATTGAATCGATCCTAGTGCCTGGTGTGCAAGTGTATCATCACCCTAAGACTTTAGCTTACCAAAAAATCAAACTCAATCCCACTGAATTGACACAAGCTACCTTATTGATTTGCTAGCATGGAAAACAAGCTTCCCCAGTAGCAGTATTGCCTCAAAGGCTAGCATCCAGTAGCGCATGCCTCAAAGGTGTACTTGTCATTCCAAACTCTTTTTCTTCCCCCACTTTTTTCTTTTTCTTCTTCTTTGTCATTCCAAACTCTTGTCACACCTCAAAGGGATACACCCAGTAGCACATGAGTTTGTTTGTTTTTGTTTTTGTTTTTGTAAAAGGGATGCAAGCACATACAAGAGTAACTGTGCAGTAAACAAGTGGGAGAGCCGATCATGGAAGACTAAGAATGTAAGATAATGATAATACATAAATCAGGACTGGATTGCAAAATTACAATGGACTGTTGGGGTTAGAACTGAGGCCTAAAATGACAGACTTGGGACAAATATCTATCATGCACATTATATTTCTATACAAGCTAATAGCGAAGGTACCGGAGATCAAGGCTAATCAAAATAGTATAAAACTTCCCGAAATCCAAAAAAAAAGGAAAAATTATACAAAAAAGAGAGAAATTGAAAAATTTACACCAAAATGAAAATTTTTCACAAAAATAAGAATAAAAGGGTAGACGACCCTACCCCCACACCTAAATCTCACAATGTCCTCATTGGGAGTTGAGAGTCATCACCGACCACAAGACACACAAACACACATATACACAAGCTAGATATTCTCCCAAAAACAGAATCTCACCAAATCAATAGCAAGACCACAAATATATACAAGACTCGCACTACCAAACACAAATATATACCAATCCAACAACACCACCAATCGCAAAACACAAATATCCACAAAAACACAAAAATGGTGATCATAGCCATCAATGGCTCAACAACATCCCAAATTTCACCTCAAAATGATCACCAATAAAAACACAACCTAATATTCACAACTAAGCACAACCTAATATCCACAAACAGAAAGAAAATAAAAAGAAGGGAGAAGAGTTAGAATGAGTATACCAGGTCGAGTATTAAATGTACCCAAACTACGCCATAAGGGCGCAAGGAGCATCAGCCACTCCTTGTCTCTCAAGATGCGAGTCGTCAACTCGGATGCGGTCAACGCTCTCAGAAGCTTGTCGTGCACTGCTGCATGCATATTGGAATGGTGTGAATAAGAGAACACTAGTAAAGATGGAGCAAACAAAGTTAGTGCCCTCTTAAACTCATGAAATGCCACAGAAAAATCAAAATCAAGATCAAAGAAAGTACTACACATGATTTTCATGGGCACATCCTCTAGGTATGCGCAATACAGGTCAAATAAGGGGTGAAACCTACTAATATCACCTAGGGACTCATGAAATGCATGGCAAAGAGAGGGGTTGGTGGGAAGTAAAGGGGATGAAATGGGGGTCAAGTCAAGTGGTTCGGTGCAAATGGGATCAATATGCTCAATGCTAGAAGCTAAAATAACCCTCACATCATCACTGTACAACTCCTCAGAAGAAGGCTCTAATAGTGCAATATCGCTCGACCAATCAAGCAAATCATCCCCAATAAAACTAGCGCCACCCCTAGGAGACTCACCCATCTCTAACCCCGTGCACTGAGCTAAAGAGAGGGGAGTAGAAAGTAAGCACAAGACACCACCAGTAGTGTCTCTAGGTGTGCTAGGTATGGATGGAGCGACAAGTGATGAAGGAGTTAAGGGAGGATCAAACACTTTCCCAAGGTCGATGGAAAATGTAACATCAATAAAACTCGACTCTAGAGGAAGGGAAGACTCATAGTCATCATAGAGAGTGACCTCAAGTCTAGGAGAAGATGGAATAGGGTCGGTCTCAGGCAATAGGCCACTCTCCCTCATCTTACCAACAAAACTCTCAAGTCGCTTATTCATTGTCCCTATCATGGCATCAAACTTACCATAACATTCATCGAAAATATCATAATAGGGATAAGAATTTGCATCGTGGTCAAAAGATGAACAATAAGAGCACATAGGAGGAGAATAAGCATGAAAATCATAGGAAATGGGGGAAGGGCACTTAAAAGACTCACTAGCCAACTCGTGGTGCCACTGATACCAAGCCAAGGACTCAAACAGATCCCACATATCATCAACATCTAAGTAACACATAAAACCATAACACATGGACTCAAGGGTGGCTCGGGTCTCACGTGTTATGCCCTCAAGCACAACATCACATATTTCCCATTTTTCATACATGAAATGCACATATTGAGCATGATAATCATTCAACCTAGACAAGTAGTGCCAAAAACGTTCACGCTCAAACTGAGGTAAATGGAAAATATCCATCTTGAATTTTAAAATATTTGATTTTTAATTTTTTTTGGATTTTCTAAAAGGCCTAGTCTCGAATGCTCAAATAAACCCCGATATTGAAAAACGCCAACTCCCCGGCAAAGGCGTCAAAAACTTGTTAGGGAAAAAACAGAGTTTTAATACTTATAAACCCCAAGTGCAAGGTGTATCGTTGAGTGCTTGGGGTGTCGTCCGCAGAGAGTTGTGTTTCCAACTACTAGGGCTAACTAAAACGTCTAAAGCTAGGCAAAATCAAAGGAAAAGAGGGTAAACTAAACTACGCTAACGAACATTGAAGAAGCAATTTGGAGTTGTGGTTTCACCAATGGAAGAACCAACTAACTGAGACGAGTCCTAACCTACCCAAACTGCATCACGAACTAGAGATGGTCAGTTGCACCATCGAAGACCACCCAAGCCCTCTCTCAAGGGTCATGCGCTAGTCTAGTTAGCCTAACCACCTATTTTCTTGGGGTTAGCCTAATTAGACCACAAAATTAGCAACCCCCGGACCTAACTCGATCCGGATACTATTTTCATGTCCCGAACTCGGCTATTCCCTCTCCCACGCTAGCTAATTGACCTCACCTCTCAGCATAAGTCAATTGCCCAAAAATATGAATGAAAGCTCTTTCAAGCATTTCATTGAACACTTGGCGGGCGTGAGAGAAAACTCTAAGTTCTAGGCATAGATTGGGTATGGTTAGGACAAATACAAGACTAATTAGCCATCAAGAGGCTAATCAAAATCGAAGCCGACACAATCTACCAACTAAACATCACAAACACATCAAAACCTAAACTAACAAACAAGAACATAAACTTGAATAAGAAAACAAAGAGGATGAAATAAAAGGAATCCAAACGACTAAGTAACATAAATCAACAATGAAAACTAAACATATAAACTAAACAAAACAAATACAAGAATTAAACCAACAAAACATAAACAAGAACAACAATGAAATAAATAGAGAAAGGGGAAGAAAACTTAGTCTTGAATTGATAGAAGGAACTTGAAATCCAAAGGTTGAATCAAAGATTACAATCTTCAATCCTAAACTAATCCTCCTATTGAGGTTTTATTTGATAAACTAACCTAAAACCTAGCCTAAAAATTGCCAGATAGAAGCACCAAGCAACCCCCCGAGCGACCGGCCGAAGAGGCGTGTTTATCGCGGAAGTTGGGCCCGAAGCACGGCCATGTCACATGGCACGGTCCCACCGCGCCACTCTTATGCAAAACTGGCCGAAAATCGGCTTTTATCACGAAAATTGGGGGATGGCATGGTCGTGCCACTTGGCATGGGGTGCCCATGCCACAACGGCACGGTCGTGCCACCTGGCATGGGGCCCCCACACCAATTTTCTGGTTCAGCAGAAACTCTCCCCACTGCTTCTCTCTTGGTTCCCAGGGCTTCTTGGACCTCTATTCCACCTCGAAATGCATCCCAAATGCCTCATTCCTTATTAAAGTTGGTGAGTTTGTCGTCTCTTTGGCAAAACTCCTAGAAAACAAGCAAACCAACCAAATAAGTATATTATGAACCGAAAGAGGCAAATTTGACCCTTTCTCCTTAAGATTCGACATGAAAACCATGAGAAAAGTGGGTCAAATAAGGGGTAAAATGAGGTCAAATTTTGGTGCAACAAAGAGCAGGGTCTTGCAACCACAGGTCGCGACCTTAGTCTTACATTTCTTATAGTCGCCTAGAGTCGTCTTAGGTGATGATATGATATATGACATGCCTTTGGGTGTAAATGTGTTTCTGATGTGATAGCTGATATGACTAATTGATCATAATACGAGTTAAGTAAATTGATTTACTATAAAATCGAGGTAAGAACTAGAGTATGAGCTAGAAGCCTAGTGCGCTCATGAGCTAGCCAAGTGTTAACGCCATTTTTAGTGGTATTTTGTACATACCTTTGGTGACATAACTTAAGGTTCACTCATTTTGAACTCAGAAGGGGTGGAAAAGGAGGAACTCCCAACCTACTCTTTGCCTGTATATACGATTTGCTCCTCATGCTCTATAATATGTGAGCAAATATACTCACAAGTTGGTGGAGAAGAGGATGGAAGTCTTCCCGAAACTTAAAGATTTCAAAATGTTAAAGTTCTTTATAATATAATGTTAGGTTTTATTCTTGCATTTGAAGACGTGTATTCTGTCCATGAAAATGCTTAGGTTCTAATTTATAAGCATATATTCCTATCTGTAATCAGATTTATTTTTATGTGTGATAAACTATTAGGTAAATATTTAGAGATTGTTTTCCATGAATGAAAGTTTTAGCATGGTACCCCGCTTATGTGAGTTCTGAGTTGTTCAAAGAAATTAAGTGAGATTTTTATATGTATGCATGCAAATTTGGGTAATGATGGTGTATTCTTGTTGGTCATTTCATAAATGTTGCTCCCATCGTCACGTGCCATGGTTGTTGTTGCCTATATGATGTTCCTATTCATTTATGCATGGTTGGTGTTGTTTATATGACATGTTCCTACTTTCCATCATGTGATTGATATTACTATCGAGTCAACTACATGCGATGTTTTTTGTCATATGGGCTACTATTTTTGTTGTAGGGTTTGGCAATATTTGGGTTAGAATGAACCCTGATGCACCTAGAAAGGAGAGGAGAGAAAGAACCTAGTAGTCTTTGAAGTGTTACACCACTTTTACTGCTTGCTAGGGTGAATGATCTGTATATTAAAATTTGCAACTATGGGGTATCTTGGATTTTTTAGAAATAGTTTTTAAGGGATAAGTTTTTTAGAATGTATTCACAGTTACTCTTTGAAGTTTTTCTTTGCAACTTAGTCCTTGAACTTTCTAAATTTTCAAGTTTTGGCCCAAATGAGGTTTGAAGTGCAAATACTCAGGTTTTTGGGATTTTTAATAAAACTAAGCTTATATTTTTGTTTGGACTTCTTATAATGACTTTACTGGTACTAGTTATCACAATCTACTACTTATATCATAAATATTATGTTTTCTGTCATAAACGGGCCCACCATGCTTAGCAAAATAATGAAAGCTGAATTAGAGAGTTTCAACTACTACCTGAACTTAGTTAGCACTGGACTACGGTGTTCCTCTAGCTTCCGGTTTACAGAGACTGCTAATCTTAACCACACATTTCTTAGATCAAGCACAACACAGATTCCTTTTGTTTCCTACCTCAGAACGTAGTCACTAATCAAGTTTTATATAATTTTAAAGGATAGTAATACATTAATCAAGAAATTATAATATTTAAGACATAAGGCTCAATTGAATAGCGTTCCCTACTGGGAGACTTGTTTTATGGAAAGGTTGAAAGTGGAAATATTACAATGGAAAGCTTGAAGAGGGACATAAGCTAAGATCATTAGAGATGCTTGCTCATAGAGAAATGAAGAATCTCTACTTCTCTTTTACTCAAGAATGCTCAAATGACCAGGTCCCTTCTCAGCACTCAGCCTCTGTTTTTATAGAGGGTTGGGGGCACAAAGGATGCCCTAACAGCTATAGTACACATTGATTTTTCACATGGCTACAGTTACGTTCACATGGCTACAGTAGATTGCTTTCTTTTACAGACTTTGTATTTGTCAAAATAGTACAATAATAGAGAAACCCCTTTGCAGAGCTTTTAATGATGACAAGACTAGTCATCATTATTGAGATTCTACATGCCTTTATTTCCAATAATATCTTCCACACCATCATTATCCAGATAATTATCAAAATCTTCATCAAATTGAAGATACTCTGGATCCCATTTCTCAAACAATTCAAGAAGATACTTCTTTGCTTTTTCTGATAAGAATTTTCCGACTCCAACATCAAAGAGATAATCAAGGACATTGGCTCCCTCTACCTTCATGTATTCGTTCCCTCTACCTTCATGTATTCGTTAAACTCACCATGATAGGCAAAAGTAGTACTTTCATAATGCATTAGTGTCTTCCCTCGTTGAATCAATCTCCAGCTTTGATGATAAATGTTGTAAAATCCAATGGCTTTTGCTAAAGCAGGATCAATAATTATTTCTCATCGTTCTGGATTCTATTCTTGTCGTTGATCATTGGGTCGTCGAAATCAACTATTTAAACAAGATAATGAGCTGGTTTTGGCTTTTCTATTTTCATACTCGATTAGTGCACAATGTACATCCACATATAGGCATCTATTATTTGAAATTTTTCTCAAGCCATCAGGAGATGTAAGAATCCAATGGATCCTTCTAAACATTTATTGTTGAAATTTCGTTAGTGTTGAAAAAAAAATGGGAGCTTTGGATCTACGAACTCCATAAAGTAAACTACTACCCTATATTCCCAGGCTTTAATAATAGGGTCATTGGGAGAACTCCAAGCTTATCGGGGCAATAGATTGTTGTACTCCAAGACTCCCAAATAGCATAGGAATAATTATGATAATAGTCGATGCAAACTGCATACCAGTCATTGAATCATTTTTCTTGAATATGATAACTTATTTTTTCATGGACATCATAAGGGCACCATAGGTAATTAACTTGTAACTCCAGTAGGGAAAATCTTTGGGCTATTAGTAGGCAGAAGATAGCAAACCAAAACATATCTACTTTTTGTATGGAATTCCAAATTATCAATAAGGGCCTTACTAGAAGGAGAAACCCGTTCTAGTAGTAATGGCATTTCATTATGGAATTCCTCCTTTTGTAGCAGGAGTTCTACTCTAATGATCACCATTGGCAAGTTCTCGAGTTAAACTATCTGCTAGAGAGTTCTTTGATCCATGTATATGTTCAATAGAGAAGGAAAACTAGTTAAGCCATAATTGGTAACGCAGTAGTCGCCTTTGCGCTTACATATTTGATAAATTATTTTTTACAAAATCAAGTATTCCTTTGTAATCGGTGCGAATAAGAAAAGGTTTTGGGGCTAAAAAGGTTAAAATGTTTTCAATTCCCCTTATGACTGCAAGGATTTCCTTTTCATCGTGGGATAGTTGCATTCTGTCTTATTAAAACTTCCGATGTAATATTTGGAGAGTTTTTCTCCTTCTTTGATTTTGAGTATTGCACTTCAGTGCTCATTGTTGGCATCTGTCTCAAGAACCAAATCATCTCCTTCATTAGGCAAATTAAGAATAGGAAGATGTTTACACATCTTTTTGAAGTTTTGAACAATCTTTAAATCACTAGGGGTCTATGTCCAACTTACTTCTTTCTTGAGTTTCTGCTTTAATGGCTTTCTCAGTTTAGCTAAATCTTTAACGAAATCTAAAGCATAGGTAAGGCATCCAAGAAACCTTTCTAACTGCTTTATATCTTCAATCTTTTTAGGGAACTTTTCTATTTTTTTTTCGAATATACTTTTGTAGGATGATTGGTCTAGCTTTTATCTTTGGTCCTATGAACTCAATTTTTTGTTCAGCATAAATGCACTTGTTCTTACCAAGTATAATACCATGATCAATGCATCTTTGGGTGACAGCTACGACATCATCTTTGCGTTGTTCTATGGTTTTGGAAAAGATAAGGATATCATCAATGTAAATTATGCAATAGTAATTAAGATCTTTAAATATGTCATCCATTCTTCTTTGGAATATTTGACGTATATTTTTAAGACCAAATGGCATTACTATCCGTTCATAATGTCCTTATGGGTCACTGAATGCAATTAAAAACATGCTTTCCTCATTCATTCTTATCTGCCAATATCCGCTTTTGCAATCCATTTTTGAGAACCAAGAACTTTCATGAATTCTATTGAAAGGACTGTTTTGTTAGGAATATAGTAACCATCAAAGACAGTATTATCATTAAGCTTTTTATAATTGATTACCATTCTTGTTTTTTCTCTTTTTCCTTCCGCATGATTTCTCACCTTGAAAGAGGGACTCGTGTGAGGACTTTTGTTATTCCTTATTAATCCTTTATCTAGAAGTTCTTTGGTTTGTTTATCAAATTCCTAGATATCCTGGCGTGTATGCACCACTTGTTTGACTCGAATAATAGTATTGGGATGTAATAAAGTAATTTTAGCAAATGTCATATCTTTAACCCAAAATTTTAGTGGCTTATCATAATAGCATTCCTTATATAACTGCTCTTGTTATTAAACAATTTGCTCTTTAATAGATAACACAAGTAATGAGATTGTCAATGCTATCTCATGTTATGCAGGCACTACCTTCTCATCACACTACCTGCATGTAAACTCAATTTTTTGATGAGTGTAAGCCTTAATTTTTTAATAAGAACTGAATGACCATGGATTGTGAATATTATTTAATTTATGGTCTGTGTGCATGGAGAATATAGTCTCTCAAACTTATTTCCAATAATCATATCATGAGAGGGTTTACTAGTAGTCCGTAGAACTAGTATAATACATTGAACTCCTATTTCTATGGATAAACCTTCTATGACTTCATTGTGACTCATAATGCTATTATCAGCTATCCTCACTTGTAAAGGAATTTTGGCTCTTCTCCACATAAATTCTTGAAATAATGCTCTTTTTCCAAAGCATACATAACAACCATTATCTATGTAGGCACACAACTCATATTTATTATATCCCTCTAAGCATACATTTATTGGGACATAGACACTATTAGGATTTATATTGGTGACATCATAGCATATTATCACAGTCATATTTTTGACTAATTCATTCTCATAAATTGGTTCACTAATAGTTCTTGTTTTGTACCAAATGAACTTCCTATCTAGACTCATACTTTTGTCTACGCTGTGTCTTGTGTGTTCAAAGCTCATTTTACTCATTTTACTAGTCATACTAATTATATCATCTTCTTTAAGCTCTTCGTTTGCTGAAGAAGATCTGTATCCCCATTCTTATCTTGCACTCTTGCTTCTTAATAATTGGGGTTTAATGGTAATTTTACCATTCTCATCAATTTTCATTACATTTTTCTTATTGATTTTTGTAGGATTGGCAAAATTAGATATCCATGAATGATTAATTTTTATCTCCTATAGGTTGGATTTAATCCTCTAGATTTTTGGCATAGGGGTAGGACTTTCAAATTTTTCTACCTCTATCATGGTTACCTTAGTCTTTGGATCTGCGAATCTAATTTGTAGATCATTTTCTAAAATAACCTTAGTGGATGTCCTCTTCTTTTCATATCCATTTGAACTGTTTTTATCTTAAGGGATAAGAAGTTTCTAGCAAATTCATCTTTTAGGCTCACATAGTATCCAAGCCGACAATTGAATCCTACCGATCCATTATATAAATTAGTCTTAATCCCTATGATAATTTGATAATTAAATTTGGTATGCCTAATATCACAGAGCAAAGCATAAAGATCAATATCTTTGCCATAATATTGTAATGGAGTGATTTGAACTTAGACACTTCCAACATAGATATACCTATACTTTCTATCTTTGTTATACTTAAGGATATATTCCCAATTAATGAGATTAACGTCTCTTACATCATATTCACAATCCTTGATTTATAGATCTCCCTCCATCATCTCGCACACATAGGGATGGCAACGGGGCGGGGCGGGGTGGGGACGATGGAATATTCCCCCACCCTCGCCCCCGCTCCCCGCCCCCGCTGTCGGGGATGGATTTCCCCTCGTCCCCGCCCCGTCGAGGACCCCGTTCCCCGCGGGGGCTCTGCTTCCCCGAATTTTAGTAACGAAATCGCACAAATTGCAAGCCTAATTACATCAAAAATTACGAGCCCAATATCAAAATAAGCAAACAATAAGCCCTAAACAAAAAAGAGAAATTAAACTCATAAATTAAGGATATATATGTGTAATTTTAATGAATTTTCGGGGCAGAAAAACGAGTTCGAGAACGGGTACATTTCCCCAACGGGGAGCGGGTCCGGGGACGGGGGGAAATTTTCCCCCACCCATCCCCCGTCCCCACGGCCGGGAGAGGAATTTTCCCCCATCTCGACCCCATCCCCGTCCCCGTCGTGTCCGGGGAATTTTCCCCGTTGCGGGGCGGGGCCCCGACGGGGTCAAGGAAACCCCGCTCCATTGCCATCCCTACACACACATACTTACTTTTTAATTAAAAGATGAATTTTTTATAGATCATGTCTTTCTGGATTATGGGAAGGACTCAATCTCCTTTCACCTCCTCGTCATCATTTGTCTACAACAAATTCTTCTCCTTGAAGATCACCAAGACTAATTGAGATGTTTTCCATCATATGACTGGTTTATTCATAATCACTTTCTTAATATTCATTGTCCAGTATAATTTCAACAATCCCTTTGTTGTTATTTAGGCCTAGGTCTAATGCTTCATCTTCACTAAGCTCAACATAATCTAAGCTTGTTATTTTTTCTATTTTTGCATTCATTAGCATAATGTCCTACTTCTTCGCATGCCCATCATTTGTAGTTGTTTTTCCCGTAGGACAATAAGTTGCTTTCCTAAAAAATCTTCATTTTTTAGGACTTAGTTTGCTATAATTCTTTCTTCTATATTTCTCTCCTATTTGCTTGTTAAAGCTCTTTTTCTTATAAAATTTTCGTTTTCTTCTCCTTCCAACTTCCTTTCCCCATTGATGAGGTGAACCCGAACAAGTTAGGAATTGTTTCTTAATTTTCTTTTTCTTTTGGAGATCAAAACATTGATCATTGACGAATTTTCTTAAATAAGAGATTCTTGATCCGCAGGTATCAATGGCATCTGATTGTTCAAGCCATGAAATGTATTTTTCATTAATTATGGAATTTATCGAATATGGCAATTTGTTATAGAACATACCAAGATTAGTTTTATTATGCCCGATTTCGTAATATTATTGTTTGAATTGAGCAATATAATTTTTCAGATATCTCATATCCCATAATTTTATTTTATTAATCTTTTTTTGCCCCTCTCTTGCTTTTTCTTTAGAATCAAGTTTAGCTCCGAGAAACTTAGTTTCAATTTCCTTGCATAGATTTTTGAACATTGCAGTTGGTGTATCCATCATCCTTAATGTATTTTTACCGTCTTCATTTAATGAATCATACAAGTCGACTACAGTTCAATAAAAACTATTTTTGATGTAATTTAGGAAATTTGCAACAGTCCATGTAGTATTTAGGTTTAAGATACTATTCATGCCTCTTTTTCAATGTTCAAATATTTCTTCTCTATTACAAGCTCCATCTATGTTCAAGATGTATCCCGTTTAACTAATTGGAGTAAGGCTAACTTCTTCAATGGTTGTAGTTTTCCTTAGGATGAACCCGAAGGAAAAATTGGTTATATGTTCTGCAGGAACGCACCTAGGTCTTATAAAATGAGTATTTCTTCCAGAAGGTTCACTAAATTCTTCAGGTTTAGGAATAACATTGTTAACCAGATTGGTCTCTATTTCACCTAAGTCGATTTCTTCTCCAATTTCATTAATCGCATCTTCAACAACCATTTTACCATATTTTCTATCCAGTTTTCTTCTAATTTCCTCTAAAGGTACAACATTAAGATCTTCTAGCTTGATTAGGATCATCTGCTGATATATTTCTTCTTCTACTTGAAATTATTAGTCTCTTCATTATCATCAAATAACACGTCACGTTTATTACTAATTGTGCCTATGATCTTGTTTAACTCTTCTAGATTTTGTTCTTTCTCGAACATACTCTGTAGTTCTTCAAGAGTATACTGCTTATACTTCATCCTCTTATTCTTTTTCTGCTTTTTCTATCGATTTTCACCTTATTTTTCTCCTACTTCTTTTTGAATTTTTATATCATGCAAAGGAAATGGGTTTTTAATTTTGGGCTTTGAAAAGGATATTTATGCTAAAAAGGCATACTAATATTGGAAGTAGATTTTCCATTATGCCTAACTTCGTTAACTAGAGACATGTGAATTACAGATAATTGCGTCTTAAGCTCCTTCACATCAGTATTAATTTTTGCTATTTCTGCTTTTAATTCTAAAACTATATCAGTGATATAGTTTAATTGAGGTGCTACCGAATAAATGCCTTTCGATGAGTGAACAATGTGTGAATAATTTGGCCCAGGGCAAGCAGGTGATGATTCAAACATTAATCACAGTTAATTAGCTTAATTAATCATTAATATGAATCACTAATTAGCTTAATTATCTTAATTATTTTTAATCACGTGGCTCTAATACCAGTTGAAAGAGGACCTCGAGTAGTACTTATAAGATAAATTACACATATACAAATTCTAGATTTTCAAAAGTAAGTTTTTAAGGATTGGGATTAAAAATGCAAATATGAAAATTTTAAGGGATAAAATGAAAATGGAAATAGTGAACAGTCCCCCTAAAATAGTTTTCACAAAATATTAACCCTTTTAAATATATTATAATAACATGATCCCCTAATTATGAATTCCACACAAAGCAGGATATTTGGTAGTAATAGTTCCCATACATTATCAATGATTTTCTGAGCATTAATGCAAAATTCAAAAGCTGAAACTCCCTATAGGTGAACCTTCCATCCGTACTGTGAATGTTTGAGGTTTTTATATAAGCTCATGTGGGATAAACGTGTCTCAAGGACCATCGAGGCATATCCACAAGGCCATTGTTGTCGTCACCCTTAGCTCAAAGAAATTGCTCACTTGTTACAGGCCCACTTCTTTAGTGACTTAAGTCTCAATAAAACTATTAGCCAAGCAAGCTTTGGCTCAGGTGCCCCTCTACCATTGCTTAAGCTGCACCTTTTTGGCCTCTACAACTGTCTTGTAATGATCCAAGCCGCGAGACACCCCACGAACTTATAAGGTTTTTTTGGTAAGTAATTTCTAATCCTTTTTGGAAAATCCTCAAGGCTTACCTTTGACCATAGGTTGCGGACAAGGGTTTGCACTCCATACACTCATCTAGATATTTGACTGTGTGACAATACCATGAGCTTGTGTGTTTTAGAGTGTCGCTATGGTATTATGTGCAATGTAATGCTCATAAAGGCTTATATAGTTACTTCGATTCGTTTTAGTGTAACCGTAGATGAGTTATGTGTACGAATTGTCAAGTAATTGGAACTTTATTCTTTGTACCTGTAATAGCCCGACCCTAAATCATGTTTATTTATTTAATTAAGCCATATTATTAATTTTTCACATTTACTTATCTCATTTAATCATCCCAATTGGGAGAATCCATTTTGTACCCCACTTTGCAATTCGAGTTTCATTTACGGTAACAATATCAGGCGAATCGATATTACGTCCCGGTAAATATGATTAGATGATGAAATTATTTTTCATAATGTCACAAAAATTTAATTTTTAATCATTAAGTTTGGCCCAATTCATTTGGTCCTGATTTGCAGCCCGATTAATTTTTGGTTCAAATTTTGGCCTGAAAATTTTGGTGTAATTAAATTAAATTAATCACCATCATTTGTACTTAATTTTAATTAGTAAAATAATATTTTTGGAGGCATAAATATCAGCCACATGCTTAGATAAGGCAAAAATCTTGAAGCAAGCAAGCAGAACAAAGTCTTCTTCTTCTTCTTCTTTTCTTCCCCAAGCTATGGCTGCCCAGCCCTGTTTTCAGCCCTATTGTTGCTGTTTTTTGGGGGGTTTTGCCACTTCCAGCCACTACCAGGCACCATTCCCGACCCCCAACACTAGTAGCCACCATCCTCAACTCCTACCACCATCAAACACTACCTCCATCCTCTTGTATTCAAGCTCAAAGTGAGGTAAATCCTAGCCTAATCAAGTTTAATTTTGGGTTTTTATGTTGGATTTGATTATGGATCATCTTATCTTGGTATAAACAAGTTTTAGTTTGATGCTTTATTGAGTTGTTTAAGTATGGAAGCATGTAAGAATTAGAACTATACTTGATCATACAAGCTTGATGTTGAAAATGATGAACCTTGTGTTCTTTGATTTAGTGTTGTGATCTTTGGTATACAAATGAACTTAAGGGTTGTGAGTGATCTTTTTTACATTTATTGTGATGGTTAGATGTAAGTTTGAAGTGGACATAATCTAGGGTCACAAGATCATGCATGATTAAGGTGGATTTTTGAATCAAGTACGTGTGCTTGAAAAGATTTAGATGCAATTTAAAGGTTGGATGTGTTATTGATTTAAAAGGATGATGTTATGTGAGTTTTGTCAAAATTAGTGGACTATGGAAAATTCAATAAGTGGCCAAAAGAGCTTGTTTGAATTATTAATGCAAACAAGTGAGTTTATGGGCAGATTTTGAGTGTTATGTAAAGAAAAAAGGGAAACTTAGAGCTGTGAAGTGACCCAAAATAGGGGTCCCTTTACGAATAAACTAGTAATGATAGGTCCATTGCAAAATTGTTATTTTTGGTGCATAGCTAGATCTGTGAGTTATCTTTCAAATGCCATTTTAATCACTTCATTCCGAATTATGTGGAAAAAGTTATCGTTATTTTTCTAAGACTGTGCAGAATGGACCCGAGTTGTGCACAGTTGTGTTTCAGCTCCACTTTAGGGTTCATGTTGCTGTAGTTATATTGCACACTATGAATGAAAGTTTTGAGGGACTTTTTAAGCTTTTTATATTAGGGTTTTATAGCTCAATTGGAGGTCAGGGGTGAAAGATATGGATTTTCTAAAGTAAACCTTCAAACGGTAACATGAAAGAAGAAAGAAATCTTGGGATTTGAAAATATTATCAAGAGTTTCTACATAATTATGGATATTGCAAAGAAATTACAAAGTTTAGTAGTTCAACAACTTTCATTTTGTATAGAAGCATACTCCGGTTGGAAAACTGAGTTAAATGGGCATGAGAATGAAATTGGAGAAGTAAAGAGGGTAACGACACAAGCTAAGGTTATATGAGCTTTCCTGAACCTCACAACACCCCTCTTGTCATTAAACCTTCTATTATTCATTTAGAAACATCAAAAACCCATATTCCATTTGTATCCATTAAAATACTTCCATTATCACCTCAATTATTCCCTTTTGGTCTATTTTGCATCAATTTGTTTTACTTCGAGTTCAATGACCCAAATTTATTTTTCAAACTCATTTTAGTATAGTTTATCTTATGTTGAATTGTTTGAATTGTGGATTCCCTTTTTATTAATCAATTTCTTTGAAGTTACAGATTATGGGAGTGAAAGTTGTTTACTAACTGCATTTACCTATAACTACATTTGTTAAGCAGAAATGGGGCCTAGTATATCGTTTCCCATTGCGCATAAGTATTATCCAATGCGATTGCATTTTTAAGACATTAGGCATGTTCACTTCCAGTATCTTTAGAGATCAGCACGTATTTATCAAAATGATAATGTTTTGGTAAGTATATCAATAAATCAATTTAATCAGTGATTTGTCATATAATTAGTGACCCCATCAGTTATCAGTCACAGGGCATTGCCCTTTAGTTACCCGTGCGGTTTTAGATCAGGTCCCCCGGTCGGCTTGGCAGGAGTACACCTACCCATAGATTGTGACAGTATCAAGGGGCCCACTATCAGATAATGACTAGCAATTGCAGTTTACATTCATCTCATTCACTATTTTTGTTTTAGCTTAAAATAAATTGCAAAGGTAGCACCCAATTAATTTATTCAGAGATCATTTAATAATACAAGAATGGATGTACTGAGCTTCGGCCCACATTTCAAAATGTTTTTCATGTTTTGTTTTAGGGAAATGCTCAGTGAATCGCCCTCATGCTAGCAAACTAGCTGAAGAGAATAAGTTGAGCAAGGGAATCTGGAGGGATCAATCAATGATATAGTACATGCATATTTTGGAGTCTTATTTCGAAATCTTCCTTGGATGGAGGTGCAGATTATGAGGTGAATTACTTTACTATGGTGTATAAACCATATTTGGGATTAACAATTAATTGTATATGATTCGATAATGTGTGAATGTGTATGGTTGAAGTTATGCCTAAGTATGTTATTTCTAGTACACATACTTCAAGCCTTATTCTTTTGGACGGCGATAACGCCCCTATCATCGAGTTTTTTAGCCATAATTTAGGGATTTATTAAAGAGAATGCAAACAACGGAACATGTTTAAATGGGGGCGTTACAATTTTGGTATTAGAGCCAGGTTGATTTTCTGTGTTGGGATATGGAGTACGGAGAGTAGAGATTGGAGGGTGAGAAAGTTGGTTAGTGAAGGTTATAAATATATCATTAGAGATTTATGACATTAGAGATTTATTACTGTAAAAATGTCTGTTTATCTCTCCCATGTTCTTCACTTATGTTCCTCCTTGTTAGATGGATCCATATGCAGTGAATATGATGCCAGACACTTCTGTGGCCATTCACATCTCTTCACTATATACTAGTATGGTAGCCCATATGCATACCCCGTTTCTGAGTTTCATAGTGTTATGGTCCATACACGTAGGCTATTGTGGACCTTATCTACAGTTAGCCCTTGGATCGAGTTTAGGACCCGAAATCATGACTTTGGGATAACTCCAGTCTTGGGATGGGACGAACGTAGATTTCAGTTTCGCGAGGCTTAAGCTAACAATATCACCGAGCAGTTATTAAGGGAGGCGTTTGAGCTAGAGGGAATAATATGGACATTCTGAAGTATATATTTCATTATACTTTATATCTCCCCCACCATCACCACCTACACTGAGCACTCCTCAGCCACCTGACAACCTAAAGCCATTGGGACCTAGAGAGGGGATCCCTATATCTGATGCATCAAATGAGGTCCACATTGTTATAGATCTTCCTGATACACCATAGTTTAGCTCTGATGGTGACCTCATGGAAGACTCAGAGAAGGACCCAGAATTGGAGGAGCATCATGTTGATCATGATGATGAGAATGCAGATATTGGTGCTTTAGACAACAGTTTTGACCCGGGCAGGGAGCCTGGGGATGAATCTGACCTAGACTATGATCTAACTAGGGATCATTAGATTGATTTATATTATATGTTGACATCTCAAATAGATTACTTTTTAACCCCACATAAATATAGGATAGCCAGTTGGATAGATGAATTTTTTGCAGGTTATAATATTGCATATAGTTAGACAGGTCTTTCCGATTGTGTTGACTAGTCCCGCCTACTTTTGGGAATGTGGCGAACTTAGTCTATTCGGGTTAAGTAGTATTTTAGTTAGGAGGTAGGTGCAAAGGTTGACCTTAGGTGGTCCGTTGGATGTGATGTTCTTTGTAGAACCATGTATACATATGTGCGCAAGCAATTTTGACAATGATATAATGAAGCTTTGTGTTATTTTTAATAATACTTGTGCCATGCTGGTTGTATATGTTGTGTATGTGTATCTTAGATGTTGGTTGTAGTCGGTTGATTGAATTACTCAATTGAATAGATAGTCGGAATATCAGAATATGTGTAAACCAACAAAGAAACCCATATGAAAGAAAATTCAGATCATGGTCAGGGGTTAGGTGACCAAGTTTTGTGTAATATGCCAATAACCCTTAGTCGAATGCCATCAATTCCCCCTGAGTTGGTTAACAGTATGGGAACTCTAACTATTAATAGACCTTGGTGTCTGAGCTTATGAAACGAATAGCCCCAGCACCTTCCGAAATCGCTCATAAAGTCATAAAGTCAATAAACTAGCATATATGGTAGGGGATGTAACCCACAAGTATATGATGGAAAGTAAGACCCAGTGGAACTAGAAGCATGGATTAGAGGGATAGAAAAGATTTTCACAACAGTGGTGGCTCCAGAGAATAAAAAAGGGACATTAGAACATTTTACCTAACTAAGGAAGTGGAACGAGTAGGGAGCTCCAAGCGACAGTGTAAACCAGTAGAAGCCTACTCCCACTTCTCCTAAGAGTCATCCTACAGGTCTAGCGGAACCTTGTGGGAAATGTGGAAGAATCAACCACACCACTCTTGAATATCGAGTGGGAACTAATAAGTGCATGTGGTGTGGTAGCCCAGAACACCTCATTGCTACCTGTCCTAGGCGATTGAAGGTTGTGGACAAGGGCTCCCACCTCCAAGGCTCGCAGCTGTAGGAATGGCGTATGTGTTAAGCAACAAAGAAGCTGCCACCTTTGGTACAGTAGTTACCAGAACTCGATCTCTTTTTAATTTCAACGCCATTTTGTGTATTGGTTGATTCAATTGCCACTCATTCATTTATATCCACTCGATATGCCATGCAATTGAGCCTTGAAAATAAGGAGACAGAAACCAATTATGGAATTAAGTTACCCAATGACTCTAGAGTTTAGTGTTCTATCTCCTATAAACCTGTTCTAATTACTATTGGTGCGATAGTATTCCTTGGAGTTTTAATTCAATTTGACTCGTCAAACTTTGATATCATTCTAGAAATGAGCTGGTTATGTACTCAGGGGGTCAAGATAGAATGTGAGGACCTTAAGGCTATTTCAAGGGAAGAATAAGGGAGAGAAATATGTTTTATGGGCAAAGAAAGGAAATACCTTGTCCTTTAAATTCTATTATGAAAGCAAGTGAGCTCTTATGTTAATGATATATTGGGTATTGGCCTTATGCTATTGACATTCAACCACAAGAAGAAGGAGCAGAAGATATCCTTGCAGTTTGTGAATTTAGAGATGTTTTCCTAAAGAGTCATTGGGACTGCTTCGCAAAGAGAAATTGATTTTTGAGATTGAATTAATCCTTGATGCCCAATGTATCTCGAAAGCCCCATATCCTATAACCCCAACAAATTTTAGAAAACTAAAGATTTAGTTAGATGAGCCATTACAGAAGGGATTTACTAGACCAAATGTGTCACCATGGAGTGCTCCAGTTCTATTTGTAAAGAAGAAGGGTGGAACCTTGAGGTTATGTGTCGCTTACATGGAGTTGAACAAGATCACCAACAAGAACAAATATCCATTGCCCTAAATAGATGGTTTATTTGATCGACTATAAACAACATGAGTATTTTTCAAGATTTATTTGAGATCATGATACCATCAACTTAGGATTTACCTAAAGACAGAAAACTATGAATTCACCGTGATGCCTTTTGGCTTGACCAATGCCCTCGTAGCCTTTATGGATCTTATGATTAGAGTTTTCAGACCCTATTTGGGCAAGTTTGAGGTGGTATTCAAATACAATATCTAGATTTACTACAAATACAGAAACGAACACATTACCCATTTAAGAATGGTGTTCCAGACCTTAAGGATGCATCAATTACACAGTGAATACAAGAAGCGTAAGTTTTGGTTAGAAGAATTAGTATTTTTGGGACTTGTGGTTTCAAAGGAACGGATTAAGGTTGATTTAAAGAAGGTGAAAGCAATTACAGAGTGCCCAAGGCTCACCAATGTTATTGAGACCAGAAACTTTTCCGGTTTAGCAAGGTATTATTGAGTTCGGGAAGGATTTGTCAAAGATCGTCTTCCATGACCAATTTGTTGAAACAAGCTACAAGTTAGCAAGAAGATAAAGTGGTAACTTATACCTCCCAATGGTTCAAGCCTTATGAGAGAAAAACACCCTACTCCTAACCCAGAACCAGCGGTTGTGGTTTTTATACTGAGAATTTGAAAACATTACTTATATGGAGTATCCTATAAGATCTACACTAATCATCAAAGTTAGAAGCATATCTTCACTTAGAAAGAACTCAATTTGAGACAAAGCCATTGGCTGAAGTTGCGTAAAGATTATGCCCTGTAGATCTAATATCACCCAGAGAAAGAAAATGTTGTGGCAAATGCGCTAACTAGAAACTCATAACATAGCTTCAGTGCAGTAGTGATTACTCAGCTGAACCTCTTGAGAGGGCTTGAAAACTGGTATTCAATTAGTGTCACATGGGCAAGCAAATTACCAATTGTCATCACTTAATTTACCCTACAGCCCTCTATAATGGAGGAAATTCGAAATACTTAGGGAGTCAAAAAACTGGCCCAACTGTATGTTAAGGAGATAGTTTGATTCCATGGAATTCCAACAAATATGGTATCAAATAGGGATCAGAGATTTCAAGCCCGTTTTAGCAAGCACTTTAAGAAGCCTTTGGAGCCAAATTGAATTTTAACAGTTCTTATCATCTTGAGATAGATGGGCACACTGAAAAAGTGAATCAAATTCTAGGAAACATGTTAAGAGTTAGTATACTGGAGTTCCAAGGGATAACGGGAGGATGACTTACCATTGATGGAATTTTCTAATAGCAATGGTTCTAGTTCCCCATTAAAATGGCCATTAAGGCTTTATATGGAAGAAAATGTAGCACTCTTTGTACTAGAGTGACTTAGATGAGACATTGACCTAGGACCAACATTTTGCATTTGAAGAAGGCATAAAACCCCTAGCAGCCAATGTTATGGAATTGCTAGCAGAGAAAATCCACATGAAACATCAAGGTAAAATGACAATAGAGATTGTTGACAAAATCATCTTTTGGGTCATGAAGATCATCTTCAGCACTCGATGAGATAACATTCATCAGGAGACTCTTGAAAATGGACTATTGGGGCCGACAGAAAAGCTATGCTTACAAAAGAAGGACTCCTCTGGAGTTTCAGGTATATGATAAAGTGTTTCAGAAAGTTTTGCCTAGAAAGAGTATGAAGAGATTTAGAGTACAAGGTAAATTGAGCTAAGATATATTGAATCATATGAGACCATGAAAGGATTGAGCTTTGTAACTTATCAGCTAGATCTACTTTTAGAACTCAAACACGTGCATAGCATGTATGATACCTCACAACTCAGGAAGTACATTCCAGATCCTAACCCTACTGTCGTATCTGACACCATTGTAGGCAATGAGGATCCATTGTATGAAGAGCACCCAATCCAGATACTAGATCGTAGGATTAAGCAGCTGTGCAATAAGCAGATACCCTTAGTCTAAGTGCCTGGGCAGACCATACATATACTTCCACATAATCCACTTGGGAAAACCGAGGATGAGATGTAAGCCAAGTACACACATCTATTTGAGATAAACTTAAATGTTTTATCAAAGCTCATAAGTTTCAAGGACGAAACTCTTTAAGGGGGGAAAGCTATAATAGCTCACCCTAAATCATCTTTGTTTATTTAATTAAGCGATGTTATTAATTTTTCATATTTATTTATCTCATTTAATCATCCTGGTTGAGAGAATTTATTTTGGACCCACTTTGCAATTCGAGTTTCTTTTATAGTAATAATTTTAAGTGAATCGATATTAGGTCTTGGTAAATATCATTAGGTGATTAAATTATTTTTCATAAAGTCACAAAATTTTAATTTTTAATCATTAGGTTTGGCCCAATTTATTTGGGCCCGATTTGCTGCTCGATTCATTTTGGGTTCAAATTTTGGCCCAAAAATTTTGGGGTAATTAAATTAAAATAATCACCATCATTTGTACTTAATTTTAATTAGTAAAATAATATTTTTGGAGGCATACATATAAGTCACATGCTTAGATAAGGCAAAAATCTTCAAGCAAGCAAGCAGAGCAAAGTCTTCTTCTTCTTCTTCTTTTCTTCCCCAAGCTACGGCTACCTAGCCCTGTTTTCAGCCCAATTACTGCTGTTTTTTGGGGCTTTCCGCCACTTCTAGCCACCACCAACCATTATTCCTGACCCCCAACACCAGTAGCCACCATCCTCAACTCCTACCACCATCAAACACTATCTCCATCCTCTTGTATTCAAGCTCAAAGTGAGGTAAATCCTAACCTAATCACGTTTAATTTTGGGTTTGTATGTTGGATTTGATTATGGATCATCTTATCTTGGTATAAAAAAGGTTTAGTTTGATGTTTTATTGAGTTGTTTAAGTATGGAAGCATGTAAGAATTAGAACTATACTTGATCATACAAGCTTGATGTTGAAAATGATGAACCTTGTGTTCTTTGATTTAGTGTTGTGATCTTTGGTATATAAATGAATTTAAGGGTTGTGAGTGATCTTGTTTAAATTTATTGTGATGGTTGGATGTAGGTTTGAGTTGGACATAATCTAGGGTTACAAGATCATGCATGATTAAGGTGGATTTTGAATCAAGTATGTGTACTTAAAAAGATTTAGATGCAATTTAAAGGTTGGATGTGTTATTGATTTAAAAGGATGATGTTATGTGAGTTTTGTCAAAATTAGTGGATTATGGAAAATTTCATAAGTGGCCAAAAGAGCTTGTTTGAATTATTAATGCAAAACAAGTCAGTTTATGGGCACATTTTGAGTGTTATGTAAAGAAAAGGGGGAACTTAGAGCTATGAAGTGACCCAAAATAGGGGTCCGTTTACGAATAAACTGGTAATGATAGGTCCATTGAAAAATTGTGATTTTTGGCGGGTAGCTAGATCTGTGAGTTATCTTTCAAATTCCATTTGAATCACTTCATTCCGAATTATGTGAAAAAAGTTATGGCCATTTTTCTAAGACTGTATAGGATAGACCCGAGTTGTGCACAGTTGTGTTTTAGCTCCACTTTAGGGGTCGTGTTGTGGTAATTTTGTTTTACACTACGAATGAAAGTTTTGAGGGACTTTTTAAGCTTTTCATATTAGGGTTTTATAGCTCAACTGAAGGTCAGGGGTGAAAGATATGGATTTTCTAAAGTAGACCTTCAAACGATAATATGAGGGAAGAAAGAAATCATGGCATTTGGAAATATTATCAGGAGTTTCTACATAATTATGGATATTGCAAATAAATTACAAAGTTTAGTGAGTTCAACAACTTTCATTTTGTATAGAAGCTTACTCGGGTTGGAAAATTGAGTTAAATGGGCATGAGAATGAAATTGAAGTAAAGAGGGTAACAACACAAGCTAAGGTTATATGAGCTTTCCTGAACCTCACAACACCCCTCTTGTCATTAAACCTCCTATTATTCATTTCAGAAACATCAAAAACCCATATTCCATTTATATCCATTAAAATACTTCCATTATCACCTCGATTATTTCCTTTTGGTCTATTTTGCTTCAATTTATTTGACTTCGAGTTCAATGACCCTAACTTATTTATTTTTCAAAATCATTTTAGTATAACTTATCTTATGTTGAATTGTTTGAATTGTGGATTCCCTTTTTATTAATCAATTTCCATGAAGTTACAAATTATGGGAGTGAAAGTTGTTTACTAACTACATTTACCTATAACTACATTTCTTAAGCAGAAACGGGACCTAGTCTATTGTCTCGTATTGACCATAAGTATTGTCAAGTGAGATTGCATTTTAAAGATTTCAGGTACTTTCATTGCTTGTATCTTTAGAGATCAGCACGTATTTATCAAAATGATAATGCTTTGGTAAGTACATCAATGAATTAGTTTAATCAGTTATTTGTCATACAATTAGTGACCTGATCAGTTATCAGTTACAAGGCATTGCCCTTCAGTTACTCGTGCGGCTTCAGGTCAGGTCCCCTGGTCGGCTTGGTAGGTGTACACCCATCCATAGATCGCAACAGTATCAATGGGTACATTATTAGATAATAATTAGCAATTGCAGTTTACATTCATCTCATTCATTATTTTTGTTTTAGCTTAAAATGAATTGCAATGAGGGCGCCAATTAATTTATGCAGAGATTATTTAATAATACAGGAATACATGTACTGAGCTTCGACTCAGATTTCAAAAGTTTTTCATGTTTTGTTTTAGGAAAATGCTCAGTGAATCGCCCTCATGCAAGCAAACCAGCTAAAGAGAATAAGTTGAGCAAGAGAATTTGGAGGGATCAATCAATGATATAGTACATGCATATTTTGGAGTCATGTTTCAAAATCTTCAGTGGATGGAGGTGTAGATTATGAGGTGAATTACTTTACTGTGGTGTATAAACCATATTTGGGATTAACAATTAATTGTATATGGTTCAATAATGTGTGAATGTGTATGGTTGAGGCTATGCCTAAGTATGTTATCTTTAGTACACATACTTCAAGCCTTATCCTTTTGAACGGTGGTAATGCCCCTATCATCGAGTTTATTAGTCCTAATTCAGGGATTTATTAAGGAGAATGCAAACAGTGGAACATGTTTAATTGGGGGTGTTACAGTACGCCTTTAAGCGTATTTATGTATGTCATTAAGTTGGATGAATTACTTGATTTGATTGGCTAGGTGGAGTGATAGGAATGTTGATTTGTTATTTGAACTAAAGTAACCCTGTTCTCTCATGTGCTGTTTTGGTGGCCATTTACTCATGTATTCAGTAAAATGATTGGATGACATGCTAGTGTACCCATGCTCATAGCTAAATTGTAGACTCTATGGTTTATGAATGAGTATGTGTAAAATAATCATTGGCATAGCTCAACTGAGTACCCCTGGCATGATGTGATTGAGCTATTTTGTGTTATATTTTTACTCAATAACATGTACTATGTGGTAATTTTTCATAGGAAACTTTAGCATAGTGGGTATGCCGATGGTCATTGGTGTTAAGGGATTGTTCTATTCACAATGTTGTCATGCTACCATTTTACATATTAGTATTTTCATAGAGACCTGTACTTGCATGAATGTGTGATTGTCTATGTACCTCATGTGACTCTTTGATGTGCTAGGTGTGCTTGTGGTCGTATTGGAGTCTTTATTGTATCATTTAATTGTTGAATTGTGAAGCATGACTGTTAATGTGATTAATCAAAATGCATAATCTAGTGTGGCTTGAATGGGTAGCGTTATATACCTTTGATGTTGGTGGATCCTGCTTATTATTCTTGTCTTCAAAATGCCAAGACGTCGATCCTTTGTGATGCCATTGCAGCCTTGAGTGTCGTTTTGCATGTTCTTGTTATTGGTCTGGTGCTATGTGATGCTATGCAATGTCCCACTGCTCTGTTGTGATATAGAAGTCCTAGTTGATTGACTTAACTTTAAAATGATTCGATTCCGTCATGCTTCAAAATGAACTTGACTTAGTTAACAATCTTCATATGACCTTGGTTTCTTTTGTTTGAGTTACCATACATGAAAAGTCTTTAGATGCCAACTCTTATTGATGAGTAAACATAGAGCTGTTGGTTGTCGTGCTGGTATTGCTTAGATATAAGGTTAGAAGTTTTCATTTCAAACAAGTTTAATATGGTTATCCCTACCAACTCAGTTGCCCTTTTCTACTAGATTTGCTCCCAGTGCCTTAAGAGAGTGAGCGAACACTTGAAGAGGATTGGCAAGGAGGTGACTGAATACCATAAACTTCTTTTTCTGATTTGAAGGTTATAATAAAAATAAGATTTTGGAGTCTGTTGTGAGTTTGTGTAGCGTGTGCCATGTTTATGCAAATCTTGTGTTCTACTAAATTGTGGATTGCAGAATTTTGATGAAGAAATTCTTTTAGGGGACAGTGTAATAGTCGAAAATTTCAATTGGAGTCAATTATGAAGGCTATAATTTTTTTAGCTATATTTTATTATATTAGTTATATTGGACTAATTTTTGTGTGTAAATTAACTGTATTAATTTATGCGAATTAGTTTTTAAACCTTTCTTGGTTTATTATGCGGTTGTGTGAAATTAGTAACTAATTGGGAATTAGGTTGATGCTAGACGATGCGAGATTATCGTATTAGATTGGGCTATTAATTGCTAGAGAGCAAGTGGGCCTAAGTTTATTTGGGCCTGAGTTTATTTGGTCCAAAACGCACCTTTGGGTGTATTAAGTTGGGAAAAAAAGAAAAGAAAAGGGAGCTTACGGATTTAGGCAGCTAGGCGACCACACAGCCCTAAAATCACGACAACAGCGCACACCAACTTCTCTTCTTCTACACCTCAACCTAATTGCTTTCTCTATTTTTTTAACTCCCACCACTGCACCCATAGTCACCGAAAAAGAGATGAAGGAGAGCGAGAGAGGGAGAAGCGAAGGATTAGGAGGCAGGAATAGTAGCAAAGCAGATGCAAGGGAAGGAATAGGAACAAGACATGAGTAGCCAAAGTGAAGAGGAGGATTCAAACCCTGCCCCAAAAGCGCCCCAATTAACCATAAATTGGGTCCCAGAAGCTTGATTCGACGTGGGTAATTCGTAATACTTCAAATTAGTAATTAATTTGAAAGTGTTTTAAAGTTTGCCCATGGATGAGTTTGAGAATTATTCGATGAATTTTATGTGATTGTAGAGTTTGGTAGAAGGAAGAGGCTTGAATGAGCTATTTTGGTTGATAATAATGTGATTTTTTGACATGAACTTTGCAGACGGTGTTGTCATAAGGGCGTCCGGGGCTTGAGGGAACGTGCATAATTGATTGAAGTGTTGTTGTACTTGTAGTTAGGTTAATTGATGTATAATGTTGATTTTCGATAGCCCCGTTACGTTTGTGCTAAATTGAATATGCTTGGTGTTGTCAGTTTTTGGTTCTATGTATGTTTTGCCTATTAAGATGAGAATAAGGGAGTTGGCTAACTGGTTCAGCAAGTCGGTTCAACAGTGAAGCAGTTCTTCAGTTCCATGAACCAGGCAGGGGCTCCCTCCAACTCATCCTAATCATTGTCAAACCTGAACCTGAACTGATTCAATCAGAAGCAGAGTCGAATAGAATTTGAACCGAACTAAACCTGAATTGAACTAAACTGGGCCTAAATTGAACTAAACCTGAGCTGAACTGAGCCTAAACCAAACTACACGTGAGTTGAACTAATTTGAACCTCAATTTACAAGTTTCCTTGTTTGAATTTATGCACAAGTGATTAGCGTGCCATAGTGTATGTGATCTGCATAATTAATCTTAGCTAATGTAATACTAGAAATTGGATTCGTGCAATTTCGAAGTTGAATACCCAGCATTTAAAATCAGTGGATTTCGGATGACCGTGAATTTGTTTGTCTCTGTAAAAGTACTCTTTGCTTGTACTTAAACAAGTGATTCAAATTATTTTAATTGGGGTGCATTGGTTTCAATTAGTTGGCGAATGTGATACTTTGTTGCTTTAGTCAATTTTAAAGTTGTCCTTGAAGTTACTAAGCTTGCGAGCTTTATTCAAACAAGTGGATCCATGTCAAACCGAATTATTTGAAATGGATTTTAACTATATAAGTTTTAAACAAAATAGTGATTGTTTGTTAACGATAAGTGCTTGTTGCATTTAAAAGGTGGTATGAGTCCAAGGTCTTAAGGTTGTGTATAGTTAGCTTGGACCGAATTTTAATACGTTTAACAAACTATTGTGGACTTTCTTTAATTATGTGGTTCTCGTGAAACAGACATATTTGTTAGAACTAGACTCGAAAAGAAAGTTGTAAAGGGTTATTTAATCTATGGGTCAAAACCTTTTTTCCTTTTTAAGAGGGAATGAGCATAACTCCGAAAAGGAGTTAGGCAATGCAGATTCTTGAAATGAAGTTTTGAAACCTTTCCTATTGAATAATTTTAAGAGTTGGTAGTTAGCAAGTGCAATCACAAGTGCAGCGGCAAGTCTGTGCAGTTATTAATCTGCTTTACAACCAAATATGTTTATGTTGTTCTTGTGGTTAAAGCTTCCTATTGTCAAGTTATTTTGAGAAATTCAACGGTATACATGCTGAAAATGATATTTCACTTGAGATGTTTGAGCATGAAGGATAGTGCTAATCATATGGACAATATTTAGGGAGCAAACTCTGTATGTGGGAACCCAAACTCCTAGGGAGTAGACCTAAAAGTGGGAACCCTAGTAGACCCTTGCTGTAACAACATGTCCCTAAATCATGTTTATATATCTAATTAAGCAATGTTATTAGTTTTTCCGCATCTATTTATCACATTTAATCATTCCAATTGAAAAAAATTTATTTTGGACCTCACTTTGTAATTCAAGTTTCGATTACCTTCATAATTTCAGGCGAATCGATAGTAAACCCTAGTAAATATGATTAAACGTTAAATTATTTTCAATAACCTTACAAACATTTAATTTTGAGCTATGTAAAAAGATTTATCGCAAAGGTATACTATTTTTCCGGGCCCAATTTGTTTGGGCCCAATTTTAGACCATAAAAGTTGGTGTGTTTGGATTGATTTAATTACCATCATTTTTGCCTAATTACCATTAACAAAATCTACTTTTTGATGTTAAATATAAACCAAGTATACTAGATTTGATCAAAATTCTCAGGCAAGAACTTCCTCTTCCTTCTTCTCTTCCTACGGCTACCAGCCCTTATTCTGGTGTTGCTTGCTGCTGTTTGTGGTTGCTTCAGCTAGCCTGCAGATAGCCCAAGGTTGCTGCCAAACACCCTAGCACCACCACCCACAATCCCCAACACCCGCAACCCCCACAACACCACCTACATCTCCCTTTTAAGCTTGAAGTGAAGTAAGCCCTAACTCCATCTTGATTCATTTTTGGCTTTTTGGCTTTTTGTGGTTGGTTTAGTTATGATTTATGTTGTTATGATCAAAATAAATGCTAGTAGGTAATTTTTATTGTGCTTGGAGGTTGGATAAATGTTAATTTGTGATAATTTAGAGTTTATCATGATGATTTGAGTACTTTCATGAGTATGTGTTGTTAGTGTTCATGAAGAACTTGAATATCAAGCATGAGTTGTGAGTGGTGCTCTTGTAATTAAATTTGTTGGATTTTGATGATTGTCAATTGTGTTTTAAATAGAACCAGTGGTTGTAAGAGTGTGGGGTATGCCATGAAAAGTTTTGATAAGAGTGGGTAGACTTGTAGTTGGAGGAAAAAGCATTTAAGGCTGGAAACAGACCCAAAAATAGGGGCACTTTGGAAATAAAATGATATTTATTGGTGCATCAAAAAATTATGATTTTTGGTGGATAGATAGGCCAACGCGTTATATTTCAAATGCCTCTCAAATTACTTAATTTCAAGTTTGGTGGGAAAAGTTATGGTCAATTTACTAAGATTGTGCATGATAAACTGAAGTTGTGCACGTATTTGTTTAAGCTCAATTTTAGACGGCGTGTTGTGGTAGTTGTGTTGTGCACTGTGAATGAAAGTGTTGTGGGATTTCCTAAGCTATTCATATTAATGTTTTAGGCCTCAATTTGAGGCCGGGGGTGAAAGATATGAATTTTCTAAGGTGGACCTTGAAGTGGTAATAAAATAACGCGAGACTGTGAACTAGAATTTTAGGACCTTAATCAAAAGCTCCTAAATAATGATGGATATTGTGAATAAAATACAGAGTTTAGTGAGTTTCACGACTTTAACTGTGGTTAAAAACTCAGTTGGGTTAAAAAAAAAATCATGTTAAATGGCATGCGAATCAAATTGGAGAGTGGAGAGAGTAATGACTCAAGACCAGTGCTTGTTGGGCCAAGTCTATGTGATCAAAGCAATTCTGAACCCAATTACACCCCTCTTGGTCTGAAACTCTTCTTACTCATCTCAGAAATATCCAAAAACCCATATTCCATTTATAATCATTAAAGTCTTTTCATTATAATCTCAATTATTTTACTTTGGTCTATTTCACTCCAATTTATTTTACCTCGAATTAAACCACCTTAGTGTATTTAGTTTTCAAATCATCTTAGTGTAATGTATCTTATATTGAAATGTTGAGTTACGAATGCCATTTCATTAATCAATTTCTATTAAAGTTACAAATTGTGAAGGTGGGCATTGTTTTCTAACTACATATGCCTATCACTACATTTCTTAAGCAAAATCGAGGCATACTCTATCGCTCCTCACTGTGCGTGAATATTATCAGGTATGATTACATTTTAAATACCACAGGTACGTCTACTGCCTGTATCTTTAGAAATCTGAATGCATTTATCAAAGTTATAATGTCTTGGTAAGTATATCAATGAATCAATTTACTCTGTGATTTATCACCGAGTTAGTGATCCCGTCGGTTATCAGGTATGGGACACTCGCCCTTCCGTTACACTTGTGGAGTCAAGGCTAGTCTCCAGATTGGTTTGACAGGCGTACACTTATCTATAGATCGTAACAATTACAAGGGGTTCATTACCAAATAAGAACTGGCAATACAGTTTTACATTCATCTCATTCATTCTTTTAAAGTAAAATGAATTGCAAAGTAGGACCCAACCAATTTTTCAATGATCATTTAACAATATAGGAATGCGTGTACTAAGCTTCGACTCACATTTTGAAATGTTTGTCATGTTTTGTTTTAGGCAAATGCTTAGTGAATCGCCCTCATGCTAGCAAACCACCTGGAGAAATTTAGTGAGCAAGCGTGGATGGATCAGTAATGATGTTGGTTCAACAATATTCTGGGAATTGAATTTTGAGATCTTCAGCTGATGAGTTGTAAAGTTTATGGAGAATTGCTCTATTGTGATGTGTAAACCATATGGTGGTTAGCAACTATTTGTATATGATTTGATAATGTCTAAATGTGCATGATTGTGATCTATGCTTACCTATGACATATCTAGTGCATATGCTTAAAGCCTTGTCCTTCTAAATGGCGGTAGGCCCCAATCATCGGGTTTATCAGTTTTAATTAAGGGTTTAGTTAAAGAGTATACAATCAACGAGACATGCGCGCATTGGGGGTGTTGCACTGACGAGGGTAAAAGTCCAGTCACCATGAGAGGCCCCAGGAATACCATGAGTTTTGAGTTATGAGACTCACTTGAAGAGAGCACTAACATGTGAATCTGATGCCCCAAAATGTGATTTCTTACCTAGCATAGATGAAAACTACTTATTTCTAAAATATGTCAGCGCAAGAGTTTAAAAAAGTAAAATTACTCGTTGAAATGACTATCATTACTTACTAAATGGCTTCTTTAGGTAAAATGCGTTTTATAAGAGTCCAACTTGATTTTCACTGCTTTCTGGTTGTTATTTTCACTTTCATGCTAAACGCACTCACTTTAATCCCCCAAATGAACTCATTTGATGTTAAATGTCCACTTAAGAGTCGAATGGGCTACCTTCTTGCTGTTGTTGGGTCGTACTGAAGGTTAGCTAGTTGTTATTTGGTCATAAATGCCTAATATGCTATGTTAAGTAAGAATTCAATATGATTGCTACTTATTGTATTGTATGCAATTGTTTCGTTTTTCGGGATGTGAGTTGTCCACTGAGCATGTGGTAGCTCACCCCCTCTCATTTTTCCTTTTTCCCAGGTCTAGCTATTCTTGAAAGGCATGTAGGAAAGCCCTCAGTTCATGTAAATCGAGTCGGGATCTTCCAATTGCTTTGAAAAAGGAGTCATATGTACGAATTTCTTGGACCATCAATTTTTATTATGATTGTTTTATAAGTACCTGAGTATATATAATTTAAATACCTTGTCTCATTTATTTCACGCTATCTAGCGGTCGCTCTGAATGGTTGTGTGGGCCAACCATCTAAGTAGTTAGTTATTCCTGCTTTGTTGGAGTGGAGTTGTTTTCGTGATGTAAACCTGAGTGCTCTGAATGTGTGATCCGTTGAGGTGTATTTTCTGCTTCTTTATTTTATTTAAACTTATGATCGTGTGTAGTCCTGGCGTGTGGCCTATAGAGTTGTGGCATTTGGCGAGAAGTCGTCGAGCTTGTGTTAGATATGCATGTAAGGCTATAAGCCTAAGTTATGGTCGATCTTCAGGAAAAGTTCTGTCTATTTCGTTTTAAAATTAAAGAGATCACTAATACCTCTAGCCCTGATAGTAGGGGTGTTAGAGTAGGATCTTCTATTATTTATGGAGGGGCTTTAGGGTGTAAATAATAGGAAAACAAGGGAATTGCGAGATCAGGAGTGAAAATGTGGGATTCATCTATGACTTTGACCTTGATCAATGGTTATGAAAAAATGTTGGAGAAGAGGTAAAATTGTGGGACTACATTCATAGTTTGTCAATTGTTAGGTAATTGTTCCCCAATATTAGTCATTAGGGGCCAATGGCAATCCCCGATGTAGTTTGGTTGCCACCTACTATGTTTGTGAGGCCGCTTTGGTTGCATGGTATGTCCAAATAGGCTACATTGCCTATTTTCTTGTTGAGCTCTTTTTCTTTTGGGTGCAAACCTTAGTAGTTTAGCTGATTTCTGCGGGAGTCATTTGAGTCACTACTAAAAATCAGGTTTTTCCAATAGAATATTCCGACCAATTTTATGATCGTCAGACAGTCCGAAAGGTAACGGCAGATCTTCGAAAAAAGTAGGACTCGACGACGAAACCTCCAATGGAACCAATTTCGGTCAGAAGTTCCAATGGAATTTTGGTGGTCCATCGGAATTCCGACGGAAATTTCGTCGGTCAGGCTGAACTGTTGACCGTTCAATGGATCCACAAGTTTTTGAAAATTTTTTGGGAAAAAATATGGACCGAAGGAAACTTCCGTCAGAACACTGTTCCGACAGGCTGACCGACAAAATATTCTGTCAGTCCCATTTTTAAACTCCCCAAATCGCATTCTCAGTTTCATTTTCAGCCATTGCTCCGCAACGAAAACCCCTCAAAGCAAATCGCCTCGTCAGTCCGCCGCCTTTGTTCCGGTCGCCGCCCTTCCTCCACCACCAGTCGTCCCCAACTTCATCACCATTTGTTACCCATTTTATTTGATATTTTCAAGTAAGTAATTCTACCTAAATATATAGTAGATTTAGTTATAGATTTGTGAAATTTGAGATGTAATTTTGGTAGTTATGTGCTAATTGATGGTTGTGAAAATTATGTTGAGTAATTTATGAATATTATGTTGAAGAAGATACATATAATTGATAGTTGTGAAAAATGTGAAGTGTATGGGATGTTAGTGGTATGATAAATTTGAGATGTAATATGTTATTTGTTGATTTTGGTATGTGAAATTTGTTGTTTTCATGTAAAGTCTTAAGTAATTGTTAAGTATTATTAGTAATTGTTGAGTATTATAAATGTTGAATTGAAGAATATATTTGTTAATTTATGGTGTACAATAACCAAATTTTATTTATGTACAACTTAATTTTAACAATGAAACTATGAATGGTCATGAATTTGGTAAATTTTTTATTCCGTATGTTAGTTAGACCTAAAATTTGACAAATTGTTTGTTAAATGTCAAAATGTTTTATGTTGTTACATATATTAAATAATATATTATTATTATGTAAATATTTCAAGTTGTGATTTTTGTGGATGATTAGTCATAAGAGAAAACATATTGCAAAAGGGAAAAAATACGTTGTTGCTGTGAATGTCATTATCGTCGGTATGAGTGTCACAAGTTTGGACTGCAATTTCAGACATTATAACAGGTTTATATTCTATCTTAACTGAAATAATATGTTATTTTTATCCATCGTACATTGAATACAACATATGACCAAATAGTATAATAATAAGTCATTAATTTAGCTACATGAGAAGTAAAATGTAATAATTATGTCCATTATTATAAATAACCAATTTACATATACATTTCTAATGGTGAACAGTGGATAATATGGGTGGATTGCCCCATTAGACATGGATATGTACAAGATTTTTACCAGGTCGAAAAGGATATAAACAAAAAATTTTAGAAGGAGTTGAATTATTTGATCAATTTGCAAGAAGTCAAATGGAGTTCATAAATAATGGGTGTTACAGATGTCCTTATGCCAAATGCCAAAACAGAACTTGTAGAGAACCTGATGATGTGAAATTACACTTGTACCAAAATGGTTTTGTTAAAGGCTATTGGTATTGGACATCTTATGGGGAGATAGAACCTACTGAATATGGCAATGTTGGGAATAGAAATGCACCAAACTTGTATGAGCACATGGTTCCAAGTGATATGCACTTGATAATGCTGAACCATTTGTGAATCGTGTTGGAGCAATGGTGAACGATGCCATAGTTACTAATAAAGTTAATGTAAATGAACAACCAAATGCAGAAGCTCATACATTCTACGATATGCTTCAAGCTGCTCAGAGACCTTTATTGGATGGGTATACTAACCTAACTGAATTGTCAAATGTTACCAGATTGATGAGTATCAAATCTGATTACAATATGCCTCAAAAATTGTTTTAATGAGGTGATGAAGTTAATGCATGAGAGTTGTCCAGTAGACAATCGTGTGCCAAAAAATTACTCATAGTTGAAGAAGAAGGTTCTAGGTTTGGGTCTAGATGTGCAAATGATTGATTGTTTTCCACAGTCGTATGCTTGACTTTAAGGTGGATTCCGCACTTGAAAAGTGTAACTTTTGTGATTTACTGAGATGGAAGGCAAAGAAGTCAAGCAATAATAGGAATAAGCCAAAATCATATGTGAAAATGTTCTACTTCCCTTTGACACCTACGTTACAACGCCTTTATGCCTCAAGAAACACAGCTGAGCACATGAGTTGGCATCATAACAATAGGCATGAAGATGGTGTTCTTTGTCAACCATCAGATGGGGAAGCATGGAAACATTTTGATCGTAAACATTCGGATTTTGCTGCTGAGCCTCGCAATGTGAGACTTGGTTTGTGTGCGGATGGCTTTAGCCCATTCTCACAATCTGCACGGCCTTATTCAATTTGGCTTGTAGTTGTGACACCTTACAACCTTCCCCCAGATATGTGCATGACGACACCATACATGTTCTTAACCTGCATTATACCTGGTCCAGCAAATCCAAAGAACAAAATAGATGTGTACCTGCAATCTTTGATTGATGAGTTGAGAACTCAATGGGATGGTGTTCAAACTTAAGACATTTAAATGAGGCAGAACTTTTTGATGAGAGCTGCATTAATGTGAACAATAAATGACTATCTAGCTCTCGGAGTGTTATCTGGATGTAGCGCTCATGGTGTGTTTGAGTTGCCCTATTTGTATGGATAAGTTAAAGGCCACACATTTGAAACATATGGCCAAACCATCGTAGTTTGATTGTCACCGTTGATTAATGCCCAGGCATCATGCATTTCGAAAAAACCGAATTGCATTTTCTAAGGGAAAAGTTATAAAAGATGGTCCTCCATCTAGAAAAAATGGAAATGAACTATACCATGAGGTTCAGAATCTGGGTAATTTACATTTTGGTACATCGAACTTTGATGTATTCATTTGCATGACCAACTTTTTGAAAAAGTCACAATCAGGTACATTGAGTTATTGCACCTTTAACATTGGCGGGATAAATCACTGTTGAAATTTATTTGCAAATCCCTAAACTCTTCGTATTTGCATTTTGGCCCAAATCCTTAAAAACTTACTTTCGAAAAATCAAAAGTTGTGTATTGATATTTTGCTCTCTAGAAGTACTTGAATTCCTCTTTCATCTGGTATCAAAGCCACGTGACCAAAAATAATTAAGATAATTAAGCTAATTAATGGTTAATTAAGATAATTAACTTTGATTAACATTTGAATCATAACCTGCTTGTCCTGATCCTAATTATTCACATATTGTTAACTCATCAGAAGGAATTACTTCGCTAGCATCTCAGTTAAACTATATCACTGATATAGTTTTAGAATTAAAAGTAGAATTAGCTAAAATTAAGACTTAAGTGAAAGAGCTTAAGAATCAATTAACTATAGTCCATCTTTCCCTTATTAACAAGGTCAGGCATGGCAAAAAATCTACTCATACTATTAATGTTCCATTTCAGCATAAATATCCTTTCCAAAACCCAAAAACCAAAAGTCAATTTTCTTTACAAGATATAAAAATCCAAAAGAAGTAGGGGAAAAATCGGGTGAACAGGTAGAAAAAGAATATGGGTATAAACAATATACTCTTGAAGAGCTACCAAAAATGTTCAAGAAAGAACAAAATCCAGAAGAGTTAAACAAAATCATGGGCGCAATTAGTGATAAACATGACGCGTTATCTGATGATAATGAAGGGACTAATATATTCAATTAGGAGAAATATATCAGCAGATGAATCTGATTAAATTAGAAGATCACAATGTATTACAATTAGAAGAAGTTAAGAGAAAACTAGATAAAAAATACGGTAAAATGACTGTTGAAAATGAGATCAACGAGATTGGAGAAGAATTTGACTTAGGGAAAACAGAGACCAATCTAGTTAAGAATGTCGTCCCTAAGCCTAAAGAATTTGGTGAATCTTCTAGAAGTAATACTCATTTCATAAGACCTAGGTACGTTCTAACAAGACGTGCATCCAATTTTTCCTTTGGGTTCATCCCAAGGAAAATTACGACCTTTGAAGAAAATGACCTTACTCTAATTAGTCAAATGGGATACATCTTAAATATAGATGGAGCTCATAATAGAGAGGAAATATTTGAGCACTGGAAAAGAGGAACAAATAGTATCTTAAACGTGAGTACTACATGCTGTAAACTTCCTAAAACTATATCGAACATAGTTTTTCTGGCACTTTAGCTGACTGGTACAATTCATCAAGTGAAGATGGTAAAAATACATTAAGAATGATGGAAACACCAACTGCTAAGTTCAGAAGTTTATATAAGGAAAAAGAGCGAATTTATTGAAGCCAAACTTGATTCTAAAAAAAAAAAGCAAGAGCATGGCAAAGAAAGATTAATAACATTGAATTATGGGACATCAGATACCTAGAAAATTATATTACTGAATTCAGTCAATGTTATTACAAAACTGGATATAATGAAACTAATCTTGGTATGTTCTATGACAAACTGTCATATCCGATAAATTCCATAATTGATGAAAGATACATGGCATGACTTGAAAGAACAGATGTCATTGACATCCTTGGTTCAAGAATCTCTTATTTATGTAAATGGGTCAATGATCAATGTCTTGATCTTTAAAAGCAAAGGAAAATTAAGAAGCAATTCCTAACTTGTTGGGATTCACCCCACTAATAGGGAAAAGAACCTGAAAAAAGAAGGAAAAAGAAAATTCTATAAGAAAAAGAGCTTTAACAAGCAAAAGGGGAGAGAAATATAGAAGAAAATATTATAACAAACCTAGTCCTAAAAAATGGAGATTTTTTAGGAAAGCAGCTTATTGTCCTGCAGGAAAAAACAACTACAAATGCTAGGCATGCGGAGAAGTAAGACATTATACAAATGAATGCAAAAATAGGAAGAATAATAAGCTTATTGAAACCTTGGAAAGCCTGGATTATGTTGAGCTTACTGAAGCTGAGGCATTAGACCTAACCCTAAATAAAAACGGAGGAATTGTTGAAATAATATTGGACAATGCATATAAAGAAAGTGATTATGAAGAAACGAGTCATATAATGGAAAATAGCTCGATTAGTCTTGGTGATCTTCAAGGAGAAGAGTTTGTTGTAGATAATGAAAATGAAGATGTCAAAGGAGATTGGGTCATTCCCATAATCCAAAAAAATATGATTTATAAAAAGTCCATCTTTCAATTAAAAAGCAAATACATATGTGAAATGATAGAAGGAGATATGGAGATAGAGGATTGTGAGTATGACGTTGGAGAAGTTAATCTCAGTAATTAGGAAAATATTCTTAAGCATAACAAAGATAGAAAGTATAGGTATATCCATGTTGAAAGTGTCCAAGTTCAAATCACTCCATTACAATATTATGGAAAAGATATTGATTTCTCTACTTTGCTCTGTTATATTAGGCATACCAAATTCAATAATCAAATTATCACAGGAATTAACACTAATTTATGTAATGGATAGGTAGGATTCAATTATCGGTCTGGATATTAAGTGAGTCTAAAGGATGAATTTCCTAAAAACTTCCTCCTATCTCTTGAGATAAAAATAGTTGTGATGGAGATGAAAAGAGGAGGATATCCTTTAAGGATATTTTGAAAAATTATCTACGAACTAGATAATACAATAGACCCAAAGACTAAGGTGACAATGATAGAGACAGAAAAATTTGAAAGTCCTACCCCGATGTAAAAAATCTAGCAGATTAAATCCAATCCTCAAGAGACAAAATTTGATAGGTCATGGATTTCTAGCTTTGCCAACCCTACTAAAATCAATAAAAAAAGTGATAAAAATTGATGAGAATGGTGAAATTACCATTAAACCCCAATTATTAAAAAGCATGAGTGTAAGATCAGGCTGGGGAGAAGGAGCTTCATCAGCTAAAGAAGAGCTTAAAGAAGATGATACAATTAGTATGACCAGAAAAATAAGTAAAATGAGTTTTGAATCTGCAACACCCATTGTAGATCGAAGTATGAGTTCAGAAAGAAAGGTCATTGGGTACAAAATAAGAACTGTTAGTGGGCCAACTTATACGAATGAATTAGTAAAAAACATGACTATGGAGATATGCTATAAAGTCACCAATACAAATTCTAATAGCATCTATATTCTAATAAACATATGCTTAGAGGGATACAATAAATATGAGTTATGCGCCTACACAGATAGTGGTTGCCCTGTATGCTTTGAAAAACGAACATTATTTCCATATTTATGTGGAAAAAGCTAAAAATCCTTTATAAGTAAGGATAGCTGATAATAGTGTTATGAGTCATAACGAGGCAATAGAAGGATTATCCATAGAATTAGGATGAGTCCAATGCATTATACCATTTCTATGGGCTACTGATCAACCCTCTCATGATATGATTATTGAAAATAATTTTCAAAGATTATATTCTCCATGCACACATACCATATATCAGATAATGTTCACAATAAATGATCACTCTATTCCTATCGAAAAATTAAGTAAGACTTACACTTATCAGAAAATTAAATTTACACGAAGCCAGCGTGGTGAGAAGGTAATGTCTGCAAAACGAGAAGTAGCGCTAACAATTTCATTGCTTGAGGTATCTATTAAAGAGCATATTATTGAACAATAAGAGAAATTATGCAAAGAACTCTGATAATCCACTAAAATTTGGGATAAAGATAAAACATTTGCCAAATCAAGCTATTAAATCTCAACACTATTATTCGAGTTAAACAAATGGTGTATACACAGCAGGATATCCAAGAATTCGATAAACGAATTAAAGAACTTCTGGATAAAGGATTAATTATTAATAGCAAGAGTCTCACACCAGTCCTGCTTTTATGATAAAAAATCATGCAGAAGAAAACAGAGGAAAAGCAAGAATGGTAATCAACTATAAAAAGCTTAATGATAATACTGTCTCTGATGGTTATTACGTTCCTAACAAAACAATCCTTTTCAATACAATTCAGGGCGCCTCTTGGTTTTCGAAAATGGATTGCAAAAGTGGATACTGGCAAATTAAAATGGACGAAGAACACATCTCTTTAATTGCTCTTAGTGCTCCACAAGGACATTATGAGTGGATACTAATGCCATTCGGTCTAAAGAATGCACCTTAAATATTCCAAAGAAGAATGGATAACATCTTCAAAGACCTTAATCATTGTTGTTTAGTTTACATCAACGATATTCTTGTCTTTTCCAAAACCATAGAACAGTACAAAGATGATGTCTTAGTTGTCACCCAAAGATACAATGATCATGGTATTATACTTGGTAAAAACAAGTGCATTTATGCTGGACAAGAAATTGAATTTTTAGGTCTAGAGATAAAAGTTGCACAAATTATCCTACAAAAACATACTTTAAAAAAAATAGAGACTTCCCTTGAAAAAGTTGAAGCTAGGAAACAGCTAAGAAGGTTTCTTGGATGCCTTACCCATGCTTCATATTTCATCAAAAATTTAGCTAAACTCAAGAAAGAAGTAAGTTGGACATGGACCACTAATGATTCAAAGATTGTCCAAAACTTCAAAAAAAATGTGTAAAAATCTTCATGTTCTTAATTTACCTAATGAAGAAGATGATTTAATTCTTGAGACAGATGCCAGCAATGAGCATTGGAGTGCAATACTCAAAATCAAAGGAAAAAAACTCTGCAAATATTGCAGTGGAAGTTTTAATACGGCAGAATGCAACTATCTCACGATGGAAAAAGAAATCCTTGTAGCCATAAGGGGAATTGAAAAGTTCTTAACCTTTTTAGCTCCAAAACCTTTTCTTATTCGAACCAATTGCAAAGGAATACTTGGTTTTATGAAAAAGAATGTCTCTAATATGAAAGCGCAAGGGCGACTCCTGTGTTGGTAATTATGGCTTAACCAGTTTTCCTTCTCTATTGAACATATACAGGGATGGAAAAAACTCTCTGACAGATAATTTAACTCGAGAACTTGCCAATGGTAATCGTCCAAGCAGAAATCCTGCCGAAAAAAGAGGAAATCCATAATGAAATGTCATTCTTACTAGAACGGGTTTCTCCTTTTAGTAAAGTCCTTATTGATAACCTAGAATTCCATACAAAAAGTAGATCACGTTTTGGTTTACTATCTTTTGCCTACCTAATAATCCAAAGATTTTCCCTTCTCAAGTTAAAAGTTAGTTACCTTAGATGTCCTTATGATATCCAAGAAAAAATAAGTGCTCATGTTCAAGAAAAATGGTTCAATGAGTGGTATGCAGCCTACATCGACTATTATCATAACTATTCCTATGATATTTGGTCCTAGAGTACAACGATTTACTTTCCTGATAAATCTAGAGTCGATGGTGTTAGTTTCCCAGCAAATTTAATCTCTCCAAATGACCCCGTTATTAAAGCCTGGGAATACCAGATGATAGTTTTACTTTATGGAAATCCCAGATCCAAAGTTCTCACTTTTCTCAACCTTAACTAAATTTCATCAGTGCATGTTTAGAAGGATCCATTGGAATCTTATAGCTCCTTATGGTCGAACAAAATTTCCATATAATAGATGCCTATATGTGGAAGTATGTTGTGCACTAATTGAATATGAAATTGGAAAAGCCAAAGCGGCTCATTGTCCTGTTCAGATTGTCGATTACGATGATCCCTATGATCAACGACAAGAGTGGCTTTTACAACATTTATCATCAGAGTTGGGCGTTACTTGAGCAAGGAAAAACGCCAATGCATTGTAAAAATACTACTTTCACCTATGACGATGAGTTCAAAGAGGACATGAAGGTGGAAGGGGTGGTTTCAGAAGATATCTTTGATTATCTCTCTGATGATGAAGCTGGAAAGTTCTTATCAGAAAAAGGAAAGAAATATCTTCTTGAATTATTTGAGAAATAAGACCCAAAGCATCTTCAATTAGATGAAGATTTTGATGATCATCCAGATAATGATAGTCTGGAAGACATAATTGGAGAGGAAGGCATGCAGAATCTCAATAATGATGACTAGTCTTGTCATCATTAAAAGTTCTGAAAAGTAGTTGCTCCATTATTGTACTATTTTGATAGGTGTCATGTTTATAAAATAAAGTAGTATACTGTAGCTATCACTGTGTACTATAGCCATGTGAAAACCAGTATGTACTGTAGCCATTAAGGGATCCTATGTACCCACAACCCTCTATAAAAGGAGAAGTTGAGTGTTGAAAAGGGACACGGTCATTGAACATTCTTGAGAAAAAGATAAGTATCTTCTTGAATTATTTGAGAAATAAGACCCAAAGCATCTTCGATTAGATGAAGATTTTGATGATTATCCAGATAATGATGGTCTGGAAGACATAATTGGAAAGGAAGTCATGCAGAATCTCAATAATGATGACTAGTCTTGTCATCATTAAAAGTTCTGAAAAGTAGTTGCTCCATTATTATACTATTTTGATAGGTGTCATGTTTATAAAATAAAGTAGTATACTGTAGCTATCACTGTGTACTGTAGCCATGTGAAAACCAGTATGTACTGTAGCCATTAGGGGATCCTATCTACCCACAACCCTCTATAAAAGGAGAGGTTAAGTGTTGAAAAGGGACACAGTCATTGAACATTCTTGAGAAAAAGAGAAGTCAGGATTCTCCATTTCTCTATGAGCAAACATCTCTAATAATCTTAGCTTAAGTGCCTCTTCTAGTTTACCATTGTAATATTTCCACTTTCAAGCTTTCAATAAAACAAGTTTCCCAGTAGGGAACGTTATTCAATCGAACCTTACCTCTTAAATATTATAAGTTTTTGATTAAAGTCTTGCTATCCTTTAAAATATAAAACTTCATTAGTGACTACGATTTGAGGCAGGAAACAAAACAGATATGTGTTGCGCTTGATCTAAGGAAGGTTGAGATTAGCACTCTCTGTAAACTAGAAGCTAGAAGAACGGCAGGGTCCAGCACCGACTAAGTTCAGATAACGGTCGAAACTCTCTAATGAACTTTTAATTATATTGCTAAGCATGGTGGGCCTATAACCACAGAAAGTATAATATAAGATATAAGTAGTAGATTGTGATAACTAGTGCCAATAAAGTCATTATAAGAAGTTTAATCGAGCATATTTGTTGACAAAATCTTTAAAATAGCTTATTTGCATAGCTAACCCTTTTCAGGGGCTTTTTTGCAATTTCTAGAATTTCAAGGACTAAAATAATAATAAAAGTTACCAAAAAGTTACATGTTCCAAAATTGGAGGTACCAAGGTGTTAAGTTTTTCAAAACGTGGTCCAACGCGTGAATTCGCTAAAACTGGAGGTACCAAAGTGTCAACTTTTCTTCAGAATCTTCCAAAAGTAAATACTCATGGCGATTTCGTAATCTTGGGTTTCAAGGAAAATCTTCATAACTGGACCAAGCAATGCATATTCTGGGAGTCACCTTATTGGAGAAACCAGCTACTACATCACAACTTGGGCGTAATGCACATAGAGAATAACTTTTGTGATAACATCATTAACACTGTCATGGATTTGCCTGGTAAAACAAAAGATGATGTAGAGGCAAGGTTGGATATGGCAGAGATTTGTGATCGTAGTGAGCTCAATGTAAACATGGTGTTAATGGAAGAACACTAAAACCCAAGACTTCATACGCCCTTTCTTTGGAAAAAAAGGGGGGGTATGTGAGTAGGCGCAACAACTTATAATGCCTGATACTTATTACTCTAACATTGGGAATTGCGTAGATATGAAGTCCGTAAAGTTTCAAAACATGAAAAGTCATGATTGTCTTGTGTTTTTACAGATGCTTATGCCAATAACATTTCGTGCCCTACCAAATGATGTATTAGAACCACTTGTTAGATTAAGTGAATACTTCAGAAGTCTTTGCTCAACAGTGATAAGGGTCGATAAGTTACAACAAATGCAATGCAATATAAGCATCATACTTTGTAAATTAAAGACAGTTTTTCCTCTAGGATTCTTCAGTGTCATGGAACACTTGCCTGTATATTTGGCAAAAGAAGCATACCCCTGCGGTCCAGTACAATATTGATTAATGTATCCATTTGAAAGGCAAATACGAATATTAAAATTTGGTCAGTCATGTAAATGTAAATCTACAGTCATATTGAAATACTCATAGAAGTTATTATATTTTAGGTACTTCGAGTGGCTTAAGAAGAAGATAAAAAAACAAAATATATCCTGAAGTTTTAATGGTCGAAGCTTACCTGGTTTTTGAGATATCACAGTTTTCTTTGTCTTACTTTGGCTCTAATGTGCCTTCAATGTGCACAAGACGTCGATGTAATGACGATGACAATGACGAGCCACAAATTCAGCCCACTTTATCAGTTTTTAAAACCCGAGGTACTATAATCAGAAGCTGTACACAGAGGTACCTAGCTGATGAAGAGTTGCACACTGCACACCATCACATTTTGTTGAATCGTAATGAAGTTCAACCTTGTATCGAGTAAGTTACTTTCATATATAATAAAATTTACACCTTATATTCGGTGAGTTCAACCTTCACCTTTTGTTGTATTCAAACACGGTGCTAATGAATACCATATCTACAGCCTATTCAAACAACAAAAATTGCATGAAATCCCAACTTCAACGAACATGGAGGCGGATGCTATGATTGAAGCCGAGTTTATTTGGTGGTTCAAAAAAGCAGTAAAAGCTTAAATTCACACCTTATATTATATACTTAGTTAATTCACAACAATTGATTACGTTATTAAAGTTAATGTAGGTTGAAATTGTATAAATCTTCAATGACGAATGACAAACACACATCTACAATTTGGCTCAACTACCTTTAAGAAAAGTGACATGATGGTCTGCATTTAGAGTTAATGAATTTCTATTTCACACACAGAAAAGGTGAGAAGGGAAAAAGACTTACAATTGGGGTGTTTGAGTAAAAGGGAGCAGGGAAGGTGGATTTGGGGATGATTATTATGAAATCCTCTAAGAGTTTATTCATGTTGAATATCTTGGGGAACCATTTAAACAATGTATGTTGTTTAGGTGTGATAACACCCCTCGAGAAATACGTTGCCCCAAACTATTTCCCTGTGTAGAGGTGAATGGCACACGAAGATATAGAAAATATGACTCATTCATATTTGCTACTTCTGCAACCCAAGTAATATACATGAGGTACCCGAATGAAATAAGAAATAAATCTAACTAGTGGGTTGTCGTACCAAACAAACCTAGACATAAAGTGAATAATGAATTCAGTTTACCAATTGCATTTTGAGAGGAACATGTGTCTCACATGACGCCGGTGAATGATATAATTTCTGCAACTTTGTTGAATGAAGAACAAGACATTGAAGAAGTTAATGAAGACAGTGCAAATGAGGGGAGTGAAGAGGATGAGAGGGATGATGATTATGAAGATACTGAAGATGAAATAGATGTCCACCTTGAAGACTCTTATGATTATAATGAAATTGAGGATGATGACTAGACTAGCTCTTTCCAAATTGTATACGAAGTGAATTTAAGTACTTTCATATAGTATGCATGTCAACTTTGCTTAATGATGTTATCTTTATTATTTTACTTACAATTGTCATGGATTGATTTGGTGAAATTATTTATTTGTTGTCACTTACAGTATTTCATCACTACGCTTTATATGTTTGTCTAAAAGATGTCCGGTATGCAACGTGGACGCAGTGGTGGACTTGGTAGAAATCGGGGAAAGAGGCCATAATAACCAAAGTAGCCAACAAGAAGAAGATTTTCAGGGACGGCAAAACTACCAAGAAATCCCTTACAACACTTTTTTCGATCCCAAAAACATCCAAAACATGAAATTCACCCAAAATATACCTCAAACTTCTATGTTCCCTAATGTTGACCTGTCTTTCTTTCAATTACAAAAATCTTCTGCCATTCAGACTCCATAAGCATTTATAGTCAATCAATTTGGCTCTTATATCCCGGTAGCACCATTCATTCCACCTAACAATGAAGAAAGGAGTCGGGATCATAGTGAAGATGCTTCAAGCCATGGGAACATGTCGAACAAGGTGCTCATCAAGCCAGATGGGAAAGAGTAAGTGGTTATACTTTTCCAATCTTGTATATTCAGAACAAAAACAAATATATAATTGTTTGTTATGAACACAAACTTCTAACTGTGTGTTTCTTATTTGCAAGCTTATTTCCCTATGATGTGGTGTTGAAATTATGAAGATATTTGTGGGCAAATTTCCCAAGTCGTGGCCATCATCGGGTAAAGTCCCTAAATCACAACAGGATTTGTGGTTTGGTGAGTTCAAGGTAAAATAAATTACTAAGTTTGCTATAAATATAAAGATATTCTTGGTGAAAACATTATTTATGTTTTGTTGGATTTTATTTTACAGAAGCGTTTCTATTGGGCTCCTGGGCATGACTCACAGATTATGAGAAATTTTAAGGAGAAAGGGGCTAGTAGATTGAAAGATACATTTGGGGAGCTGAGAAAGAAGAACAAGCAACCGTTGTGGTTGATAGCACTTGGAAGTCACTTCAAGAGTATTGGGCTTCCGAAAAATTTAAAAAGATGAGTGCACAAGTGAAGAAGAATCGAAATAGTGACTTGCATGGCTTAGGTCCTTCTTTCCATACATGTGGTTCGATCCCGTTTAGTGAGTAAAAGAAACGTTTGGTAAGTGGTTCATTAACTTTTGCATCCGGTACTTTCTATAAGTTTTACAATATAGGAAGAACTCTTATCTATTTCAACTTATTTGCATATTGTATAGACCAAGAAGCTTAATAGGGAGCCTACCGCAATAGAACTATTTAAAAATACTCATCAACATGAGCAGGGCAATACATGGGTTGATAAGAAATCTAAAAAACATATGTAAGTTACCTCTAATTTTTACATGTTTAAAAATCTTCCCACTCTCGCGATTCTGATGCTATATTTGCAACGCATAATATTTTCAATCTTATTTTGCATAAGGAGCATCAATAGAAATGGGAACAAATTAGAAACTCTCAATCTTCTACAGATACTAGTTCCAATCCATCTGAAATTCCGTATGAGATAGAGCTATGGGTGCAAGGCAATTTAAACAAAAAGGGGTGCGTGTATGAGCTAGGTTCAGACGGGGTGAAACTAAGGCATATGTTCAAATCCACAGCAACATCCAGGGGCAGTCAGAAGCCTGATGTGCGAGAGACGGTCACCCAATTGAACAATGAGCTAAGTACACTGGTAGAGATAAACCGCATAACAGAAGAGAGGAACCTTCATTTAGAACAGAAATTTCTGATGTTGAGTGAACAACTTAGTGGGCTACAAAACACACTAAATGAGTTCATTAGATCTCAGCAAGCATCTAGCTCTGAATCACGCCCACCCCCTTCTTCACGCCCTCGACAGCACCGTTGCTCTACTTCTTATGCTCCTCCTCCTCCTCCTCAACCCGAATGCGAAGATGATGATGATGATGATGATGATGATGATGATGATGATGGTTATGATGGTGATGATCATGGGTCTGATTCAGGTGGTGAGAATCTTGGGTGTGATCAGCAGCCTAACTACAACTACTTCAACTATTAGAACTTTGAACATTGTGTGATTTTTATCTTGCGTTGTTATGTGTAGATTTTACATGTTTTGGGATTGTGAAAACTTTGCAGTTATGATGGTTGAAAGAAAGTAACCACGTGTGCTGGTTACTTTGTGAACTAGCTAGCTAGAATTTGATCCCGGTATGATTGTGTACAATTGAAATATTTGTGATGGTTGAATGAAAGTGACCACGTGTGGTGGTTACGTTGTTGTCATATATATACCACGTATGGTGGTTGTAAATGTTGCACTTACAGGTTTTGTTGAACTTATAATTGGGCTATTAAAGTTTCGAATTTTACGCATAAAAGGGTGTGTAAAATTCCTACGGATTTCGACGGAAACCGTTAGAATTTCCTATGGAACCTGACAGATTCCGACGGAATCCGATGGAATATCCTACGGACTCCGACAAGTTCGATGGAATCTCAGACGGATTCCAACCCGAAAATTCATTTTTTTTAAATTTTTTGCCCAATTTTTTTTTTGCATCCGACGGATATGTCCGCCAACTGCCTCATTTTTGTCAGAATTCCACCGGAGGGGCGGTCCGATGGACTTGTGATTTCCGTCGGAACAGCTTCGATGGAACATCTCCTTCTGTCGGAACGCCTTCCCAACCGAGGTTATTCCGATGGGCGTTGTAGGCTAGAATATCCGTCAAAAAATTCTTTTTCCAACGGAAAATGTTGCTTTTTCCGTCTGAAAATTCATGGGAAAAACTTGATTTTTTGGTAGTGAGTGCGAGGCAATGCTCGTCCAACCTTCTTCTTCTTGTATTTCTTAAACCTTATTATGTAAAGGGGATTCAAATGTTTTTATTATATTAAGTGATTTATTTGAAGATTTTCCAATTACAAAAAAAATTCTTTTTGGGAAATAAAAACGCACATAGCTACACATTTAATTGCTTACATGTCATCCTCTCTTCATTATAGCGTAACTAGCATAAGACTACGCTCGATAATATAACTCTATTAAATTATAGTGATATGGATAAGTAAACCCAATGTCTATAATAAATGGGGTCTTCTAACATTTTTTTAGCCACCAAAACAAGCTTTTGATTGGCTTCCATAGGTAAGCTAATTGGCCGCATACCCAATATTCACATTCATCAATGTCCCTATGGAATACTTTTTCTAATTTAAAAACAAGCCTTGTGTCTTCTTGCCACTTCTATTTCCAAAAGTAGGGGTGGGGTGTTCATCGGTCCAAAACCGGATAAAAAGAAGAACATGAATCGTGAAGCAGATCGAATAAAACTTAGACCGGACTAGGACTGGACCGAAAAAATTCAGACCAGACCGAACAAATCAAGTTGATTAGGGATCGGATTTCAAGTTTTCAACTTTTATGGATTAAGCAACCTAAACTAAAATAGAATATCTAGAAGTAGGATTTTGGGGTCATTAGTTGTATTCAAAAATTAAAAGTTTATTTAAGATTAAAACTTTATTTAAAAAAAATACAACTTTTAAGTATACACAGGTCAACAAAATAGTGAGAGATTAGAGACAGAGAAAAAGAGTGAGTTGAAAGAGCAATCGGCGAGGTGGAAGGTTGCGATAACTAACAAAAATGAAATCAAAAATTCCAATTTTAAATATATATGGGTCACTTTGATGATCGACATGATAGTTCATAATCTTTTTTATTCGATCCTCGGTCTGGACCGGTGGACCGAACCAGACCGGACCGAAGACCGAATGAGAAAAATTCATGGACCGTGGATTGGACCGAATTTATTCGGTCCGGACCGAGCCGGTCCGATTTTGGTCTTTGATTCGGTCTGGTTTCGGACCAAATAATGAACACTCCTACTCATAAATTACTTCAAGGGTCTAGCTAGGAACTTTGATGTAAAAATAGGTATTCAAATAATCTTTAATTTTTCTTTTTTTTTGGCATGTTTTGGAATCATCTCAAATAATCATTGCATCGTGAACATCCATGTATCAGCATGATCATAGAAAGCAAAAACGGCCTCACGTACAATAAATGAATAATGAGCCATCTACATATGAGCATATAAAATCACACTTGCATATTTTTTAGGACAACATTACAAACCACTATCTAGGAGTTTGTGTGGATCATACAGTAATTACCAAAATGGAGATATCTTATTAGGGGGTTAAAATATGAATCCAAGAGCTAGAACCGGGTATAGCTCTGTTTCTATGTCTTCATGGAAGAAAGTCGTTGATAGACATTTGGTGCCAGCTTTTAACCTGTTGCAACTATCAAAGATTGACAAGAGCAGGTACTCACCATCTTTGACATCGAGAGATAAGTTTCATGATTGTTAATCCTTCAACCTAATGGTGACTCTTTTAGCCACCAAAGATGTTTATAAATTGTTGTATGCTACCATCTTGATTGTACCTCACTTTTATAAACACATTGCAATTTATGGTCTATTTCAGATGGAAAGTCTTATGTGGCCAACTATATCTTCTATTTCCTTATGGCTTGAATTACCTTACTATTGCTTCCTTCTGTTGTGGTTCTCATACTTATGGAAGGATCTGCCTCAACCCAACAAGTTATTGCATGTGACACAATAAAACAATGGGTAAGTACGTAGTACCAGAAGGACCGTGTTGATTTTTTTGGTTTTTTTTCTTTTGATAGAGCAAAGTCATGAACATCCATGCATGGCGGTGGATACAAAAGAATGATACACTAATAACCCAACAAATTTCAGAAACCAAAACACATCCACGACCTTGTTGGGGACTAGGAAAATTTTCCTAGTAAAGGTTAACTAACACCTATTTAAACCTAATATAGAATACTAAATTCTATAGCCATAGGGATTGATTGTTCAAAATGGGTTCATTTCAAGCTTTCCAAATGGACCAAATTACTGCAAAAACATTTGAGATTCAAACTTTTTAGAGAACTTACTCTTGATCAACAGCTTTTGTCTTGGACTCAAAAATAACTCTAACTTTCTCAAGAATGCCTAGCTAAAACTCCCAAACTCCCAAGCTCTAGCCACTATGCTCCAAACCAACCAAGCGACAATCTAAGTGAGAAAGACATTTAAGGGCCCAAAAACACTTATTAATAGTATACCATTTGCTCTATTCAGATTCAAATGACATGTATCCTCTTCATTGCAACAGATTATACGAACTAGATGTTCCAAATTAACTAAGCCTGTTTTGGTGTCTCTCCAAAGTGCATGCACACACTTGTGGTAATGACCTTTTAGGGAGAATGAAGTTGTAGTTTTCATTATTCTTTACTAAATGGCAAGCCTCTCCACAAGACTCTCTACCACTATTTGATTGGTAAACTAGCATTTTTGAATAGAATATCTCCTAAACACAATACATTGATACTCTTAGGAAGTTACAGTATCTCTAATTTTACCAAGGGGTTATAAAAGGGTCATTTTGAAGTATATTTGTATGAGGATCCTTCAATTGGGTCATGCAACATACATAAGCCCGCAAGTGGTGTGGTGGCCTCTTACTGCATTGTCCTCAACTCAACATGGATGCTCCATTATTAGAATTATCATGTCAGTAACAAAGGACATCTTGAATTTGTTACTTCCCTATTTGTTAGTATTCCCTTACAAATAATCCCTTTTTAAAGATCCTATTGGTGTTGTTGACCATTTGCCCTTTTGGTAAGTCAACATTGGAGCTTATCACATTCATTCATGTATTCTTGATAATATTTGTGTTTGCATCAACCTAAAATAAGAAAAAAAAGAAGAAGAAGGTGTCTTAAACCTAGCATGACATCTTTAGTAAACAAGTTAGAAATAATAATTCAGATTTGAAATGTAATATAAGTGGACAAAGTAAACATTGATTGATTTATTTAATTTTTGTCTTTATTTTTCTTTCAATAACTCTAAAAGGTTCAAAATGGGAAACATATTAATAAAACATATTGTAAGCTTAAGGAAACTAACAACCTCTCCCTTTTTGATGAAAGACAAAACCCAATGACAATACCATATCAATATAATTTTTAATGACACGCCACGAAAGCTTTCCAAATGCTTCTCCCCCTTTTTGTATTTCATCAAAAAGGTAGTACAAGAAGGAGAAAGAAAAATCAATGCGTATAAAAAATTATGGCAAACACATATAGCTCCCTCTTAACAAATTAGTGACACATAGAGATGCTCCCCCTCAATCTATGACACTAATAAAAATTATAAGGAATTAAACACTAACATCTTGATCAAATAATATATCCTAACATGCATGCATTAACTTGACATTCTCATAAGCATTATCCTAACATGCATGCATTAACTGGACATTCTCATAAGCATTACAGGGGATCAATATATAAGAGCATTAATACAACAATTCTCCCCCTTCAATAATAAATCAAGTTAATACTAGGGACCATAACATTTATGTAAATGCTAGGGAGCATAACATTATGGACAAATAAGTTGAGATCATAGACAACACAGGATTTATGTATAAAGATAATCACATGACATAATAGCATACAATATGACGTAATATTAATCATGCTCACCTTCTAAAGATAAATAAGCAAATTAAAATTTGAAAATTTGAAAATCAAAGTTTCTCAAAAAGGAAGTTAATCATGCAAAGATAACATCACCTTCCATTTGGTAAGGATTCATATTTTGATTTCTATTCATTTTGTTGAAATAGAATTCAAGCCCTTGATTTAGTCACACCAAAATTTCTAATTTCTGCCAACAGTTCAAGGCCTTGAACTGTATTTTACGCCTTGAAATATGGGCACTGAACTGATTACGTATTATTTCAACCTCCTTGGACCATAGAGCAATCTCCATGAGTTCTTTAACATTTCTCAGACATCCAATTTCACAATTTCATGTTTTATTCTCATGTGGGTGCAAAATGTCCTATAAAACAAACTTATACCTTTCTCAAAACACATTTAGAAAATTCAACTCCATGATCGCAATTATTCGCCATAATGGATGGCCTGGTTACTTTTGGCACCCAAATTTGTGTGCTACTAGGACCATTTTTAATGGGACAATGAGTTCACAAATGTCCTATTTTGCAACAATAATTATTAGTAATAGAAGTCTTACTTTGGTAGTAAGTCAATTTAACAAAGAAGTTTAATAACACTTCTTTTTATTGAATGAATTAAAAACATTTCCTTCTTTGTTAAATGACGCTTTTTGTATGTCAAGAATTTTATTTAAATTCTCTTCTCCTTTTGAAAATTTTAAGACAATTTTTTCAAAATCGATGCACTTCACTTATAGCTCAACTTTTTCTTTCTCAAAAAGGACAACTTTCTCTTGAAAAATTTTTAAATCATTTGATTTTCGAAATGCAACATTTTCTTCAGACAATTCAAAAAAAATTCTTCAAATCTTTAATTTTAGAAATGCGTCCATCTTGACGTCTAATATAATAAAGTAAGACTTTTATTAACTTACGTTTAGTATAATTGTGAAGAGAGTCATATACCTCATCCCAATCATTTGTGCAAGCATCATCACCATCATTGTCACTTGCATCCTGATCTTTAACCTCTTCATTTGGTATTAGACAAAAATGACTAATCTTTTTCGCATCACTTAAGTTGCTAAGCATAGTGTCCCTTCTTGACGAATTGGGATTTTCTTGGCTTGTTTCTTCGTATAGTAATGTGAGTTTTCTCCAAAGATCTTTAGCTGTTTCACAATAGCAAACATGGTTAAATATTTAATCGTTCAGACCACATTGCAAAATATATAAAAATCTAGAATTTTTCTTAAGCATCTCGTAGTCATCTTGAGTGTATTCACTCTCTGGATGATAATAGTACTTCTATCATCTCTTGCCCAATTTGGTACAAAACGACCAGCCAAAATGACGTCCCAAAAATCAAGATCGATGGATCTAATAAATGATTTCATCTTGCACTTCCAAAAAGAAAAATTAGTTCCATCAAATATTGGAGGACAATTGATAGAAGCATTTAATAAACTGGCCATGGATCTAGCTACGGATGGTCAAGTCTTAAAATAATAGCTCCTGCTCTTATACCAATTCTTGGTCCGATTTGGCTAGTTAAATCACCCTAAACGAGGGTGAATAGTGTAACGTCCCCAAAATACTAATGACATGATTGCTGATAATTGTAGCGAAAAACTCAGTAAACGAAGGCGCTATCACCGTCCTGATTAAGACAAGGCTAACTGAACCATTTAATCCTGCCGCTCACGATCACAATCATAAACTCTATTAAACTGATACACTTTAAGACCAAAGTCCATAATAGCTCACTTCAATGCCATTTACTTAATCATGCCATGTGCTAACTCGGACCCCACACTACACACAGGTATATTGAATATAGACCTTGAGGTTGATCCCAATACTCGTGTTATGCTAAATCCACTGTGAGCATCTGATGACTTTCAAAATGGCTTGCTAAAAGGAGAAATATGTGATACTTCAGCACCTAAAATGGAAAACATGAAAACAATTTGAAAACATGACCAAAAACTCACTACATGCATTCCTGTATTGTAAAATGAGCATAGAAATACTGTTGATGGGTACCCGTCTTTGCAATTCATTTAGTTGGCAATAACAATGAAAATGAAAGTAATATGAAATTGAATTGATCATTATTATCGAGATGTGAACCCCTTGCACTGACATGATCTATACATAGGTGTACACCTACCAATCCAATCAAGAGTTGGCCTGAAGCCGTGCGGGTAAATGATGTGTTGACGCCCTATAGATGACAACTGACAGGGTCACAAGTTAAACGGAAAATCATCGTATAAACTGATTCATTGATAAACTCATTAAGAGCTGTAACTTGATAAACAGGATCTGCTTTCTGAAGATACATACAATGGATGTACCTTGAGTCTTTAAAAAAATATCATCTGACTTGATACAAGTTGGCTGTTTCATAAATGCCATCTGACCTGAGATATATCTTTTGACTTGATAACACTTATGCATAACAGGGAGCGATAACTAGGTCTCAACTCTGTTTCATAAATGTCATTATAAGTATGCGTAGTTAGTAAATGATCCTTACTCGCATAATTGAGTAAGTAAAAGTATGTGTAACAGAAATTGAGTAATTAAATGGTATACATAACTTCAAAACTGAATTGATGAAAACAATTCATTTCAATATAAAGTAAATAGAAGTAAAATAGTCCACAATGAGATAAATAATATTACAAAGGAAAATCCCTTGATGGTAATAATTGAGAGAATGGTTATGGCCTTTTCTGAAATAGGTTACTGATACGGGTTTAACGCTTGCTGATGAATAACTTTGTTGAAGATAACGGTAAGTATACTAGATTGGCTTGATAAATACATTTGATATAAGCTGAAGTGAGTAAGTAATAAAGGTTTGAGGACAAGAGAGATATATCTTGGTTCAAAATAGCATAAACTGCAATAACTTGGTCTATTAAACGTGATTTCTGAGCCACAACTCTCCCCACTTCTCATATTTCATTCATAAATCTATTAGATAAAGAATTCCACCTCAAATGAGTCATTGAACTCAATAGAAGCTATTAAGCTCACCAAGCATGGTATTTTCTTGGAAAAATCCATTATTAATTCAAATCTCATAAACAAGCTCATAAATAGGCTAAAAGCTCCATAAAAGTCCATGAATATTCATTTCCTCCTTTAAATGACTTGGCCTAAAATACACAAAATGAGTACATGATCAATCTCACTTAATCTTTATCATTGCTCTTTATACAATTACTCAAAATGCTTCTAAAAATCATCAAACTCAAAATACTCAACCAAAATTCATGAATTATTTTGCGAAATTTGAAAATAATATGGACAATCTACAGTGTAATTTTTTGAATTTTCCTCTAAGTATACGCTATGTATTGGAATAACAATCTAATTTACACCCAAGCAAGTCAGTTCACTTCAAAAATTCATAACTTTCATTCTACACCTCAAATGGAGACCTAAAACCCCAATATGAAAAGCTTAAGAAGTCTCAAAAACCTTTCATGTACAACACAAAATATGATTCCCACAATAGGATTCCCAAAATGGGGCTAAAATACATGTGTGTCAGTTTTTAGTCCATTCTGCGCAGTTTCGGTAAACAACCATACCTTTTTCCACGGACCTCGAATTAAGGAGATTTAAGAGGAATTTGAAACATAACACACTGAACTATCTACCCACCAAAAATCATAATTTTTGGCTGGACCATTCGTTACCAGTTTAATCCCAAACTCAATCCTAATTTCCTGAAATTCCAGCCTTCACTGATTTAACTTTCTCTTCTTTTTTTCACATAAAACTCACTTGAAATCATTTCAAATCACCACAATCAGATACAAAAATATCATTTAAGGACTCATATACATATCCAAACTCTAAATAACTTCATTAATACATAATTACATAATTCGTATCCAAGACAGAGCAGTTTTCTTCAAAATTCCATAACTCATTGATTACACCTCCAAAATTCATGCAATTTTTTTAGAAAATCCCAAATAATATATAGAACTTACAGTGAAAATTTCATAATTTTTGGACAATCCTATAATTGTCAGAATTTTCGATAGTGGCAATTCAACAAATGCAAAATCATGAAATCATGCTCTTGATCAAATACCCATAACTCCAAACATCTCCAAACTCAACAAAAATTGCACAATAACTATCAATTTGATCATCCAAACATAGCCCATAAAGAAAACAACCATAAAACTCAAGATAAAACAAGTTACGGTTTTGGGATATACCTCACTTTAGGCTTGAATTAGAGAGAGGAGGAGGCTGGTTTGAGTGATTTGAGGGGTTGGACAAAATAGCTAGCAGCAAGGGGAACTCGGGGCAGCTGGGAGGTGGCCAAAAAAGCAGCTGCTGCCCCTGTTTTCTGCTGTGCGTGCGGTAGAGAGAGAAAGAAGAGGGTTGGGTTTTTGTTATTTTTGTTTGCTGAATTTTGTGCGTAAAAATTGTCAATTTATAGCCACATATGGCTGTGAATTTTTAACCCAAAAAGTAACTTTTTGCTAATTAAAATTACATGCTAAAATGAGCCATTAGTGAAATAACAAAGTTAGTAAGGTTTTGGGCTTTTGTTTTGGGCCCAAAAAGCTAAGTTCGGGCTTGAAATATTATTCAAAATGTTGGAAAAATTTTATATTGCTCGGGATTAAAGTTTACGGAAGGTAAGAAAATAATTAGTCACTAATTTATACTCACCAAGGCCTAATATCGATTCACCCGACATTTAATTCATCAACGAATTAACAATCAATGAAACTTGAGTTGCAAAGTGGTACCCAAAATAAAATGTCTCCCAACCGAGATAATTAAATACGATAAATGAAGATGGAAAATTTAAATAACATAATGGAATTCGTTAAATAAATAAACTGAGTGTAATTGAATTTAATAAACATGATTTGGTTAAGCAAATAACCATGAGTGATTGGGTATAATCGAATTCAATAAACATGATGAAGTAAATAAATAAACATGATGAAGTAAATAAATAAACATGATTAATAAAATAAATAAAGATGATTTAAATACATAAATACGGGTTAGGGTCGGGTTATTACAGTCTTCCCCCCTTAAAAAGTTTTGTCCTCAAAACTTATAACACTTGTCAACTATATGCAATGCTGCTTTAAAACACATGGGCCATTGGTTCCAATTGCTTCCCTCTGAAGAAGTATAATTTGCCAAATATACTCTGCCTAAGGGTGTACGTATTGTATAACTTCTTAATCCCATATTTTAGTAGTAGATCCGGATACTTTTCACACAATAGTCTCAATGAACTCAATTACTTTTCTTCAAAAGTGATATTCTCTTCGAAAGAAAAGAACCTTGTTACTGCAAAGGAGGTATTCTACACTGCTGACTCATAAAGCCCAAAGTAACTAGGACTCAATTATCGTTGATATCCAGTCTCCTGACACCCTTGACTAGATAAGCCCTTCGGAATACCTTATATCGCATCTGAGACTTTGGTTGTTTCTTTGTTTTGCCAGCACAATTGTTTGTCGACCTTGTATCACCTCGACATGTACTTGAATTTTCTCTCTTAATGCTTGCTTGGGGTAGCTTTGACCCTATACTCAATGTTTCTTCTGGCTCACTCCAATATAATTAGACAGTGCTTGAGATTATGCCCTTATAAAAATGTCACCATCTGATTTTCCTAATACATCACACGATCTCCTCTCATCAGACTACTCAAGGATCTGCTCCCAGTCGATAACGGGCAAAGAAATGACCATGGTTAGGGATAAGAGTGATGAATTTCTTAGCCAAGGGAATCATTGCATACAAAAGAAATGAACAATGAGACTAGAAAAGGCAAATAAAGGAGACATTATCATGGGGTGGTTAGAATAAAGGTAACCATAAGTGCATCATGAATTCTGAAATATAAGGCCACAAGAATTGCAGTTTATAAATATGGATCATAAAGGGTCCAATAAATAATCAACCAAGGAGAAAGATGGCATGGTTATACTCGGGTTTAACTTATGAATTGGAAACAAGATGACAAGCAACTGAGCTTCAACTAGGTGACTTTATAGCCACAAGGAACAAGATAAGTGCAATAGATAGAAGGGACAAACAATGTGTAATAAATAGATACATAGATTGGATAAGCAAAGTGCAATAGATAGACAACTAGATTGGACAAGCAAAGTGTAATGGATAGATAAATAGATTGGATAAACAAGCAAGGTCTAATGAATAGATAAATGGATTGAATAGGCTACAGTGGAAACTTGCATTTGCACATATGGAGCCAAGTTAAGTACGGTAATAGATTAAATAAGGATTACTGAAGTTCACTTATGAGGATATAAAATATAGGTGTAAGAATTGCAAATGCCATAAATAAATCAATAGATTGAACCGGTAAAATACAATGGATAGATCAATAGATTGAAGAGCAAAGTACCAATTGATAAGTAAATAGATTGAACAAGTGACATGAGAAACGTGCATTTGCTCACATAAAACCAATTCAAGTCCAATAATGAGATTGAACAGAAAAGCTAGAGTTTACTTATGAGCATGTAAGGTATATGTGTGGAAGTTGAAGTTCAAAATAAGGAGAGTAAGGGGATTATGACAATTGCAATTACCCACACCAATGAGGTTGAATTATATTATGAATTCAGAACAAGTTATACGAGCGTATTATTATGAATAAATGAGATGTAAGGTAGATGTGGGAATCAGCTCTCAACGAAATGAACTACAGCTCATGATCATGAAATAGAGATGGTGAAGGTCGAAAGCACAGAAACGTTGACAACCATATAAGGTTAAACAAAATGTATTGCACATTTTACAATGGGTTTGCAAAGACATGGAAGATCACGCTAATAAGAAACATCGAGTTGAAATGCAAGGGAGATGAAACAATATTGGATAGTATCAAGTTTTCAAGATGAGACAAGCAAACAAGAATTACAATAAATGGGTATTCTTGCAAAAGATAAACTATGGTTGCATGGTTTAGGTGTGATGTTCGAACCTTAAATCATTCCTAGAAAAGACATCTGTTGCTGGCAGTTAATCCCATAAATCATTTGTTCAAGGTATAAGGCACTTATTTTGATAGTGATCTTGTGTAACTCTCTATACACAGTACACAACCATAAGATTCTGTCTTTCTTCTTCGTATGAACCTGAGGTTCCCTACAAGGACACACTTGGTCAAATAAATCCTTTACAACTCATCCACTGAGTCTTTAACTCTTTGAACTCTGTTGGGGGTCATATGATAGGGGTGTTAAAAATGGATTAAGCAACTTGAACTAGGTTGATCTGGAAAACAATGTTTCTCATGGGAAAACAGTCCTGAAAGTCCTCAGATGAAACATCTCTAAATCCACCAACTGTAAATATGGATAGGATACACCGAGTGTGGTTGACAAATCACTAATGTTCAATGCGTTACTGACATGATAATTCACTTGCTTGCATAGTGTAATTGGGGGATAAATAGAGCTTTTCTTCCCTCGGCCCGTAGAAATGCACATCTAGTCTTTCCACATTTCTCAAACTAACCTTAAGATCTTTACAAATCATCTTCTATAAGTACACAATCAGTTTATCTCCATAATAATAACAAGGTATGTCAATCAAACTGGACTGAATGCCCAATGAATATGTTTCCAGCAATACTATATATAACACATTTAACTGCTTACTGGTCTTAGTAAATTTAAAAGACAGGGGGACGATCTAAAGTGTAAAGAGATACAACCACACCATGAACTCTTGCAAAGATATTTCTTTATTGGTTATGAAGGATAGGCATGTAAGCTGAATGAATGAAAGGACAAAGATTCGTAATGAAAGAGGTAAGACATATAAATGTCCTGCATATACAAGACATGCAGTTTATTCATGACAGTCATGATAGTAAAGTAAATGAATGATGTTATGAAGTTGAGAGAGAGAATTAAGTAATGAAGGTGACGAAATGTAACAGGTTACCAAAGCGGCTTTTGAAAAGTCATACGGTATCCATATGTGAGTAAAATTTTATTCATCTGATATTTGAAAGGACAATACGTCAAGATGAAAGAGTCAATCTTATGACCGAACATGATGACATCCATCAATAAAACAATTTGCAATAAATGGAAGTATTGGGTAGACATATAAACTTCAAAACTGCTGGCAAAAGGAAATAACACAAATCGTTGTTTATCATTACCAACTAGGCTATACTAGAAAAGAAAGAATTGTCAAAATAACTTGAATAACGACATGTAGTCATGGCCATAGAATAGTATGTCAGCATGACGTTACGGTGCTATAACAACACGAACAATATGGATACATTTATTGCTGAAAGAGCACTCAATGACTGGGTCTGAAGCAACCAATGGCTTTGCAAGCAATAAATGAATAGTGCCCAAATAGAAGCAAAGAGTTCAAGTAGGTAACAGTAAAAATATGAACATAGTGATGACTGAGCTGCAAGTAGAATGAGTCAAATATGCTTAGGAAGAACTGCAAATCACATAGTAATGCACATTGGGAGTCATTATAGGCTCCATTATGGAAAGAGAGAATTAAACGACTGAGATTGTCAGGGTTTTAATCACCTATAAGAAAGGTTGCTCAAATGTGTTTGAAGAACCACCCACAGACAACACATGAAATTGCCCATAAACACCCCATTACAACTCAAGAGAGTGTTAACATTAAAGAAATGATGCATCTGAATAATTCAAGGTAGCTAGGGTAGAAACAAGTCAATGACAGGAAGTAATGGGAGTATTGCTGATGTAAAGTCTTAGTATCAAGACCAAATGATTCCGATACATGGCAACTTAATCTTACTTGTACCACCCACATAATGCCAAATAGCACACCATAAGCTACTAATTGTTATCACCATACATAAGCACTCATTGTAGTGTTCTTCTCATAGTACTTCACCTCAAAGATGTTGCCCCACCAGGCATTTCCTCATCTAGAGGTTCACATCTGACTTGACATTGTATAAATCCCTTAAGAAGTTGCAAATGGCACCCCCACATCGACTTCAACCATCACTGTACTCAAAGTCAGGTACATTAATTCACCTCAATGAAACTCTCAAGTTCTGGAGCAAAACGGACAGAGTTCCACCTAAAAACTGACTAAAACTCAGGCTTAAAGCCTTACAATAGATACCTGAAATGGAGATAAGCAATTCAATAGCTCAACGGCCACAGGCCGGAGTTCATAACTCAACGAGTTACGCACCCGGAGTGCATGATTAAAGAAGTTTAAACAAATAAGAGAAATTTCAACTCTGAGATAAATGAGAACATGCCTCACTAACAGGTGACCCAAATGGTTCCACAGTCCACTTTGCTCATGCTTGAATCTCATGATATTACCAAATGATTAAGTCACCCAAATGGAAATGGTTCCTCCATATATGCCCATACATATGAACTTACAATCAATAGCTCATTTAACTGGTCCACCATAACTCATACACACCTTGATAGCTAACTCATAAACACTTGATAGCTCACAGTGGCCCATAAAACCTTAGCTCTAATACCAAATCTATAACGCCCCCAAAATACTAATGACATGATTACTGAAAATTGCAGCAGAAGACTCAGTAAACAAAGGCGCTACCACCGTCCTGATAAGGATAAGTTTAACTGAACCATTTAATCCTGCCGCTCACGATCACAATCATAAACTCTATTAAACTTATACACTTTAAGACCAAAGTCCATAGTAGCTCACTTCAATGCCATTTACTTAATCATACTGTGTGCTAACTCGCACCCCACACTACACACATGTATATTGAATATAGACCTTGAGGTTGATCCCAACACTCGTGCTATGCTGAATCCACTGTGAGCATCTGGTGACTTTCAAAATGGCTTGCTAAAAGGAGAAATATGTGATACTTCATCACCTAAAATGGAAAACATGAAAACAATTTGAAAATATGAGCAAAAACTCACTACATGCATTACTGTATTGTAAAATGACCATAGAAATACTGTTGATGAGTACCTTTCATTGCAATTCATTTAGTTGGCAATAACAATGAAAATGAAAGTAATATAAAATTGAATTGCCCATTATTATCTAGATGTGAACCCCTTGCACTGATATGATCTATACATAGGTGTACACCTGCCAATCCGATCGAGAGTTGGCCTGAAGCCGCGGAGGTAAATGATCGGCTGACGCCCTATATACGATAACTGACGGGGTCACAAGTTAAATGGCAAATCACTGTATAAATTGATTCATTCACAGACTCATTAAGATTTATAACTTGATAAACATGATCTGCTTTCTGAAGATACAGGCAATGGACGTACCTTGAGTCTTTTAAAAAATGTCATCGACTTGATACAAGTCAGCTGTTTCATAAATGTAATCTGACTTGAGACATATGTTCTGACTTAATAACATTTATGCATAATGGGAAACTATAACTAGGCCTCAACTCTGTTTCATAAATGTCATTGTAAGTATGCATAGTTAGTAAATGATCCTTACTCGCATAATTGAGTAAGTAAAAGTATGTGTAACAGAAATTGAGTAATTAAATGGTATACATAACTTCAAAACTGAATTGATGAAAATAATTAATTTCAATATAAAGTAAATAGAAGTAAAATAGTCCACAATGAGATAAATAATATTACAAAGGAAAAGCCCTTGATGGTGATAATTGAGAGAGTGGTTATGGCCTTTTTTTAAATAGGTTACTGATACGGGTTTAAGACTTGCTGATGAATAACTTGGTTCAAGATAACGGTAAGTATACTAGATTGGCTTGATAAATACATTTGATATAAGCTGAAGTGAGTAAGTAATAAAGGTTTGAGGACAAAAGATATATATCTTGGTTCAAAATAGCATAAACTGCAATAACTTGGTCTATTAAACATGATTTCTGAGTCACAACTCTCCCCACTTCTCATATTTCATTCATAAATCTATTAGATAAAGAATTCCACCTCAAATGAGTCATTGAACTCAATAGAAGCTATTAAGCTCACCAAGCATGGTATTTTCTTGGTAAAATCCATTATTAATTCAAAGCACATAAACAAGCTCATAAATAGGATAAAAGCTTCATAAAAGTCCATGAATATTCATTTCCTCCTTTAAATGACTTGGCCTAAAATGCAAAAAATGAGTGCATGATCAATCTCACTTAATCTTTATTATTGTTCTTTATACAATTACTCAAAATGCTTCTAAAAATTACTAAACTCAAAATACTCAACCAAAATTCATGAAATATTCTGGGAAATTTGAAAATAATATGAAAAATCTACAGTATAATTTTTTGAATTTTCCTCCAAGTATACACTACACATAAATTGGAATAACAGCCTGATTTACACCCAAGCAGGTCAGTTCACTTCAAAAATTCATAACTTTCATTCTAGACCTCAAATGGAGACCTAAAACCCAAATATGAAAAGCTTAAGAAGCCTTAGAAAACTTTCATGTACAACACAAAATATGATTCCCACAATAGGGTTCCCAAAATGGGGCTAAAATACATGTGTGTCAGTTTTTAGTCCATTCTGCGCAGTTTCGGTAAACGACTATACCTTTTTCCACAGACCTTGGATTAAGGAGATTTAAGAGGAATTTGAAACATAACACACTGAACTATCTACCCACCAAAAATCATAATTTTTGGCTAGACCATTCATTACCAGTTTAATCCCAAAGTTAGTCCTAATTTCCTGAAATTCCAGCCCTTCACTGATTTAAATTTCGCTTCTTTTTTCTTATAAAACTCACCCGAAATCATTTCAAATCACCACAATCAGATACAAAAAGATAATTTAAGCCCACATATACATATCCAAACTCTAAACAACTTCATTAATACATAATTACATAATTCGTATCCAAAATAGCGCAGTTTTCTTCAAAATTCCATAACTCACTTATTACACCTCCACAATTCATGCAATTTTTCCAGAAAATCCCAAATAATATAGAGAATCTACAGTGAACATTTCATGATTTTTGGACATCCCCATAATTGCTAGAATTTTTGACAGTGGCAATTCAACAAATACAAAATCATGAAATCATGCTCTTGATCAAATACCCATAACTCCAAACATCTCCAAACTCTATAAAAATTGCACAATAACTATCAATTTGATCATCCAAATATAGCCCATAAAGAAAACAACCATAAAACTCAAGATAAAACAAGTTAGAGTTTTGGGATATACCTCACTTTAGTCTTGAATTAGAGAGATGAGGAGGCTGTTTTGAGTGATTTGAGGGGTTGAACATGATAGCTAGCAGCAAGGAAAACTCGGAGCAGCTGGGAGGTGGCCGAAAAAGTGGCCAGAACCACCAGAACTAGCGGCACAAAGGGGCAGCAGCTGTTTTCTGCTGTGCGTGAGGTAGAGAGAGAAAGAAGAGGGTTGGGTTTTTGTTATTTTTGTTTGCTGAATTTTGTGTGTAAAAATTGTCAATTTATAGCCACATATGGCTGTGAATTTTCAACCCAAAAAGTAGCTTTTTGCTAATTGAAATTAGGTGCTAAAATGAGCCATTAGTGAAATAACAAAGTTAGCAGGGCTTTGGACTTTTGTTTTGGGCCCAAAAAGCTGAGTTCGGGCTTGAAATATTATTCAAAATGTTGGAAAAATTTTATATTGCTTGGGATTAAAGTTTACCGAAGGTAAGAAAATAATTAATCACTAATTTATACTCACCGAGGCCTAATATCGATTCACCCGACATTTAATCAATCAACGAATTAACAATCAATGAAACTTGAGTTGAAAAGTGGTACCCAAAATGAAATATCTCCCAATCGGGATAATTAAATACGATAAATGAAGGTGAAAAATTTAAATACCATAATGGAATTCGTTAAATAAATAAACTGAGTGTAATTGAATTTAATAAACATGATTTGGTTAAGCAAATAACCATGAGTGATTAAGTATAATCGAATTCAATAAACATGATAAAGTATATGAATAAACATGATTAATGAAATAAATAAATATGATTTAAATAAATAAATATGGGTTAGGGTCGGGTTATTACAAATAGGGTGATGATCGAAATTACAAAATAATTGAAATAGAAATACAGAAAAATTAATGAGCACAAAACACACTATTTATGGAGGTTCAGCCACGTCTGATTCTCTACCCACGGGCGTCCCTCGCCGATGGGATTTTGAACCTTTTTTCTTTTATTAGTTCGGCTGATTACACACGATTCACTAATCGTATAACTTAAGAGTTGGCCCTATAACTCTAGGTTTCCCAACGTATGCGTTGCTCCTCAACCGTACTTGGGTAGTTGGCCCTTCGACTAATCAATAGAACCCAATACAAAGAAAGATAACATAATACACTTTATAATAAGGAGTAAATAAACACAATAGATATACCAATATAAGCTCGTTGTATCAAATTCTCTCAACGACTTCTTCTTGATTTATAAGTGTAGCTCTCTTTCTTCTTGTGTTATGTTTTTCCCTTGTACCTCAACCTTCAAGATGCTTCAATATTTATAACCAAGAATGATAGAACTTTTGGTAAGTAGCCGTTGCAACTAAGTCAAGAAATAGCATCTCCAGCTGATTTCAAGGCCTCAAAAAGCAATTCAAGCCGTTGAAGTTCCTACAGTTTTAGCAATTCTAGCCACCAACGGTTGAATGACTGATTTTCCAAAATCTTATCAAATTAAATGTCAAGCTTAAAATCAATCCATGATCCCTAAGATCTTTTAAGCAAATATCAAGGCAAATTAAAGTCTTGTTAAGCATAAATCCCTAATAATGTGGCACATGTTATCTCATAATCTCAAAATCAAATTTGACTCATAAAATATAATATCATAAAGATCACATATTCAAATTTGAATACTAAATTGTTTCAAACATATTTTGACACCTTATATAAAATCAATCAAGCAATACTAGCATGTTAATATCCACTTAGAAATATGGCACATTTAAATATTAGGTTGGATCCAATTATAACATGATAAATATACCAATAGACCAATTCATTTTTGTCTTTCATCAAAACATTTTAATAAAACATATTGTAAGCTTAAGGAATAGGGTGATGATCGAAGCATCACCCTATTCACTCCCTCTAGCTTATCTCCCCTTTTTTGATAAAAAACAAAACTCAATAAAATAACATATCAAAATAATTTTGAATGACACACAGTGAAAACTTAACGAATACTTCCCTCCCTTTTTGTATTTTATAAAAAAGGTAGCATAAGAAGGAGCAAGGAAAATAGAAGTATATAAAAAATTATGGCAAACACATATAGCTCCCCCTTAACAAATCAATGACATATAAAGATACTCCCCCTCAATCTATGGCAGCCATAAAAAACTATAAGGGATTAAACACTAATATTTTGACAAATAATATATCCTAACATGTATGCATTAACTTGATATTCTCATAAGCATTACAAGGGATCAACATATAAGAGCATTTATACAATAATTCTCCCCCTTCAAGAATAAATCAAGATTATCGAAAGATCTTAAAGTAATATAATTCTCCCTTACAAAAAGAAGCAATATCATTTATGTAAATACTAGGCAGTATAATATTATGGACAAATATATTGAGATCATAGACAACGTATCATTTATGTATAAAGATAATTACATGACATAATAGCTTAAGATATGATGTAATATTAATCATGCTCACCTTCCAAAGATAATTAAGCAAATTAAAATTTGAAAATTTGAAAATCAAAATTTCTCATATAGGAAGTAAATCGCGCAAAGATAACATCACCTTCCATTTGGCAAGAATTCAAATATTCATATTGTTGAAATAGAAATTCAAGCCTATGATTCAGTCACACCAAGAATTTCCAGTTTTTGCCTACAGTTCAAGGTCTTGAACTGTATTTCAGGCCCTTGAAATATGGGCACTGAACTGATTACCTATTATTTCAACGTCCTTAGACCATAAAGCAATTTCCCTAAGTACTCCAGCATTTCTCAGACATCCAATTTCGCAATTTTCATGTTTAATTCTCATGTGGATGCAAAATGCCCATGTAAAACAAACTTATACCTTTTTCAAAACACATTTAGAAAATTCAGCTCCATAATCGTAATTATTTAATGACCTTATTTCTTTTGGTACCCAAATTTGTGTTATACTAGGACCATTTCTCTTAATAGGACAATGAGTTGAAATATTTTCTGTTTTGCAACAATAATTGCAAGTATACTTTTGTAGTAAGTTGATTTAACAAAGAAGGTTTTATAACACTTCTTTTTATTGAACATATTAAAATTGATTCCTTCTTTGTTAAATGACGCTTTTTGTGTGCTAAGAATTTTATTTAAATTTTCCTCTCCTTTTGAAAATTTTAAGACAATTTTTTCAAGATCAGCATACTTCACTTGGAGGTCATTTTTTCTTTCTCAAGAAGGACAACTTTCTCTTGAAAACTTTTTAAATCATTAGACACTAAATCATTGGATTTTCGAAATTCAACATTTTCTTGAGACAATTCAAAATTCTTTTTCTTCAAATCCTTAATCTTAGAAATGTGTCCTTCTTGACATCTAATATAATAAAGCAAGACTTTTATTAACTTACATTTAGAATAATTATGAAGAGTGTCATATACCTTATCTGGAATGTCATATTCCATTTCCTCTTCTTCTTCTTCTTCTTCTTCATCATCACTTGCACAAGCATCATCATCATCATTGTCACTTGCATCCTGATCTTTAACTTCTTCATTTTCCATTAGAAAAAAATGAGTAATCTCTTTTTCGTCACTCAAGTTGCTAAACATATTGTCCCTTCTTGATGAACTAGTTTGGACTCGTGCTTTGCACGGTGCATTTTAGTAAAAAACTTTCCTTCAAGAGAAACTTACATTATGTTAAGCTTGAAATAAAAAAATCTAAACAATTCCCTAAACTGATATATCCAACAATTGTCAAACTATAGTCTCCGTATGAAATACATAGAGTTGGAGGATGACTTGGATGAAATCCTTGGAAACAGACTTTGACTGTGATTCCTTATGCATAGCACTTCAAAAAGAAAATAAATGAAAATAATGAAGAACTGGTGATAAAGTAACAGGCAAAAACCTCCACAATTCAAATGAGCAATAAGATACTAAAAAATGCTATCGTTTGCTAAGTCCATACATACCCAGCAAAATTATGTCACTCCACAATAGCATGGTATCTTTTGCTAAGCCCATACATACCCATCGAAATTATGTCACTCCACAATAGCAAGATGGTTAATGTAGCAAATAGTAACCCAAAACTATCATCAATCACGCATTAAAGCCCGATACCCAAAAAGCTTGTACCATTAGTAATCTTCTACTTTATGATGTGAGCAGCCTTAAGTTCTTGAACAAAAAAGAAGGACGGCGCTTTGTTAGATCATCTTTTGCATTGCATTGCATTGCCAATTTTTAGAGATGGTGAAAAGTAACGACTAACAAATACTAAACATAGAAAAAGCTGGCAAGGTAGACCATACAGATCTTAAGCCCCCTTTATGATAAGGGAATGTCATTAGTCTAGAAGTGAAAGCCGATCTGAACTATAAAATTTAAGTATACTATTTGAGAACACAAATATTCAAGTAGCAAGTCCCATTGGTATCACAATGGTGGTGAAAAAATGGTTTCAGAAATATAACAAAGTAGGAGACTCCGCCCCCTATACGTCAGCATGAATTGTAGACGCCACTACCTTCACTATGGGGGGGGGGGGAAGAAAAAATAAAGGAAAAGGAAAAACGTTCTAGGCTTCTTAGTTGATCTTAATTCGTCCTCAGAAATATAAGAAAGTAGGAGAATTGATCTTATAACCTACCATTAGTGACCTTGGTAACAGGATAAGTACATGTCATTATGACCTTTTCAAACCATAGTGCCATCAGGAGTAACCAAATATATTGATTATCTTTTATTAATACCATCTAGTCTCCGAAGTCTAAACCCTTTAGCCATACGTAACTTAAAATCAACTTGAATATCATCACCCACCGAGCAAGATCAATAAGCCATAGCAATAGTTACAGCAGGCTTGATACCCAAAAAAGCCATCCACTTAGGTGTTAAACACCATGTGGAATAGCCACAGTTGTATTTGGTATTCCTCCTTACCAACTCCCTTTTCCATGTTCCCCTTAGCACTTGGAACCCACATATGCTATACTCTCTCTCCTATCTCCACCCACATGTGACCCCAAGTTCCAACCCATTTATTGCTGAAGCCCCTACCCAAATGACCATCATGTAATAATACAATCATACCTCAAATGTAATAATGCAAAAGTTAACTACAATATGAGAAACACCATAGAAGCAACTCACAGATTAACTAAACCATACTGAGAGAAATACTGAATGAGAAGAGATAGGTTAGATGAAAAGTTGTTCAAAATTAAAGGAAAACACACAATAGCAATATGGAATTGAAATTTCTGTAACATCCATTGACATAGCAATTTTAATGGAAGTAAAGACTCTGATGGTGAACTACATAAAATAGGAAGAACTGATCCCACATCTCCTGTTACGAAAAATATTGGAATTAATATCTCTAGAAAGGAGGGATAAAGAATCCTTCCAATGGATTTTTCTCAGCAAAGCTAAATCATTCGCCACAGAGATAGGAATGGGGGAAAATAATCCTTCAATTGATAAGTGTCAAAGTTTCAAGGGGAAAAAAAAATCAATTAAGCATACAATGATCAGGGAAGAAAGTACTAATAACATAGCCCAGCAGTGAAAATCCAACAGCTGAAACTTGTTCAACCATTATATTAAGAAGATGAACTTAAGAAGAATCAAATCAGAGATAATGAAATAAAGCTGAATTATGGCAACCAAAGATTGATTTCTTTTAAACAATATATTCAAGTAGAATCAAACCACAATGCACGTCTTATGAACATAAAAACTTTGCAATATCTAAACCAATTTAAGTGTATTGCAACTACATAAGGCAACCCTCCCTCCCAAAAAAAAAACAAAATAAAATGTTGAGCATGCGAACTTAAGAAAATTTAGCCACACTTGAGTAATCCATATTACATACAGAAATGAAAATGTCCTCTCTTTTGTTCTTTTATATATATAGATAGATTAGTGCATAGGACATTTCAGAAAGACCAAATTTATTTTCCTCCATGTCAAAGAAAGGAATTAAACTTAAAGGTTCGGTTATTCTGAAAGTCCTAGCTGAATAGAGTCCATTGAACTAATACACAATAAGAAATCTTCTTGCCTACATAAGTCGATGCATGTAGCATGATATTAAAGGCACAAATATGTTAAAAGGGGAGAGGGGTCCTTATGACCAAACACTTAACGAAAGAAACTAATCCAAAATTCCCATTTACCTTAAAAATTAATGGCAATGAGGTGATATTGGTGGCTAAATTTAATGGTTGGACGTAGTAGATCAAAAAGGTCATTGGACCTGTCATGACTTGCAAAGGAGATCCTTAGCTATTGGAATACTACTATGACAACATACAATGGGTACCTATGAAAGTAAAACAGAGTAGGAGAAAGAAAACACAGAAAACATACGTTGGGATGAACAACAATATCTTGGTATTCCTATGTAAAAATGCCCACCAAACATAATCGTAGAAGTATACACTGTAAAGAAGAAAGACATACAAAATGCACAATCAAAAACCAACACCCACGATCAACCAAAAACTAAATTATGTTAACTTTAAAAAAGAACATGTAATTCAAGATCTAGAAAACTTTTCTTATGTAGGTTGCCTCATGCGGACATCATTGAATTTTTTGCAAAACCCAGATTTATATGAGAAAGGACAAACAAAAACAAAATAGAATGCAAACAAGGGAAGCTAACAATTAGAAAAAGGAAAACAATATTAATATGAAAATGTATTCAAACTAAACAAAATTGTATGATAAACATATACTTCAATCTTTGGAAATTCATCTCAAGAAGCACCAACAGCATCATTCATCAACAAAAGATTCATGAGGAACAAAGATTTTGGAAAATAGCAACACCGTTTAACATCAATTCAGGCTATAGATCTCTAAACTGACTACCTGCATCAATTAATGATTGTTACCATCAACAATAATCTCTACCATTGCCTGCTTTGAAGAACACCACTTTTGTTGTTTCAGAGAATTGGACCCATGTCAAAATTATGGAGATGAAGAACTGACTAGATTTAGGGGAGAGGTACAGATAGAACTGTAATTTGAAGGAGGTTCGGGGATAGGGGTAAAGGGAAGAAGAGTGAATGATGGGAACTGAGAAGAGTGGGATACTGGAAGACATACAATTGGTGAAGAATTGGAGAGAGAGAGAAGGGGGGGAGAGACGTGGCTTGAGTAAAATGGAGTCATGAGCAGTTACACACATTTCTTTTCTATTTTTTTATAAATAAAATAACCTTTTTCAGCAACATCCCAGATTGGAAATATCATAATTTTAATGGTTGTGATTCGATTAAACTCCGAACGTTGCGGAATGCTCAGGAAATGATAGTTATGAAATAATTTCCATTATATATAGTAATAGGTAGATAGATAGGTAGATTTTAAAATATAAATTTAAAAAAATGATAAAAAGCGAGAATGAACCACAATTCACAAATAATTCTTTGGTGGCCTCTCAACTCTTCACACATTTTTACATTTATAATATAAAGATAAAGATTGGGATCTTCTTGGCTTGTTTCTTCATATAGTAATGTGAGTTTTCTCCAAAGATCTTTAGTTGTATCATAATAGCAAATATGGTTAAATATTTCATCATTTAGAGCACATTGCAAAATATATAAAACTATAGAATTTTCTGAAGCATCTCGTAATCATCTTGAGTGTATTCACTCTTTGACTTGATAACAATACTTCTATTATCTCTTGTCTAATTTGGTACAAAAGGTCCATTTGAAATAACGTCCCAAAAATCAAGATCAATGGATTTAATAAATGATTTCATCCTGCACTTCCAAAGAGAAAAATTAGCTCCATCAAATATTGGAGGACAATTGATCGAAGCATTTAATAAACTAGTCATGGATCTACCTATAGATGGTCAAATGTTAAAATAATGGCTCCTACTCTGATACCAATTGTTGGCCCAGTTTGGCTAATTAAATCACCCTAGAGGGGGGTGAATAGGGTGATGATCAATGGTGCAAATTAATCAAGAACGAATTGTAAAAAAGGTAAATGTGGACAAAACATACAATTTATAGAGTTTCAGCCACACCTTGTCCTCTACCCACAGGAGTCGCTTACTGATGGGATTTTGAACCTCTTTCTTTTATTAGGTCGGTCGATTCATTAATCGTACAACCTATAAGTTCGCCCTACAACTCTAGGAGTCTTAACGTATGTGTTGTTCTCCAATCGTACTTGGGTAGTCAACCCTTCGACTAATCAACCCAACCCAATACAAAGAAAAATAACAATTATAAGATACACTTCTTTGGTAAAGAACAAAATAAATACGCCAATGTAAGCTCACACTCTTCTCAAATTTCTCCTCTTGATTCGTAAGTGTAGCGCTTGTCTTTTCCTCTTGTGTTATATTTTTCCCTTGTTTTTCTGTGTGTCTTCAGCCTTCAGTCAGCTCTATTATTTACACTAAACCCTTGAGAGAGCCGTTAGGCCCATCCGAATTTTCAGCTCAGTTCAAGGCCTTGAAACGCAGTTCAGTGCCCTTGAAATCTGTAGCTTTGCTAAATGTTTACCCTTGATTTCCAACGGCTACATGCCTTATTTTGAACTGAAGATCTGATCAAGAGGATTATCTGGGAGCTGATTTTTAGTAGTACAATCTTTCAAAATATATGCTCAAAAGATATTATCATAATTAGGCAAATCTTAACATTTGATAAATATAAAATCATAATCCCATAATCAAATTCGAATCACCAAATATAATATCACAAAGATCACATATTCAAATTTAAATTCTAAATCATCTCAAGATATTGTGGTAACTTATATCAAATCAATTAAACAACATGTACTAGCATGCCAATATTCACTTAGAATCATAACATATGTAAACAATATAAGTACTAAGATAATTCTAATATAACATGAAGAATATACCAATTGATTCATCTCGTTTTGTCTTTCGTTAAAAGATATTAATAAACATATTGTGAGCTTCAACAAAGCTAACAAAAGCTATATTTCATTGGCATTTGACAAATAAAATTATCTTATTAGCCTGAAAGTGGCAAATTCGAAAAATCGTTAGACTGGGTCACCGTATTCGTTTTTTAATATTGTGTTTACTTGTTAACTTAATGGTAAAGATAACATCTATTTTAATTGAAAGAATTGTGCTTTCAAATCATATTATTCAAGTCACTTACGTAACGCTTCTTTTTTATATCACATATTCGATGTACAATGAGAAGTTGGCCATGTTTGGCAAACAGCTGTTAGCTGTTAGCTGTTAGCTGTTTGTATTAGCTATTAACTGTTTGAATTAGCTATTTGTTGAAAAAATGTTTGGTAAAATTAGCTGTTTCTGACAAAGTTGTGAGACAAAAAGCTAATTCTTCAAAAAGCTCTTCCAAAAAGCTCATGGAATTAGTTTTTTCAAATTAGCTTTTTGGACCCAAAAAACTCTTTTAAAAAGTACTTTCACCAAACACCTAATTTAGCTTTTTTACTTGGCCAAAAAGCTAATTTTGGTCAAAAAAGCTCTTTTTGACCAAAAAGCTCTTCAAAAAACTCTTTGCCAAACAAGGTCATAGTATTCAACATCATTATAGCAATATTTTTAAATTTTATGACAAATGAAGTGAATGGCAAAAAGAATTATGGTAGAAGTGGAAGATTATATATGGTAAAAAGCAAAAGCATTAGCGTTTCAAAAAGTTTGTAAAAACAATAATGATATGGCTGCGATTGAAACATCTCCCATGCATATAGGGACTAATCACAGTACTTGTTTATGAACTTTATCCATACATAAAATATACAAATTATATGGTATTTCTGAAACTATAGAACTAGGTTACTACATATGACAATTTGTTATGTCAAAGAAGAGATGGCCGGATGGCCATCCCTCCACACGGTCTC
>JACYFF010010365.1:83488838-83533671 GCA_017589665.1 Selenicereus undatus | reverse complement strand
GTTTCATATCAAAGAAACAACTTTTAAAACATTCACAAAGGATAAGAAATTACGCATCCCCAAAGTACCAAATCCGTCGTTCAAAAACAACAATCCACCATTAACGGACACAAATTTGGAAATTCTACAAGGGTCAACAGTTAGAATCTCATACCTTTTAACGCCATATGAACGACGCCAACCTTGCGATCATACTCTCAGTTGCCTCCAACATCGTCGCCCATGCTCCCCAGATCTGCTCAAAATACCAACACATCAAATCCCAAATTTAGAGATGACAAAACAACAAAAGGGGGACGAAGGAAGAAAGTGAATGTGCCCATTGCATTGTCGGATTAAGTTAGAAATGGCTGAGAAAGGACGCAGTCACGGCGAGAGGTAGATTGGGTGCGGACAGAGAGGAGAGAGGAGGGCAGAGAGACGAGAGGAGAGTTGTATGAAAGGAAATCCGAGCGTTTAGGGTTTCAGAGGAGAGTCGAGATGAGAGATGTGAAGAGGAGAGAAAAGAGGAGAGTTGTCTGAAGAAAACACTAGGTTTTCAGACATATCCAAGAGCTTATATAGGCGGGAGTATTTCTGAGCCAAACCGAGATTCTTCTTCCCAAAGCCCATTAAGTTAATTCATTCAACCTCTAAAATCATTCTATAGCATGTACTATTAATTTTTTCATTTATAACAAGATTACAAACATATTGCTATGTCAAATATACAACAAACCATATATGTATACACATTTTTTAATATATATTAAGATGACTCATAAGAGCATGTACTCTCCAACATATAAAATAATTTGTTCGCCAGCTTTTAAACCTGTTTTTACTATTGAAAGAAAAATTAAAACATCAAATTAGAGCCTTCGGACAAACCGTCAACTATATCATTCTTAATCAAATTATCAGTATATCTTCATTTCCTTTGCGGACACAAGAGGAGGAGGTGGATTGATTGTAGGTGGCGTCATAGATTGTATTATCATCCTCGCATGTACCATGCTTCGTACCAAGCTTATTATGTCATTTCATCATCATATGTATGTACACCTTTTCTATAACCATATAGTTTTTGAGCGATTAACCCATTAGTTATTGACAAATTTGCTTCATAGTTACCTTTTTTCATTGTAATTTCGCATTCTATAAGTTTTATTACAATGTTAATTACATCTATCATAACTTTATATTTACTATTTCACTATATACATACATAATGTCCACTGGAACATACACATACATATATGTACATATATGTCTGTATATATATATATACACACACACACACACACACACACACACACACACACACATACATACATACATACATACATATATATACATATGTATATATGTGTGTGTGTGTGTGTGTATAATTCTACTTTATGATCGCTTCAGAGGCTAAATATATCAGATCTATTCTTTTTAACTTATCATAAGTAACTTATTATTAATTAGTACTGATGAATACTGAGCAATGCTTATTAGTGTTGATTGTAACTGAACTTGTGAGTGAAAAATGTGACTAAGTGTTGACGAATGTTGATCAGTATCAATTGGTACTCATCAGTGCTAAATGTTGATGATAAATACTTATGATAAGCTGAAAAGAATAGGTTAAATCATTTTCAAAGCTCGTGTGATCTTCATGGCATCACATGGATCATCAAAATTTGGAATATACTTGGATCCAGTTATAGGAGCATATTAATTTTATGTATAATGCTCACGATAGGGGGAGGTGTACATGTTTTGGATACATTGAGAAGTTGTGTTGACTTTGTGCTTTCAGCTACATAGTTTCCATTCCTTCATGTTGAAGATATTAATGATTAAAAAAATAATTAATGAATGAATACAATAACCATAAAAGTCATATTCATTTTGCTCTGCAGCCATAAAATATCAAAAGACAACACCATGAACAAGGAATAATAATATTTTTAAAATCGACCCAAATTTTAGCCCTGCTGAAAGTCACAACTCACAAGGGACAAAGCATCTCTGATAAATAGCCACATAAAGGAAAAACTAAGTCATTCGAAAAAAAAAAAGGAAAAAAAAAAGAGGAGTTTCAGGATTCCCTTTGAGCCACTTGAAAGATTCATAAAAATGGTCCAAAACTCCACCATAAATTAAACAATAGTATGAGCCGCAGCATATTCTCATACACTCATGTGCAGTTGCAACTGCAGATTTCATTTCAATTGAAAGAGGCTGCAATCATTTAAAAATAGTGCTTTAACTCATAAAAGTCAAGAAAATTTAACTGGCATTACTTTATATGAAGTTTTCACGCACATGCTTCGATGGGTTGTTATCTAAGAAACTTGGAAAGGGTATTTTTTATTTTCTTCTTGAGGGGGTTGGTTGACAAAAGAATATTTAAAAATGTACACAGTTGTATTTGAATTTTACCCAATTGCGTCCACCCCCCCCCCCCCCCAAATGTGCTTTCTTTTATATATAAATGTTGCAAGGATGCTGATGTAAGTTTAATAAAATTAACTTTGTTTGATCACATAACATACGACTAAAATTGAACCCAATTCGAAATGTTTCACTACCCATTACTATTGTAGTACTTACACAGATTTATCATGGAACTAACCGAAACTCAAATTAAAAATATACCCAATTATAAATATACACATGCAACCATTCAGGATAAAGTTTTATGAAATATACAAAATTGGGCTAACATTTCATCCAACCTTTGTCACAAAATTTACAGCTCCACTCATTTGATGCTAACAAATGGACCACCTTTAACAACAATGTTCCTAATAGTCAATACCATTATTCCTTTTTAAGTTGTTCCACATAAATGTTGATAATTTTAAACTAAACAAGCATCAAACACTTGACACTAAAAGTATATTTAAAATGCAATGTCACAAACATACACTGCTTTCATTTGAAAAGGGAGTCAAAAAGAACATCGATCATTTTGGCACTAAATCATTAAATAAGACATTGGCAAAACTCTAGAATTGGAAGACAAAAGTTTTATCTAAGGTAGGAAGAATGACATTGGTAGAGGTTAACATTGAAGCATTGTCTGCTCACACCATGAAATGCTTTAAATTACCTCAAAAACTAGCCTTGCTATAGATTAAATCAGTAGCGACTTCTTTTGAAAAGTTTCAAAAAGTAGTAAAAGTCTCCCTATGATAGTATGGGGTGAAGTATGTTTACCAAAGTCTGCAAGTAAACTAGATCTATGTAAGACAGAAGCAGTCAACAAAGCCTTTAAAAGTAAAGCCACATGGAAACTCTCTAATGGCACAGGGGTCTGGGTAGATTAAATGCAAAAGAAGTATTTAGTCGATGAAAATTTTTTTAGATGTATGCCTAAGCAAATGGATTCTTGGACATCCAAACTAATTCCAAAAAATAGAGGAATTCCAACATGGAGTATGATTGAAACTAGGTCAAGTAAATTGCATTAATTTTTGCTTGGTGTGCGAATGATTGTCTTTACAATCTTATGAACGAGGCTGATTGTTGTGAAATTGATACAAATTTTAAGGTTTCCAAGTTCATTACTCCTTCGAAGGCTTGGGAAGTCTCACTACTCTCACTACAATCAATAGTTACCGATTTTAGCTTGCAAATGATAATAGCCACTCCTATACTCACGGTTCCCATAATGAATTCTCTTTTGCTCGAATCTATCAATTAGTGGTGAATTTTCCACTAAAATGGCCACATGGGCAACCCATGATGTAAATATGGTCCCTTCCCAATACTTGGAGCTTAGATGGATATGAAACCATATGAAACTTAAGAGGAACCCTACAGCAGAGGAACCCTACTTAAGAGGAGCATGAATTTAAACCCTTTATGTCCTCTTTCTAATGAGGAATTGAGGATACAACACACCTTCTCTTCCAATGTCAACCAACAAAAAAAGTATGGAATGCTGCCTTTCTTCACAAAATGGTTATCTATTGATGTTTCAACACTTTAATGTACCAACATTCCTCAATTTTTGTCACAATTCCGTATTTTTATCTCTAAGAGTGTGATGAACAGAGTTGTGGGATTATGGTGTAATCTTTAGAAATCTAAAAATAGTATTGTTTTTTTCGGAATGAATCCATAAATTTCATTTCCACTTTATTTCGAGCTAAAAAACACATGCACCGAATAGAGCATTAGACACAAACTCGCACAAAATTTTCAACCCTCCAACCTTTGCACCCCCTAAATCCACATAACTACTGCATCGGATACCGTGGAGGAAACCACCAGGCGGATTCATCAAACTCAATTTTAATGGATCCAAACCATCTCATAGAGTAGCGAGAGGCTACATTATTCGTCGATGGGATAATACCTTTCTACAAGTGGCAGCTTTCAACTTAGATTCAGCATTGCTTCTACTAGTAGAAGCAATGACAATAGGGAATGAAGTCAAAGCATTGATAGAAGCAAGACATACTTACATTGAGATTGAGGGTGGCAACAGAACACTAATTCAAGCACTTTCAAGGAAAATTTAGGTGATGTAGAAAAATCCAAGTGGTAATTTAAGACACAACCTTTTTGTGCGAAATCAATGTACCAGATACTTTTCGAAAAGGTAGTCATGCGGCAGATGAACTTGCTCGACTCAGTACCTCATAGAAATTTACTTTCTATTCTATATGATGACGTCTTAAATAACCCTTAGAAGAAGGGATATTTAAACTATATTACTTACTTTTCATTACCACAAGAAAAAGAAAGAAAATTACATCTAGCTTCTATGTTGTAGTGCTGCACCCCCTAGGAAGGCAAAAAAACTCTTTTATTTAATTACTAACTTATTTATTGGGTTCATGGGACAGCATAAAAATTGACGTATAGGTAATGCGCATATACATCTTCAATATCACCATTCAACACTCTGCCTATTGAACTACTTGACATCGATAATAAGACAATCGATAGTGCCATGAATTGGCTTTGCCCTTAGCTTCGGGATCCTCCATATGAACTTTAGAACCAGTAATTAGGATGATTCAACTCGACCAATTCAATAATCGGATGAACTTTGTATTGATATTGAACATAGTTTAGATTTACTTAAAAAATAGAAATAATGTATTTTCGCACTAAATGATCACTTTATGCCAATCTCATATCGAAATAAGTTCGGATCATGTCAGGTTTGTATTCCTCCGGTAATTTCAAGTTGTGTTCCAATCATGTTACCATGTTCATTAGCCTTTCCTAACGAAATATTATCATATATCCACTTTGACAAGAGGTAAATGCTATTTTTGACCGTCAACTTTTAAAATTATTGTTGAGGCCCATTACCTTTGGTATTGTTTTTATAAAAAGGAAAATTATTTACTCCATATTATTTAACCTCCTCACCTACATATTGTTTTTATCATATGTCCATCTCGACATAGAGGACAATATTCTAAAAGTTGAAGGTCAAAAATAACATTTACCTACAAGTCATCTTGTTTGAACCCTCAAACAGGAATGGGGGAAGCATGACAATGGACGACGTTCATCGAGACAAGTAGACGTAATTCCCTGGGCTTTGTCTTGTCTAAATTCTGAAGGGAACAAGTAGAAAAGACGATCTACCCTCTCTCGATGTGCTCAGACGATTCTATGTTAGAAATTTCAACAGACAATATAACCCAAATAGAAACATCCATCTACTCAAACTTAGTGCAATTTGGAGAGGGGGGCAGGGTTGAACAAAGCCAAAAGGCACAAGGAAATAATGTGCCACAGTCCAAACTGGCCAAAATCATCCAATCAAATTTGAATTGTCAAGATACAAATCAACAAATAGCAACCCCATATGGCAAATAGCAGCTGAAGAAGGCATTACTGGCTGCAGATACTAAACTGAAATTACAGGCAGACAGGCAGTTAACAAAAGTTGAGGTTCCGGCTTACAGACAGCTCACTCCGGCAGTTTTACTGGAGGAAAGAAATTAAAGAGACACAAAACCTTTGGCAAGACATTCTTAAGCCATGTGACCAAAATGCCTGTAGCATACGTCCAGCATTGAATTTCCACCACCAGAAATCTCTGCTTATAATTGAATTTGGTAGGAGATCAATTGGAATGTTCGCATACCATGCAGCATGATGAGTCATGAGCCCGATTTTGGCTACACACTTCCATTTGGCCCATGATGATTGCTATGCAGCAATAGGATCCTGCAACAGTATCCAGGTTAACGAAAATATAAAAGTAATAACTAGTCTGTATATGCTTATCAGGCAGAACGAACCAAAACCAGCTCTTAACTCGAACTCTTCAACTCTGTTTCAACCGGTAATTCATATAACACAACCTCAAATCGACTGATCAAAAAGGTTGCACAAGCCAACAACCCACATCAAAATTGATCCGACCCAACCCAAACCCACCTGACCCTGTTATGATCTCTGTCCATGCTACATTATCAATCATCCCAAAAATGCCCAGACAACTGACTCAACTCCACACTAACCCAAGCCATACTCGGCCAGACCCAAAACTATGTGCACCAAAAATGTCAGCCTAATCTGAAAACAATGCAATCAACCTGATCTGACTCAAACAGTCAAACATGACTAAGTAGCCCAACGCGATTTGAGATTACCTGACACAGAACCAATCCGAATAATCCACTGGCCAGGTCTAAGTTATATGACAAGCACAGAAGCAAATGTAGAACTATCACTAATCACTATGGGAACCTCATTAAATTTATGTATGCACTTTCACAATCATGGGTGATGACGTTACTAAAAGCACTAAGCTTGATTATATGATAGAAGATGGAAGATGTCCTGAGGGCTGAGGACCAACCTTAGCAGTAAGATTTGAAACAGCCATGTGGAACGTTTCTCTAGTTTTTGTACCAGCAACATGTCCAGCCTTTGCTACTTTGCTAAAAGCACCATTCAGCCATGCTGCTCCAGCAGTAACATACCTGTTGAACCAAATTTAACTTCAGCAGAGCAACTCATTGATATCATTTGATGTTTTGCAAATCAATATGCTCCCATACAAAATGACCAAAAATTTTGCAGAAGTAGACGGAGTGGGCCAAAACAATGACAAAGAGCGGAATTGATAATGATGCAAAATGAAGAACCAAGTTACCTGCTTGATTTGACAGCTGATCCGGTATTATTTAATTTCCTCTCTGCAGCAAGTAGGGCCGCCATTGTTTTGTCTGAGACATGAAGCCTTTGATCCACAGACTTCACTTTCTCATTGACCACTGAAATTCCGACAGTAAGCTTCTCTGTCAGCCCAACTCTCTTGTCAAATGACAAGACCTTGGCAGATGCACTAGCCGTCAACCGATGCTTCTCATCAAAAGCTTTAGCCTTGTTCACAGCATCTTGTCTAATGGCAGAGCCTCTAGCTATCATGTTGGAAACAACTTCTTGAGCTTTACTGACATGTACTTTTCCCTTGGACACGCCAGCTTTAACCTGCTACAACATTAAAAAAAAATAGATTTATCCATATCAGAGCATGGAGAGGGTGGTCAATGTAAATGGTTTGCAAAAATAAGAGCACGAAGCAACAGGTATGACTACCACCCAACTTAGCCAAGGAAGGCATACTTAAGTTTATGATATGATGTACACTAATCAATAATTGACCATGCATGTCAGAAGGAAGCCAAGAATACAAATTTGACATGTGGATATTCTTTACTGCTGGACTTCAAGCAACATGAGATTCTGTTGGTCAGTTGATGTGATGTTTCGGGCCAACGGAAGTGATAGTAGTGTGACCTGGAGGTCATACGTCGAAGCTGTCGCCGGGGGGGGGGGGACTTCATTTGACCCTGGATCCAGTAAATATTGTTAATCTAAATTTAGTAACCTAGGTTCAATAAAGTACTCCACAACAAAAGCCAGTATAGTTTAGTGAACCTTTTGTAAAAGCTGAGTATATCTCCCCAGATTCAGGAATATACAGAAAATTAAAGATAATATAAGTTTACATCCAACCAGACGACAATATAGCCATTGTAAATTCATCCAACTCATGGCAATTGCCAAGGGTCATAGATGCATGTATCAAATGATAACTGCATATGAATACAGCTTCAGACAATAATATGACTGCATGCTAATCAGAAGGACGACAAGCAACTCTTCCCAGGATCATGCTTACCTCAACATTGGTTGGTGTCTCTTCACTATTAGTTCTGCAGACTGCATTCTCCACAACTCTTACTTCCTGAAGAAACAACAATCAACAATGAAGAATAGAAACCAAAGGACTCACACAGGTTCAGTATCAGTTGAATGAAATTACCGTATGAGGATTTACAACATAATTTTCTGCAAGAGTTACAGTCACAATGCGATCCACTAAAGTTGCCCCCTGCATGGTGAATAGATATCATACAAGACTGGGTTTTAAAGCCAATGGAGATCAAGCAGTAGTTAAACAAAGACAACTATAATAAGGCCAAATGCCTACAATTTGACGTAGAGAAGTGAAAAGTACAGCAATGAGAAATTCAAAGGCAACATAATCAGTTTGGTAGTTTTAGGATTCAAATGGAATGTTGACTTATTTGTGCAATATTACATCGACAATCTAGACAGCTGAAAACAGTGCTTTTGGTGGATTTCTTCAGCTTGGATTCTAGGGGAATAAGCAAATGCATCTCTAAATTGTCCTCTACTTTCTTCTATGGAATAGTAGGCAGTCAATCGTTTCCAATCTATGTTCAAACTGAACGAGCACCTCTATAATTCAAGTTTAAGGCTGCCATATCTGATCACCCCATACCATGCCTAGGTGGAAGCCTCTGTGGGTATGAATTTGGTAATGTTATTTTTCATTTGCATGTCTTACAGGATTTATTCAGAATAATATCGGGATTTAACATTTGCAGATAGGGACAACTATCACTCCTTTAGGGTTGATTCAACTGTAGAAGGCTTGCCAGTATAATATGGCCGGCAAAGTAGGATCTTGAGATGAATTGAATCAAGTTTATAGAAGGCTTGCACTGGAGGAATTGGAATCTTGTCCATCATGCTCCTTTAGAGATGCAGTGATAGACAGAAATAGCAACTGACACTTAACAAGAGATGTAAAATAAACAGAACAGATCAAGTAAATCAACTTATGACGCCCAGATATTATAGTTTATATAAAAGTCTCTCAGCTATGTAAAAACAAGTTGGTAACGGTCAGTAGCAATAACACTATGCAGCATGAGAACGAAGTGATATGACGGTAGAACCGAATACAGCCAGTCTACAATCAAAAAATTATTTACATAATACATCCTCATGAGTTCTTTTCAGTACATTTGAGCTTCTAAATTCAAAGCTAAATTTCCCACTTCAGTGACAGATTACATAGTTTGCATTTAGCTCTTCATTATATTGGACTTTTTTATTCACCAATTACCATCTAGATGCAGCGTTCCCATCAGTGGTACAGCATATTTAGATTTGACTAGATGCAAAGGAAGCACCTTACAAAGGGACCACATACATCCAATCACAAAGTCAACAACATTACAAGCAGAAGCAAAAGTTCCCATTATCTCAAAAATAGAGACTATGATGTTGGACTAACTGGGAAAAAAGTGAGAATACCCAATATCCTAGAACAGCACCCCAATTACGGTTATTGAAACTAAAAATAGAAATAAAACTCCAGAATGCAAAGAAAGGTCATTTTGTGAAACTTAAGAAATTAGTATGTCCTGCTCCTTCTTTCCTTCATGCATAAGCAATTTTTAAAAAAAAATAAAAAAATTGTCCAGTCTCATGGGATACTAAGCTGCATTTTAGGAATTCAATGTCCACTTGTAACTCTATTTGGCACGTTGGAGTTCCTAAAACAAAAGGTCGCCGAAATAGGGTGCGATAGATATAGACTCAATCAACAGAGTGCAATCCACCTCTCCAGACAGTTCTTAGTGCAGGAGGTATGAGCTACCCCTTCCAGGCCCCCAGCCAGTTTCAAAGCCCAACCATCAGCGTTCCATCAAGTTTCCACCCCCTTTCTGGTGGTTGTGAGGCTTCACGTGGAACCTGGACAAAAGCATTATGTTTACCATATATATGTTAAGTATCATCCTGTAACCAACCAGTTTTGTGCTCATGACGGGGCCTCTTACATGACAGTGATCAAACAGGCATAGGATCTTTCCATCATTCATTTGCAGACAGTTACGACTCCAAAATGGTACACCCTAATCCATTGCTCCATGCAAAGTTCAATGCATATTTTATTGCCTGATAGCTTTGATGAAGTGATAATTGAGCAGTACACCAGGTAATTGAGCTTCAGGCAACTACAATATCAATAACATCTTTTTTGGCTAACATGCAAAAACCTTTTCGTCCAACCATCAGCATAAATCAATATCATCCGGAGTAACTAGTTCGCTTGTTTAGAACCAAGTATAGTCTGAGGAAAGAACATGCACCACATGTAACGCCCAAATAATACATAAATCATAGCTGCATTTACCTACCTAAGCTTAACACCAAGAAATCAATGAATGGGCGTTACCGCCATCCGCAAGGACAAGGCTTCACTTCAAAATGAAACATTTAGCCATAAAATCAAAGTTTATCCTCAAAGGGCACACATCCATTCAAACCATTTAATTACATACAGGAAATATTCTAACTTCTCCAGGTTACATCAAGGTTAAACAACATACATAACTCAGTTTAAATGTACAGTTGTAACCCCAAAACATGTTGCAGTTCAAATATTCAAATATACAACTGGAACACCAAAAAGCACCACAAAAAGGCATGAAAACATCTTAGCACTTCTATCTGTCAATCATATGGACGGTCCTGATTTATTTATCACCTTCAGCCTCCCTGCCCGTCTGAGAGCGGTTTACTGAACATTTTCCTAAAACAAAACACAAAAACATTTCGAACTGTGAGCCAAAGCTCAGTGCATGCATCCCTGTACTGATAAAGATTCACTGGGGAAAGAAATTATGAGGGCCCGTTTTGCAATCCATTTTTATTTTAAAACAGGGAATGAAATGTATATAAAGCTAAATTGCCAATTACTATCTGATAGTGCACCCCCTTAGTAACTGTTACAATCTATGTATAGGTGTACACCTGCCAAGCCGATCGGAAAACCTCACCTGAAGCCGCGCGGGTAACTGAAGGGCAATGCCCTGTAACTGATAACTGATGGGGTCACTAATTATGTGATAAATCACTTGTTCAATTGATTCATTGATGTACTTACCAAAATATCATAATTTCGATAAATACGTGCAAATTTATGAAGATACAGTCAATGAACGTACCTGAGATTTTTAAAAACTAGATCACAAAATAAATAGATGCACTAAAATGGAGAGAATGAGCGTTTAGGCCTTGATTCTGTTCAAAAATCATTATAGACATATTAGGTTATAATGAATTTATTTTTATAATGGATACATTTAAATAAAAAGGAGATAGGCTTTAAAGGATTTGTACAAATCAGTGGATAGGTTAAACTAAGATGCTGAAGTTAAAATGCGGGGTTAAGGCACGGTGGAGAATTTAAGGGGGTAAGGGCTTATGACGAGGTATAGAAAGAGAATAAAGCAAAACTTAAACTTCCGACCTCGAATTGAGACGCAAAACCCCAATATGTAAAGCTTAAGAGGTCCTCTAAAACTTTCTTGAAGGACACATAACCAGATTACTACGACAGGTTCCATAAAATGGGGTCAGAATACCAACATGTCAGATTTCAGTGCTGAAAAATTCATTCTGCCCAGGTTCAGTAAAATGGCCATAACTTCCTCCACAAAACTCGGATTAATGCGATTCAAAATTCCTCTTAAAGCTAACATCCAGACCTATCTACTCACCAAAAATCAGAATTTCTGGTTGGGCCGATTATTACCAGTTTTGATCCAAAGTTCGTCCTGTTTCACTGAAAATTCCAGCTTCACTATTTTAGGTTGTTCTCTCACTTTTCACACCAAACCTCAACTTAAACTCTTTTTTAAGAGCATGTAAGCACACTATGGTACATCTCAACATCATACAAGATCACCACATTCAAATTCACTTCATATATATATCCAACAAGGCTTACTTTCTAGGCACATAAACACATACCTCAAGTTTAACACAAATTTGGTCCAAAACATGCATTCATGGATAAAACCCTAACTTTCGGTCAACTTGAACCCCATCTCATCTTTTCAACACATCATAAAAACCATAATAAACTTTAATACATTAAAAGATAAGCAAAAACAAGGAGAAAACAAGCCATAAATATCACTTGAACAAGAAACTTGCATACCAAAAATGAAACCCTAACCCTAACTTCATCCAAAATCAACTCCACCATAAACCCTCAACAAGGTGATTTTTAATACCACAAAAACAGCATAATCCATCATTAAAACAACCAAAATAAAGAACAAAAACCAACAAGATCAAAGATCAAAAACAAAATTAGCGTTGGAGGTGAAAAGAATTACTCACTTTGTGCTTAGAGAGAGGTATGAATAATTCTTGGTGCTTGAAGGAGTGAGAGGGGCGCTTGGGGTGGTGAGAGTGGTGGTTGTTTGGGGGCGGTTTGGTGGCTGAAATGGTGGTGCTGCAGCTGAGGTTGCTACTGTCGTGAGCTAGAGAGGAGGAGGAGAGAAATAGGAGAGAGAAAGTGTCTTAAAATTGCTTGGTGAAGAATGAATTAAAATGAAAAATTTGGCATTTTATATCCAAATTACTTGGCTGAAAATTTAAAGTAGAAAAGTCAATAATATCATGCTTGGATTAAGGCTTAATTAAGAAGGTTTTGCTAAACAAATCAAGGTCAAGTCTTGGTGCATTAGAATTGGCCTTAAACGAGCTCGGGTTTAGGGAAAGAACTGAAACCGAGTGCGTTGCGAATTTTTATTTATTTTTTTTTCTCTTTTTTTTCTCCAAAGTTTGAGATTAAATAATTGTGATTAAAGTGTCGTGAAAAGAATTTTTTTTTTTGAATTAATTGACTAGAATAAAACCCCGAATTGCAAAATAAGGGTCTCGTTAAAAATGTCCAAATGTGAATCATAAAAAGATGGGAATAGTAAAAAAAAAAAATGATGTAAATGAAATGAAATTAATCACATGGATTAATCAAATGAAATTAATAAACAGAGTTCAAGGTCGGACTACTACAGTCTCCCCCCTTAAAAGGTTTCGTCCTTGAAACTAATGAACTTCACCATATCATGAAAGATTACCTCAAATAAGTGTGGGCATGCATATTTCATAGCCTCTTCGGTCTCCCAGGTAGCCTCCTGGGAGGTATGGTTTGTCCAGAGTACTTTGACCAATGGTATCTGCTTGTTACGTAGCTGTTTAGTCTTGCGATCTAGTATTTGGACAGAACGCTCTTCATAGACTAGATCGTTAGCAATATCGATTGGTTCAGATACAATTATATGGTCGGGATCTGCCATGTATTTTCGAAGCTGAGAGATATGAAACACGTTGTGCACGTGCTCAAGTTCGGCAGGCAACTCTAGACGATAAGCGACGGGATTCATTCAATGATTTCATATGGTCCAATATACCTTGGACTCAATTTACCCCATAATCCGAACCTTTTGACGCCTCTAGTTGGTGAAACTTTCAAAAACACTTTATCACCTACTTGAAACTCTAAAGGCCTTCTTCATTTGTCTGCATAACTTTTCTGCCGACTTTGGGCAACCCTGATATGCTCCTGAATCTTTCTTATTGTCTCAGTGGTCTCTTGAATCATTTCAGGACCTATAATCAGTGCTTCATCCATATCACTCCAGCACAACGGAGTTCTACATTTTCTCCCGTACAGAGCTTCAAATGGGGCCATTTTGATAGTCGATTGATAACTGTTATAAGAGAATTCCACCAAAGGTAAATCATCTTCCCATTTCCCTTGGAACTCCAATGCACAAGCTCTCAGCATGTCCTCCAAAATTTGATTCACCCTTTCAGTTTGTCCATCTGTCTCTGGGTGGTAGGAGCTACTGAAGTTAAGTTTGATTCCAAAGGCCTTTTGAAGTGCTTGCCAGAAGCGCGCTTGGAATCGTTGATCCCTATCTGAGACTATGTCTGAAGGGATCCCATGTAGACGGACTATTTCCTTAACATACAGCTGGGCTAATCTTTCAACTCCCCAAGTATCCTTAATTGGCAGGAAATGGGCCGACTTTGTGAGTCGATCAACTATGACCCATATAGCATTCTTTTTCGAGGCAAAAAGGGGTAAGCCCATAACAAAGTCCATTGAGATTAAATCCCACTTCCACGTAGGAATTTCTAAGGGTCGTAGTTCACCCACAGGGCGCTGATGCTCTGCTTTAACCTTCTGGCAGAATAAACACTTGTTCACGTATTCTGCAACATCTTTCTTCATATTATTCCACCAAAAATATTATCTCAGATCTTTGTACATTTTTGTGCCTCCTGGATGCACTGAATAACTAGTATTGTGAGCTTCTTCCAAAATTTGCTTTCTTACCTCCTCATTTTTGGGCACACATAGGCGATTCTGGAACTACAAAGTCCCATCCTCATGTACTACAAACCCCGAGGACTTCCCTTTTTCTAAATTTTGCTTTATACTTTGGAGTTCAGGATCACTTTCTTGATTCAGTCGGATTTCTTCCACTAGGGAAGACTGAACAGTAAGTGCTGATAGTTGAGCATTCGTTTGCTCATGAGATACTAATTGAATCCCAAAGTCCTCCAATTCTCTCAAAAGGTTTAATTGAGTAATCACCACAGTGTTTGAGCTATGTTGCGACTTCCTACTCAGGGCATCCGCCACCACATTTGCTTTGCCCGGATGATATTGAAGCTGCAGATCATAGTCTTTAAGCAACTCAAGCCAACGCCGTTGCCTCAAATTGAGCTCCTTTTGGGTGAAAATATACTTTAAACTTTGATAATCAGTATAGATCTTGCATGGGACCCCATATAAATAATGCCTCCAAATTTTCAAAGCAAAGACCACAGCTGCTAACTCCAGGTCATGGGTAGGGTAGTTTTTCTCATATGGCTTGAGTTGTCGAGAGGCATAAGCTACCACTTTGTCCTCCTGCATCAACGCGCACCCTAGACCGTTCTTCGAAGCATCAGTGTAAACAGTATACTCCTTTCCTTCTATTGGTAATGTTAGGATCGGGGCGGTCGTCAGTCGCTGCCTTAGCTCTTGGAAGGCTTTCTCACACCTTTCAGTCCACTCGAACTTATTCACCTTCTTTAGGAAATTGGTCAGTGATGAAGCTATTTTCGAAAAGTTCTTGACGAACCTTCGGTAGTAACCGGTTAAACCCAAAAAGCTTCTAATCTCAGTGACATTGGTAAGCCTTGGCCATTCGGTGATTGCTTTCACCTTCTGGGGGTCAACCTTAATTCCCTCTTTTGTGACCACATGCCCCAAAAATACCACTTCCTCCGACCAAAATTCACATTTTTTTAATTTGCCATAGAGTTGATGGTCCTTCAGAATCTGCAATACTGTCCGCAACTGATCAGCATGCTCTTCCCTGTCCTTAGAATAGATAAGGATGTCATCTATGAACACCACTACAAACTTGTCTAGGTAGGGTCTGAAAACCCTGTTCATAAGGTCCATGAAGGCTGCAGGAGCATTAGTGAGACCAAAAGGCATCACTGTAAACTCATAGTGACCATACCTGGTTCTAAATGCTGTCTTAGGAATGTCATCAAGTTTAATCCTAAGTTGGTGGTACTCTGACTTCAAATCAATCTTGGAGAACACTCCTGCTCCTTGTAATTGATCAAACAGATCATCTATTTGTGGCAGATGATATATGTTCTTGATGGTAATCTTGTTCAACTCCCTATAATCAATGCATAGCCTTAAGGTTCCATCCTTCTTCCTCACAAACAGCACTGGAGCACCCCATGGTGACACACTAGGCCAAATAAAGCCCTTCTGTAACAGGTCATCTAGTTGAATCTTTAGTTCCCTAAGCTTCATTGCGGCCATACGATATGGGGCTTTAGAAATAGGTTGGGCTCCAGGAAATAATTCGATTCCAAAATCAATTTCCCTCTGTGGGGGTAGCCTTAGTAACTCCTCAGGGAAAACATCTTCAAAATCACAAACAACAGGTATATCTTCTACTTTCTCCTCCTTTGTTTGAATGTTGATAGCATAACACCAATATCCAATACACCCTTGACGTAACAACTTACTTACTTTCATAACGGAAATCAAGGGACAAGAGTTTGTCCCTCTCTTTCTCTCTGCCCATAAAAACACACTTTTCTCCCTTTTTCATCTTTCAAGATAACTTTAAGATCTTCACAATCAATTTGGGCTCTATAAGTATGCAACCGATTCATCCCCAAAATGATATCAAAATAAGACAAATCAAATTGAATCAAGTTCACAGGGAATGTGGTTTCACCAATGGTGATGGGGACAAGCTCATAACAGAGAGGGCACTCAATCACAGAATTATTGGGTAGCTTGATTCTATAATTGGTTATCATCCTCCTGTTCTCAAGACTCAATTGTTTAGTAGATCGGGTAGATATAAACGAATGAGTGGCACCCGAATCAAATAATACGCAAAATGGCCTTGAATTTAAAAAGAGAGCTCCAGTGACTACCGTACCAAAGGTAGCAGCTTCCTTTTTATTCATCACAAATGCCCTTCCTGCAACTGCAGGCCTTGAAGGTGGGAGTCCCTGGCGAAGAGGGGCCAAAGGCTTTGCTGCGCTCTTGTCTACAGCTTTTAGTCATCGGGGGCATGCCGCGATAAGATGTTCAGGACTTCCACACCACATGCATTTGTTGGTGCCAACGCGACATTCAGGAGTAGTGTGATTTGTTCTTCCACACTTTGCACACGGTGCTGTCGAGCCTGCAGAACGGCTCTTGGAGGGAACAAGAGTAGGTTTCTTCTGGTTCTGCTGGTTCTAGTTCACACTCTCACTTGGAGTCCCCCGCTCAAACTCCTTTCTCTTGTGGTTGATTGGATTCAATGCCCTCAACTCTGTCTTTACTCTTTCCACTTCTGCTGCTCGCTCATATAGTTCTTGATAAGTCAGCATTGGTTGTCCACCTAACTGATTTCGAATATGGAATGTCAAACCTTCCTCAAACCTTCTCATCTTTAACCTCTCAGATGACACAAATTCAGGGACAAACCTAGATAGTTCGGTGAACTTACTAGCATACTGCATCACTGACATGCTACCACTCATTTTTAACTCCATAAATTCTTTTCACGACACTTTAATCACAATCATTTAATCTCAAACTTTGGAAAAAAAAAGAGAAAAAATAAATAAATAAAAATTCGCAACGCACTCTGTTTCAGTTTTTTCCCTAAACCCGAGCTCGTTTAAGGTCGATTCTAATGCACCAAGACTTAACCTTGATTTGCTTAGCAAAACCTTCTTAATTAAGCCTTAATCCAAGCATGATATTATTGATTTTTCTACTTTAAATTTTCAGCCAAGTAATTTGGATATAAAAGACCAAATTTTTCATTTTAATTCATTCTTCACCAAACAATTTCAAGACACTTTCTCTCTCCTATTTCTCTCCTCCTTCTCTCTAGCTCACGGCAGCAGCAACCTCAGCTACAGCACCACCATTTCAGCTACCAAACCGCCCCCAAACAACCACCACTCACCATCCCAAGCGTCCCTCTCACTCCTTCAAGCACCAAGAATTATTCATACCTCTCTCTAAGCACAAAGTGAGTAATTCTTTTCACCTCCAATGCTAATTTTGTTTTTGATCTTTGATCTTGTTGGTTTTTGTTCTTTATTTTGGTTGTTTTAATGATGGATTATGTTGTTTTTGTGGTATTAAGAATCACCTTGTTGAGGGTTTATGGTGGAGTTGATTTTGGATGAAGTTAGGGTTCGGGTTTCATCTTTGGTATACAAGCTTCTTGTTCAAGTGATATTTATGGCTTGTTTTCTCCTTGTTTTTGCTTATCTTTTAATGTATTGAAGTTTATTATGGTTTTTATGATGTGTTGAAAAGATGAAATGGGGTTCAAGTTGACCCAAAGTTAGGGTTTTATCCATGAATGCATGGTTTGAACCAAATTTGTGTTAAACTTGAGGTATGTGTTTATGTGCCTAAAAAGTAAGCCTTGTTGGATATATATATGAAGTGAATTTAAGTGTGGTGATCTTGTATGATATTGGGATGTACCATAGTGTGCTTACATGCTCTTAAAAAAGAATTTAAGTTGAGGTTTGATGTGAAAAGTGAGAGAACCTAAAATAGTGAGGCTGGAATTTTCAGTGAAACAAGACGAACTTTAGATCAAAACTGGTAATAATCGGCCCAACCAAAAATTCTGATTTTTGGTGAGTAGATAGGTCTGGATGTTAGCTTTAAGAGGAATTTTGAATCGCATTAATCCGAGTTTTGTGGAGGAAGTTATGGCCATTTTACTGAACCTTGACAGAATGAATTTTTCAGCACTAAAATCTGACATGTTGGTGTTCTGACCCCATTTTATGGAACCTGTCGTAGTAATCTGGTTATGTGTCCTTCAAGAAAGTTTTAGAGGACCTCTTAAGTTTTACATATTGGGGTTTTGCGTCTCAATTCGAGGTCGGGAGTTTAAGTTTTGCTTTATTCTTTCTATACCTCGTCATAAGCCCTTACCCCCTTAAACTCTCCACCGTGCCTTAACCCCGCATTTTAACTTCAGCATCTTAGTTTAACCTATCCACTGGTTTGTACAAATCCTTTAAAGCCTATTTCCTTTTTATTTAAATGTATCCAATATAAAAATAAGTTCATTCTAACCTCATATGTCTATAATGATTTTTGAACAGAATCAAGGCCTAAACGCTCATTCTCTTCATTTTAGTGCATCTATTTATTCTATGATCTAGCTTTTAAAAATCTCAGGTACGTTCATTGACTGTATCTTCATAAATCTGCACGTATTTATCGAAATTATGATGTTTTGGTAAGTACATCAATGAATCAATTGAACAAGTGATTTATCACATAATTGGTGACCCCATCAGTTATCAGTTACAGGGCATTGCCCTTCAGTTATCCGCGCGGTTTCAGGAGAGGTCTTCCGGTCGGCTTGGCAGGTGTACACCTATACATAGATCGTAACAGTTACTAAGGGGGTGCACTATCAGATAATAATTGGCAATTTAGCTTTATATACATTTCATTCCCTATTTTAAAATAAAAATGGATTGCAAAACGGACCCTCATAATTTCTTTCCCCAGTGAATCTTTATCAGTACAGGGATGCATGTACTGAGCTTTGGCTCACAGTTCGAAATGTTTTTATGTTTTATTTTAGGAAAATGTTCAGTAAACCGCTCTCAGGCGGGCAGGGAGGCTGAAGGTGATAAATAAATCAGAACCGTCCATATGATCCACAGATAGAAGTGCTAAGATATTTTCATGGCTTTTTGTGATGCTTTTTGGTGTTCCAGTTGTATATTTGAACTGCAACATGTTTTGGGATTACAACTGTACATTTAAACTAAGTTATGTATGTTATTTAACCTTGATGTAACCCGAAGAAGTTAGAATCTTTCCTGTATGTAATTAAATGGTTTGAATGGATGTGTGCCCTTTGAGGATAAACTTTGATTTTATGGCTAAATGATTCATTTTCAAGCGAAGCCTTATCTTTGCGGATGGCAGTAACGCCCATTCATTGATTTCTTTGTGTTAAACTTAGCTAGGTAAATGCAGCTATGATTTATGTATTATTGGGGCGTTACAGATTTGGTATCAGAGTCAGATTGAGATTTCTTAAGGAAAGTAGAGCTAGAAACTATAGAGTGAGAGTGGTTGTTAGGAGGGGCTAACGCATGTTGTGAGAGTAATATTAGGAGAATGCAAGTTGCTTTTATTTGCATGTTCCTTATTTATGGGTGGCTATGGTTATGTTTGCCTGTACCTCGCATATGTGTTTTCTTTGTTAAATAGATCCCTATGGTGTGTACCTGTTGCCCGGTGGATCAATGATAGCACACATTGCGTTGCTCCATATTAGTATGGATGCACACGGGCAAGACCCTTATTCCGAGTTTCACAGTATTGCGTTCCGTGCACGGAGATTGTTGTGGTCCTTACCCCCGGTTGGCCCGTGGGTGGAATTCAAGCACCGTTATAATGACTTTATGATGACAGGGAACCTAGGCGTAGACGGGCCTAGGTTTCAGGCCCAGGAGGGCTTGGACGACTCTCACTGCAGAGTTGTTGATAGAGGAATTCGAACTGAGGGAACTTACCATGGAAACCCTTCAGCACGTTTTTCCCCTCCATCAGGCCCATCCTCCACCAGTAGCCCCAGCGCCAGCACAGGAGCCACTCATCCCACCCGTACCAGGCACCCCACTGATGCCTGAGAGCCCTGGGGAGGCCCAGGAGGTGATAAACATACCTGATACCCCGGACCTAATGGTGATCAGTTCTAGTGAGGACCACCAGAAGGAGGATGATGATCCTGAGGAGGAGGATCCTGAGGAGGAGGATCAAGGCAATGAGGAGATGGGGATAGAGCAGCCAGGGGAGCAAGAGGAGGATGAGTTGATGGTAGAGGACGAACATGAGCCCCAAGTTCAACCAGAGGTTGGTGATGCCGAATCGGAGGCATCCACGAGCAGTTTTGATTCACCTCCACGAGCAGTTTTGATTCAGGTGAAGAACCTGATGACGAGTCAGACCCAGATTACGATCCATCTAGGGATCGTTAGGTGGCTCTAAGGAGAGGCGTGGTGGTTTTTTTTTTTATTTTGAGCCCTGTATATAGATATGGTATGGTGGGATTGGATGGTTATGTTTTGTGTGACATCTAACATTGTATATAGTTAGTCCAATCCTCCCTCACCATGGCGACATGATCCGCAACTCTTTTTGGTCACGTGACGGATCTAGTGTCTAGGGGCTATTTAGTGTTTAGTATTTAGGAGTCAGTTTTAGGCTTGCCTACTCAGTTAGGTGTTGTATGCCTTTGTTGTTTGTATATAAATCAGCAACTATGTATGTAAGTAAGCAGTTATGAAATGAAATGAGGATAAACTTTGATTTTATGGCTAAATTTTTCATTTTCAAGCGAAGCCTTGTCCTTGCGGATGGCGGTAACGCCCATTCATTGATTTCTTGGTGTTAAGCTTAGGTAGGTAAATGTAGCTATGATTTATGTATTATTGGGGCGTTACACCACATGTGATCCAAAATGTATCGTAAGGTTAATCATGGAATTCCTGTTCACTCCAAAAAAATTCTCCATCAGCAATATACCCACAAAAACAGCTATATATAAACAATCCCACTCTTATGATGGGCTAGCTCAGAAAACTTGTGATCATTATGTAAAAGGAAAAGTAATATCAAGAAGAGAATACTACATGCTAGAACTAGACATGAGAGAGACAGACAGAGACAAAGAGAGAGAGAGAGAGAGAGAGAGAGTAAGGTAGAGCATTAGAAGTTGATTCAATTACGTAAAAACTTGAAAAGGCAGACCCCCTAAGATCTCCTCCTGCATTTGTCCAAGGGGAGGGGGGAAAATCCCGCCCTCCTGTACCGTAAGAACTTTACAGTAAAAACATCCTTGAACAAATGAAAGTGTTTCTCTGCAACTAGTTTCCCCCAAGACATGACTCGGAAGCCATATTACTCCAACCAACTAGTGCTTTCTTCCTTTCCATAGTCTACACAGAGAACTTTTAAATGATCTTTGATCATAGCCAGACAATTCATGACTCCTGCACCACTAATAAACGCTTCCTTGACATAAATAGCAGCAATTCACAATGGACTCAGACAATTCGGATTGCAGGTTACACAGACATCAAACATATTGCCCCAACATCCCTCCTCCTCTGAAGCATGGAAAATTAAGTGCACATTGTTATCTTCATCCAAGTTTGTTACATATTAAACAATTTATGATATCTCCCCCTAAACAACACATAACTAAACTGAAACGTATTTTGATGCCACAAAGTTGATAAACAATAAACGGCATGTGGAACTTGGCACTGGTTTTTACCAATGGGTGCCCTCAAATGGAACTTCCCACACCATTTGGAGTCAACCCAACAAGGAGCTCTACGTCGCAGAATCAAACAAAATGCATAATGTAGGGTCCCTTAACACAATAATCAAAAGAAAGCCCGAATTAAATGAGTTAAAAAAATTGAATAAATGCGTCACCAAACTTGGAGCACTTAAAAGGAAATTACCGAAAGTAACAAGGCAATTTCAAGCGCTCTTTCTTCTGTAAATGTAACAAATGCTGTCCTTGATTTTGCAGATTCACTGTACCCAAAAATTAATAAAGGAAAAACAAAACCCAAGAACCCCATTAATTAAAACCGAAATTTAAAGCTAAAACAAAGTCACGCGAATACAGAAAACTGCAATTAAGCTCAACCCAGAAGAAAGAAAAAGTAACAAACCGGCGGATCTCAATGTGTTCTATTTGACCAGAAAAGGAGAAAAAGTCATAAATTTCTCTTTCTGTAGCTAGATCTGATAAATTGCCCACCTTAACTGTCTTACTCTGATGAACAAACACGGAAAAATAGAGTGGAAGATACAGAAATTATTAGTTCTAAGCAAGCAGAAAGGCCAGAGAGGAAAGATTCAGCAATATGGAGGATGATTGTTTGAATTTGAACTTGCCTGCATTATGGGCAAAGAAGAGAAATTGCTTTTTGTCAGCCAAATTTCTCTCTCTGCTGATATTTGTAATTTGCTTATCCAGCTGGGTATATTTCCTGTTTCTTTCTTCTTACTATCTGTGTGCAAAGTGGAGGTTGGGAGTTACTTTTAAAGGAAGGGACAACTCAGCAGCCACCAGCAGATGAGAACAGCAAAGCCGTACGGTATTTGATTACGCCGCGCAAATGGATCATTGGACTTGGGTTCAGATTAGTTTAAGTTCGGTTCAGCTTATATTTGTGTTGATCAATTTCAATTCGAGTTTGTGTTTAGTTCAAGTAAAGTTGGAGTTAAATCAAATTCGGTTTGGGTTGGGTACGGCTGAAGTTGAGTTTGGATTGGGTCATCTTCGGATAAACCAAGTTCGAATCAGGTTTGGTTCCGAATCAGGTCAAGCTCATCCGCATTGGTTTGGATGCGGGTCGGGTTAAGTCGATTCAGGTAGGTTTCGGTTATGAGTTCAGGTCAATTTTGGGTCGGATAGAAATCAACTCAGGTTAAGTTCTAATCAGGTTACTTTCGAGTGAGTTTATATTTTAATTAGGTCAGTTTATATGTGATATGAATTTGGTATCTTAAACGGCCACAAGCAAACAAGCCCAAAATACTATTTGTTTGTGTAAACAGCCACCTTTTTTTGGGGTTGAAGAAAAGTCCAATTTTTTAAGGCTTGCTTACTTGATTATTGATATTATGTTATTAGTTTATTGGTGCATGAATCATGATGATGAATTGATGATCAATTCAAGTGAGAAACGAGAATGAGCTTTCATGATAATGGGTTGGTAATTGTATTTTACTTGCTCTAGAAAGTTGGACGGATACGACTAAGTGAAATTAACACATATCTAGTTAACAATTCATCTTTTACTTATTCGGACTTATATCTTATATTTTTACTCTAAACTTGAAGAGGTACAATGCTAAATCTATTTAGGCGAATTCAAATTGATATGCGATAAGTCAATACATGACTTCTGACCCAACTCAAACTTATTCAAAAATATTACAAAAGGGAAGTTGCAATAGATAATGTTTGAAAGTATAAGGGTAAGTGAATTAACCATTATTTAATTTAACCAACCAATTCAACCGATTTGCACCTAAATTTGACTTTAAATTTAAAATAAAGTCAAATTAAAATTAGACAAATTCGAATTAATATGTTCCAAATTGAACGCAGTTACATAGATTGAGAAACAGGAAGTTCTACCAGATAAATCTAAGGGGAATTGGCTTGTATTTAACCTATCAATTCAATTGATGCACGCCTTTGTTTAACTCTGAATCTCAAATTAAGCCTATTGATTTAGAGAAATTCAAACTAATATGATCCAAATCGAGTGTATTTACATGGATTGAGAGACACGAAGTTGCGAAATATAAGACTAAGTGAAATTGACCCGCATTTGGCTTATATTTTAATTTGACTCATAATTTAATATAAGTCAAAGCAATTTATACAAATTTAAAATTGATATGTTCCAAATTGATTAATCTATATGGATTCAAATTGATATGACCTAAATTTAACTTCTTGGTTTCAAGATTTAGCTACAGTGACATCAATAAATATATCAAAGAGGTATGCTATAATCCTTGTCATAGTTTATAATGTGTTATCACTCATACTTTAATACCAATAACCAATTAGTTATTACTTAATTTAAGTTATCATTATCCTTTGTTATGTTTTGGGTTGTTACAAATTTACAATCTATGTCAAATTTAATTAGGAATTTTGCATTACCTGAAACTTAATCATCGAGTAAAGTCCATTATACATATTTGAACTTTAGCTTAATGAATAGACTAAAACTAATAAACCAGTAACTTAACATAATGAATAGACTAAAATTAATAATTCCATATATATTGCAAATTAAAAGATACGCAATCAAAACTATAAAATAATAAAATAATTTTTAAATTTAACATCTGTTAATTTTCTTTTCTTCTCTAATTTAAATAATTTGTCAAATTGCATGAAAAAAGTTTCAAAGTGTTAAAATTTAAACCTTTTTGTTTCCCTCTTCTTTTTTTTATTGAAAATTAAAATTCCCCCTTACTTAATTCCTTAAGGAGGGAACCAAAATAGGTAAAAATTTATTTTGCCACGTCCCGTACTTACATCCCCAGTTTCCCAAAACTCAAAAGCAATAACAAAGTGAAGTGAGCAAAGTAGAAACCCTAATTTTATTCATCATCATTTAGTCATTAATCCTCTCACCCTCTTGCCTCTTAGACCTACTACTCCCTCAGCGGCAAGAAACTCAAGAACCGTGGCGAGGTACACCAAAGCGTTTGCACCGGCTCACTCTGCACACCTTTCAAGCCTTGAGGAATTGAGCAAGACGACCGAAGGCGAACTGCAGACCAGCCATGTGAGACCTTGAAAGAACCTTCAAAGACTTTTGCATGCCTCTGTCACCACCGCCTTTTTTGCCACTCATTTTCGTGTCAAAAACCTAACGGCAGTCCAAATCCTAGGAGATATTGTACTTAACAGCTGCCTTTATCCTCAACAAAACCATCGAGTTCAATATTGCTCCAAACACAAGCCCAACTCTCTCTGTTCTTTCTCTGCTTTTTTTTTTTAGGTTTTGGGCTGCTAGATTTTAAGTCACACATTGATAATCTTCTTCAATTTTCTTTGCTAAACATAAGTCAGTTATGCCCTTTACCCATTGCTTCTTTAAAATTAGGCATTATGAAGTTGTCATCTTCCTTTGCCTTTCTATTATATGTGTTCATATGGTTTTGGATTAAGTCATTATATGTGTTCAAGTTAATCAAATTATAGAGTTATACTTTTCTTCATCCTTAAAAGAGACTTTTAGTTAATTATGGTTTGAATATGCTGCTCTACAATAGTGTAATTATTGTGAATTTGGTGATTTGGTTATGAATTTGTGGGACAATCAAATTCGACAGAAAAGGGGGGGTTTGGACGTAAAAGGGGAAAGATTTTGGAGTTGGCAATTGGGATTTCTTTTCAATAGTGCAATTGCCATTAGTGAAAAATCTAATTGTGATTGTGAGAATCAAGCAGAGCTGAGATAGGTAGTTCACTGTTATTAGTGAGTCAACAATGACCAGAAGTCTGGTGACTATCCTAGGAATTCTGAGTTGCTTAACTCCTCCCAGTAAGTCTTTGTTTGCCCTTGTAATTCTAAGTTAAACTGCTGAGGGTAAATGGATAATAGAAAATTCATTCCTTTGAATTTGGGGGATTGATGATTGTGTTCTGATTTAGAGGGACTGTTGCTTAAAACCCAATTCCAACTAGTAGATCCATTATTGTTCAATCTAATGTTTATTGTCAAAATTAAGTTAAGGATTATTGTTCTTCTTTAATCTTTATTAGAAGTATTGGACCTGTTGGTTAAAAAATAGTTTAGCTTAGCTTGAAATCTATTGTTTGTAGGTGGCTATGGATACAAATGGAGAAAGTTTTGAGCATCTATTTGATGAGGACAATGCAATTCCTGTGGAAATGCAACTAAAAGACAGTTCATGTCACTGAGCATGCTTCCACAATCATTGATGTTGGTGGACCTAGAAGTATAGTATGGCTTGGTTATCTTGTAATCCTTACATTGGAGTATGAGGATGGGATGAAGTGAGCTACTTGTAAACATTGTGAGAGTAGAACTTTTATCATTGATTCAAGGCATGGAATTAGCAATATGAAAAAGCATCTCAGGAAGTGCTCATCATATAAAATTGCGAAGGAAGCTCGAGTAGCCTTAGTGGAACCTACCAGGTTTGATCCAAAAATCTATCATGAATTGGTAACTAAGGCAATCCTAGTGTTGTGTCCTGCAGCCATAATGTTGTGCATTCAATTGAATACGGTGCAGTGTATTGCATCCATGATGTTGTCCATTCAAATAGATAGTAAGTTTTTATGTGAAACAGCTAAACAAAGTAATCGGGGGGGGGGCTGATGAGCAGTGAATACGGATGGTGACTTTCTTAGGCAATTAGTTGAGAAAATCCCAATGCATCTGTAAAACTTCGAAAATTCTCAAATTATGAATATTCATTTTTATTTTTTTCGAAGTGGACCTACTTAGAGGGCTTGAGCTAGCAAGGTGATTAGACTTTATGGTTAATTTAAGGGTGTATTTTTAGGTGTTAGTTTAGTCAATCCAAGCTAAAAACAATATTTATTTTTCAATTCTTTGCACCTAAAAATTTCAAAAAATTTAAAGAATTTTTTTTGCACCAATGAGTTTTTGAATCAGTGAAATCAGTCAATTCCCCCCCCCCCCTCCAACTGTGTGAAGCAAGAGAAAAAAATAATGATAAAAATATTTTCTCTCTTCCTCCTTCCTTCTACCACTAAACCCTAACCCTAGAGAGTACTTCCCCTAACCTAAATCAGCACACACCCCTCCTAATCTCTCTCTCTCTCTCTCTCTCTCTCTCTCTCTCTCTCTCTCTCTCTCTCATGTCCAATATCGCTATATCATGCCTAATCTCTCTCTCTCTCTCTCTCTCTCTCTCTCTCTCTCTTTCACCCTCTCTCTCACCACCACACTCCCTCTCTTCCCTCACCGCAACCACCGGATGGTAGCAGCCCGACGCCACCACTACCGACTCCGAGCAGCCGACCTTTCCCTCTCCATCTTTTGGGTGAGCATGGCTAGTGTTTATGAAAACTCTAGCCCAAGTATTCTTTTTTCTTAAAATTTCTTCATAAATCTTCATGTTTTTATTCATAAATTTGAGTTTTTATGCCTTCCTTGATTTTTCAAATTTAAACTTTCTTGGGTTGAAGAATTAGAACACCCCAAGTCTCTTCTTTTTCCTTCAAACTCTCTTTCAATGTAAAGTTCGATCTTTAACCCTCATACATTCTATGGCTTGCATTGGACGAAGGGTTAGAATTATTGCGGGAATGAGAAAGACATAGTATGAATGCATTATGAAAGATTTGGGTAAGAAATGATAGCATTTAAGATCAAAATGTGGGAGATTACCGCCCCAACTGCAACCATAACATAGGGTAACTGTGAGACATTACTTATGAATATTGGCTTGTTACAAAATCATAAAATTTATACGGTTGATAAATATAGGAGTTCTATATACCTAAAATTTTGAATCGTGGAAATTTGAGTTAAGATAAAAAAGTTATAGTGGAAATATGACGACTGCACAAATCTAGACTACACTAGGACAGGTTGAGAACTTGGCTAAATTCAAACTAGTTAAGAGTAGAATATGATAATTACCCCAAAGACAGTTGTAGTACACAAAATGACATTTCTAGAATGGGCTTAATCTTCAAAATCCAATATCTAGAACAGGAATTATAGCCTCTAGAAGTTGGATATAAAAATTGGTCCTAATTTGGTCAGTGCATGTAAGGGCTAAATAAAGATATAAGGATTTCAAAAGTGCACTAAATATTATTTTCGGAGTTTGACCTGTTAATTGTGCATAAAAAGTGGATTTAAAGAGTTTATGGGCCATAATTGATTTTGGGCTAAGGATTAAGGCTAACAACGACCATTTTTGGGAATTCGCATATGCCCAAGGCATAAACTCGAGCTCAAGCTTAGGCATCGCTTCTAATTAGATAACAACCATGCCCTAACTCCCCTGAATGCCCCTATATAAAATGTGCTTTGTGGGTTAGCTTTTGTATTGATTTGAATTGATGTTCGGGGGATCTTCATGAATAAATTGGTGTGACGTGACTTTACGATTATTTTGGAAGTTAGCATGAAATCCTGACTAGCTTGAATGAATTTTTTTAATGCCTTGTTTTGAATACGCCTTTAAATGGTTGTAGACTGTATTAGGCCGGATGGGCTAAATGTAAGTTGAGCACGAGAGATACTTTTAACTGTAAGAATTAAGTGAATGAATTAGGCGAGATGAGGGAGGTTCACTCCCGATTGTAAGAAGGCCTTATAGCCTTCCACGGGTGATTGCATGTATGATTAGCAGCCACGTGCCACCTTGTGGATGGACATGGGCCAAGTTATCGGTAACCGTCCAATTTGACAGTAGGCCTTAATGTGGATCAGGGGCTACATTTAAACCAAATGCAGGCCACGAGACATAGTAAGATCGCTCGTCCTTTTATTTTGCAAATTGACTTGAGTGAGACTTAGATGAACTTATGGTGTGGGTTGAGAATGGTTGGGTGCCCTTTATGAATCATTCGAATGGTCTGTTTTCCCCTACCCCTAAACTATTTGAAATGAATTTAAGTATGTTTGATTGTTAGGGATGGTTGTTACTAAGCCTGTCTCATTCTTTAAAATGTTTTGTTTTCAAATGATGATCATGAGCATGGGGACGGGATGTCCATTTAGAGCGAGGATGTTTACTCATAGGATTCACATATTGTGTTTGATATAATTTATATTTTAGAGTGGAGATTTGACTTAGACTTGTGTGCTATATTTGATTTTGTGGTTGACTTAGCAGTAAATGTTCATTAATGGATTTTCCTGTGATATTCAGCCTTATATTTCCTAACAAGGAATACAACGGTAACGCCCCGTTAGGCTATCCGCTGCCATGTAGATTAAATATTAGTAATTAATTGAAATTAGAAATTTTGCGGTGTTATAAAGTGGTATCAGCGCTCAGGTTTGTAAACCTCAAAACTCACTTGAGAATGCTATAATTTAAGATAAGACTTTAAACCCTATAGGCTTAAGAACAACGTGGAGAGTGAGTGTAGGATGGGGAAAAAGGGAATGCATGCATCAGCATAAATGTATTGGAGCATGCATCTTATTTGTAGTTATTGGTGTATAGGATGAACGGTACACAACATTGCCAATGCATGGGGCCTTTGTGGGATCATGAATAAATGGATCATGATGAAATTGATATCAACACCTAATCAGGTGATGATGCAGTAGTACCTCAAATATCCAATACTTCTTCGGTCCAATTCATCGATGATCAAAGTAGCATACTCCTAAGCTTGATAGTTTTGCTAGCCATTCAGAATCTGATTGCTCGATTCTTTATGATTAATGGGTTATTGTTGCAAATGCTTGTTTGATTACAAGTGGTTTTGCTATTTGTATAGTTGGTTATTACTTGATTATGAGTGGGTTGTTGTTGCAAGTTCTTTCATTATGAATGTGGCCTAATTGATGGACTGTTGTTACGCATATGGCAAGCACAACACTCAATTTGAACATGTGCGTGCTACTAGTACTGCTCGCTTCTCTTGTTAATACTTGATGTTTTCTGCTACTTTTTACTTTTACAATATTAAATATCTCTAATTTATACTTCATTTGATTATTACCACTTTTCCCTTTTTTATTTTTGAAATTGATAAAATTCTATCTTCTTTTGGCTCTAAGAGGTTCTTTCTTTGAATTCCTTTTCCCCGTTGAAAAGTAATAATAAGATAATAGAAAGAGAGTGGAATTGAAATAAAAGTTAGGTCAACTACCCCGAGATGATTCCCTTATGTGCGAACTTTAGTGTTCTCATCCATGCAAATCCTTTCTTACTGCTTAAGGTCACAAAACCCTAGTTTTATCTTCTTATGCAAAATTTTTTAGATGATTGATTAGGGATTGTTGCACATGGGAGTTAAGCAGAGATGTTGTCTAGTCTTTTGTGGTTTCTTTGGTTGAGCACCTTAGTTTTCTTTTACATGGTGCATACATGACTGAGCACCAATATGTCTGATATCATGTTTCATCTCTAAGTTATCTCTTATTTCTCTTATTCTTTTTGCTGCTACAAGTGATTCTTTATCCCTTGTACTCTCTAGGTATTTTAAAAGATGAAGCTAGAATGTTATTGGTTTTAACTTGTATATTTCACTGAATTTTAGTTACATTTAATTTGCACATGGTCTAGCTCAAGCTTAAACTGAGCACAAATTTTTTACATGGTTTATACATGACTGAGCACTAATATGTCTTATATCATGCTTTTTTTAAAGTTTTATTTTCTTCTTGAAGTCATTACAAGTTTAACATTAGCAGTTGTGAGGTGATTTATTCGTTATTCATCAATCTGGCAATAATAATTGGCATTTCTTCTTTTGGTGGTGGTTTCTAAGTTTATGGTGAGCAATTTTTTCACTTTATATTTGGCTATAGTTAGTAAGGAAAAGCAGTCTTAATATTGTTAGTTTTTACAAAATGTCGACATAATTGAACTCTTGATTGTGATTAGTTGTGTCATGTGGGAAAATTGATTGAAGGTCTAGTATGATCGCTGTTGTGAAAATCAAACTATGTGTTGCAATCATCTATTCTAGTAGTGTGCAATGTCAATTACATGCTTATTCAAATTTGATGTTAATAGAATATCTATTTGATTATACACAGGACATGGAAACTCCTCCACATTGTAGGTGGATGACTAATAGGCTTATTTTGAGTTGTAGAGGGTGCACACATATGTTTACTAGAGGGGTAGAAGAATTTGATGTTTTTACAAGGCTTCTACCAGTATATATGATAGAGGATAACTATAGGTGCCCCAGTTCTAAGTGGAAGAACAAAAAGCATCTAACACCATATGATGTCAAAGTTCATCTTTATAAGAGGGGGATTTCATGCATGCTTATTGCTATTGCGCTTCACATGGGGAGGTTGAACTAAATGGTGGAGTGAACATGCATCATAGTTCTTCTAGCATACCTGTAGATCATAATGACTATAGTGTGATTGATAAATTTCAAACCATGGTCGATGATATTATAAGATCACATCAAGAATATGAGTGTGAGACTCCCAATCCAAGTGCCCAACAGTTTTATGAAAAGCTTAATGCAGCCCAACGACCATTATGGCCTGGATGTAATAATCACACTAAGTTGTTTCTTACTCTTAGAATGACGAGTGTGAAATCTAATTATAATATGTCTCACAGTTGTTTTGATGAGTAACTTAACTTATGGAAGAGGCATGCCCTCCTAACAACTTCGTTCCTTCTAATTTCTTAGAGGCTAAGAAGCTTGTGAAGAAACTTGGTTAAAGTGTCATAACAACAGATGCCTGTTGTAATGGTTGCATGCTATAATTAGAGAAGTGTAAATTTTGTGATGCTCCTAGATGACAGAATGAGTTAGGGGGAGCAAAGGTGTTGATAAGCAGAGGAGGAGAGTGGTGGGTAGAATAAAAATAGGGTGGGAGGAAGCAGAGGACGATTTCGCTATTAAGGTGGACGATTGAGTTGGAGGGCGAGCAATTTGGAGAGGAGGCCAAAGATCTTAACAGTAGGACTCCTATGTAGGCTGATTTTGATGAATATTTTGGATTAATGAGCTTGTGAGAGATTTAGGCTTTGAGCTTGCCAAGCTATGTCTGGTCTATCATAATTGATGAGGATGTGGGAGTTTTAGAGACATATAGAGAAAGAGGGGGGGGGGGGAGCAAGTGAAGTTCGTAAAATAGAAGTGTGTTTGAGGTGAGTGAACCCATACCCATTTTTTCATTACCCATCCATATCCATTTAAATCACATTTTCATCACCCATTTAGATTTTAAATGTGGCGTGGTTTGTAGGTTTGAAATAGGTATGGGTTTTACTATCATCCCTATGTACGTATGTGTCTTTTTTTTTTTGGAGTAGAATTACATATGAGTACATTTGTCAGAATTAGGGGTGTAATCGAGTTGACTTAAGTCTGATGCGATTTAGTTTAGCCTTACCTTAAAACTTGTGCAACCTAAAGAGATTAGGTTCAATTTGACTCGGATACATCATGTTGTTCAAATAAGATTAGTTTTGGGTATTTTTTGGCTTGAAAAAGTCTTTAGTTCAACATTGAATATAAGTCAAAATTTTAAATATGGCCATTAATTCTAGAAATAAGAGTTGAAATAGTATAAAGAAAAAAAAAAGCAAGTGAAGGTTATGAGATTCTATTAATACTAATGGTTGTTCACACATAAGCGTTCGAGGGGAGAGGAATAGATAGATGACCAAAAGGACAAAAAAAAATTCTCATCTTAACAAGAACATATCATCCAGCCAACAAAAACTGATAAGAAATGATGTGATTTTTTTCCCTCGAAAAATTTCCTAACGAGCATCTTGTCATTCAAGTCCACCATTCAGTAAGTTGCATGTGCAATTAGGGTCTATTTCAACCTCATAAGAAGTATGTCACACCCTGAAATAAAGCACAATCTGAAATCTCTGCACAAATTTTTTCCTTTTGTTTCAACATGTTTGAGACCCTCTAGAGACTACGCACACTTATTGATACCTCAGTTAGGACATATCTCTTCGTATGACCTTGGTTAATGGCCTTAACTCATAATATTTACTCAAAACTCACATCCAATGGTCCTCTACCTTCTTATTACGTACATAGTTTCAGATCATGCGTATGATGTGGTGATTTAGGTATATACCTAGCTTATGATAACCTACACAAGTTTACATTGACGTGAAATTACTTAATGAAAATACTCATAGCGTCCTTTATCTTTTCATAAGTGACCCCTTAGATATAAAGTAGCACACCATAACCCGTCTGACCGATGTTAGATAATTTATTGAGCTACACGACATTTGAAAATCAACAATAGGTGTGTTGTAGGCCCTTGTGTATATTTATTCGATGATAATTTCTTCTCCGATTGGTTAAACATTACCATGTAGTTTATTAAAGTATACATCCCTAGTATGGAAGACTAGTAGTAACTTAACACCACAATAATTGCCTATGAGTTTGCAAATGGCCTTTTTGGGAAATAGTGTTCATAGGGCTACCCAACTATATCGTTAACGTTAACACCAGTGGATGAAGAAAAGGTAAATATTTACTAACCATCCTCAGTATGCACTCATGTTTCTAAGTTCATAGTTGAACATCTTATTTAATAACTTCAACACAATGGTTGACCATCCTCTAGATCAAGTGACCCTAAAACCTAGGCTCTGATGCTACAACTCTAACGCCTCAATTTTAATTACCTTATTACTTTTAATTAATATTAGCAATTTTCTAGAGATTAACGTAGTGGAAAATTGAAGTTAGAACGTTATTGTTATCCAAATAATGGACAAGGCTAGATGTTGGGAACTTAAGTTAAGAAAAATGTTGCCGAATGTTCTTAAACAATTCAAAGTGGCTATTCAACCCAACCATAAATGTTTATATGCTTTTACTAATTGTGAATTGTACAAAAAAATGACTCATCAACTCATTATGCAAGTGAGGCTTCTTCACCATTACCTTAGGGCAACACTTCAAGTTGGTTGAGGGTAAATTCGCAAATATTAGCTACAAAACCCGAAACACAAATTTTTTGGAATGTGAGCTGAAACTCAATACGCCTGCCCCTATACTGTAAAGATCAAAAATAATTTTTTTGTGGGGGCCCACCCTTGAATTCATGTTAATTCGAAATGATAGGAGGAGGGAATTATCTTAAAATTATTACCGTTATTATCTAAAAGTGAAACCCAAATCGATGAGCACATAGGTGGACAATGCGATCATTGAGTAAGGTGCACACTTCCAAAGGCGATCGAAAAGTATGCGCTGAAGCCATGTTGGTGAAATTAAAGGGCATAAGCCCTAATAGTTGATAATTGATGGGTTCATTTATTAGGTGACAAAACAATGCTCGAAACAGATTTATTAAATAATTATATATTATGAGATTTGATATTTATAAGACATCCATGAATTTTCCAAAGGTACAAGCAATAAACATATGTGAATTAAAAATCTCTCCCTCTCTCTTGTACAGTATTTGTCTACGGCATAATAACAACAAAAGTGTCCTTACTTCTGTTTCAAATTTATCTTTCCTTATAAGTAATGTTTAAATGATCGTTGTTATTGCACTCTTGGCAAAAATTCATAACTTTTCTTGTATTTGTTTTTTAATTACCAACTTAACCTTCAATATTCAGCTGAACATATAATGAGTTTTATTTTCTCATTCATTATTAATTTGATCATAATACTCTCCTTTTACTACCATTATTATTATTATTATTACTACTACTCTTCCATAAAATGTTTTCACAAAATCTTGTTTTGTGGGTTTCTTGGATTCAACCTCTCGCAGGGATGCCGGTAAAGGTAAGACTGCCTATATCTAGATCTCCCCAGACCCTATGAAAGTGGAACCTACTCTAGGAAGTGTTGTTGTACTATTATTATTACTACTACTGCTACTACTACCACCACCCCCCCAACTACTATTACCACAACTTCTACTACTACTATTATTGCTACTCGTATTATTATTCTATCTCAATATCCAACCTTTAGAAATTAGTGATTTATTAACAAAAAAGGAGTTAAGGCTAAGTAAAACCAATTTATAGGTTTGGTTTATTGTTATTGTTGTATACATGCTCTTGGAATTAATTTTGAAATGGTATTAATGTTTAAAATTTGGGTGAACTTGAACTAACATTGACTTGTTTGGGGCTACAAATGATTAGGTCATTTTTAACTCATTTCTCCATAATTCAACCTTTAATTATACATCCCTGCGTAGTATTGACACTTAGCTTTATCATTAACACTACTCTTAACTTATTAGCTTCACTATTTTTATTAGACTACAAAGCGCCTTTAAGCTCCACCTTTGCCTTTAAGCACTAATTCCACTCAAATTTCACCGTAGCATAGTTTAATCTTCCAAATTAACTCCAAATTTTATGTTAAGTAAATTTATTTTGAAACTCCCCAAAATTCCATATTTCTCCTTCCTCCCATCTTTAACCACAACTCTAACTCAATCCTTCTATGTTAAGCATCGAACACCCACACACAACCTTGAATTGCATTTGTAACACACCAAAAACTACTCAAAACTTAACCAAATCAAATTATATAAATACTCAATTTACAACCCACCCACAACCTTCGTTCCTCCATGGCTACCCACAACTCCTTACCATTTCACCCTCAAAATCATCATAGTAATTCTAAATTCATACAATTTAACATTCATCCAAGCTAGAAAAACATACTAACTAATCAAATTAAAAAGCACAAAGGGTGGAAACAAGTGAGGAAGAGGTTACAATTGACCTTCCAACCACCCGTGAAACAAGGCAGGAGAAGTGGGAGGAGTTGGTGGCCGGTGCTGGTGGCAACAACAGTCAGACAACGGTGATGATCCGATGCCTGGGCAGAGCAAGGGTGGGGGGAAGGGGGGCTAGCATTGTGAGCAAATAGGGGTAGGGGCTATGAGAAGAAGAAGAGGGTGGTAGAGGTGTCTGATAATACTTTCCTCTTATAACTTGTAAATATTTGGGTCTAATGTTTTGGCTATTTTTAGTATCTTCATTGTTATTTAGAAGAAAATTATAAGCTTCACCTATATTGATTAATATGTTCTTTTATGTTTATTTTTTTTTCATTTATCCATATTATTGTTTTATTTTCATAACATAGGTAGGAAAATTATGAAAATAATATCTTCCATGAAGTATTATAACTTTTACTCATATTTATAGATGTGCTAGTTTTTGTTGTTCATAGGTTATTGATGATTTTATATGAAACATGACTAAATCTTCTTTCGAGGCCATTACGTCATTTCAGCCTACAGTTACACCAATATTTCATATTTTGAATCGAAATGCAGAGCTCAACTCTGTTAGATTGGAATTAACTGAAATAATTGACATGGATTAGGTTTAAGCCGTTATTGTCTTCCCCTCTTAAAATAAGTTTTATCCTTGAAACTTACAAATTTTATAAAGACGTGCTTGATTTTACCTATACTTAAGTAGGAATATTTGTCCTTCATTTCTTCTTCGGCTTTCTAGGCGGCTTTTGATAAGGCACAATTAACCCACAAAATTTTAACTAGAGGGATGTTTTTATTACGGAGTTGTTTAACTCTACAATCTAGTATTTGTACAAACATTCCTCATAAACTGAGTTTTCAGTAACCTCCATAGGCTCCATCATGATGTCGTGATTTGGGCTTGATATATGTTGTTTAAGCAGCGAGATGCGAAAAACAATATGGACATGAGTGAAATATGAAAAACAATATATGCTCGAGCTTGACTGAATAAGCTAGACTATGTGGTATTGGGTATAACTTCTCGATAGTTTCATAGGGTCCCGTGCACCTAAGGCTTGGTTTTCCTCTAACATAGATCCTCCTAACACCCTCAATAGGTGATATTTTAAGGATTACTTTACCTCCCGCTTGGAATTCTAATTCGTCTCATCTTTTATTGGCATAGCTCTTTTGTTGGCTTTGGGGTAGCCTTAACTCACCCTTGTATCTTCGTTACCAATAAATTTAGTTATTGCTTGGATTGACTCCAACACAGTAATTATTGCTTTATCTAACTCACTCCAACATAACTAGGCATGTTTTGACATTCCGCTCTTATTAAAAAGGTCATTATTTGCATCCTTAATTGTATTACGTGTGCACTGAGGACCAAATTATCGAAATTCCCTAAGATTTGATGTCATCATGTGACTTTAGTCTATTGTAACATCTAAGTTAGCAGTGAAGGGATATCTTGTACCCTGTTGTACAACTCTAAGTCTCCAACTTGCTTATTTGTATAACCTTCTTCATTAGATTGGTCAAAGGTTTGCTGGATCTAAATTCAATCTTAGAGATGAATACGTCGAAGGATAAGAATGATGAAAATAATAACTAAGTGAGTTGCTAGCCACAAAAGAAATAAATAGAGAAATTAAAATGATTGATAGAGATGGCTAGAATGAGGATAACTATGAGTGTATCAAGAATTCAAAAATAAAAGGCCGCAAGAGTCACGATTTGGTAATATGGATCGGATCTCGAGAGAAACTAAAAGATAGTTGACATCTCTTGAGCCACGTCAATGACAATATGAGCATCGCATACCATCTCAAACACAATGGATAATTAAGAAAGCTGAATTAGTGGTCAAATTGTGTTGTTTATAAAGAAAGAAAAGATTAGAGTATCCAACATAGGAGGATAAAATTATTCAGTTATTCAATGTTACTTGTAATAAGAGTTTTCATCACCCAATCGGGCTTTTCAAACCACCATATAAATGAAAATGAATTGGGGTTATTTGAGCCATGCAAGAGATAAAGGATGGAATGTTCATATAATCCTTACACTAACAGTGTGGTTAAATGTCAAAATCATCAATGTAGTGTTGATATTATAAACGATAGAATATTCATGATTTTCAGCAGAGGGTTCATAGATAACACCAAAGGTAGGTTTGAAGGAAGGGCTTGGAACCACCTCAAAAAGAGAAAAGTGTTTCGGTTACATTCGTATTTAGCAATTGAATTACAAACAAAATTATAACAACTAAGTTTCAAAAGTGTGAACCTTAAGCAAAAAATCAATATGATACGTCTGATTGATTGACTAGAGCATAGAGCATCGTGGACTTATTGTAAACGAATTTGCATGATTATTCCTTTGCTTACATGAAGCAAGTTTAAGTAAAACAACAAAATTAAATAGTGAAAGATTAAGATCATTTACGAGAATGAAATCAGGTATGAAGAATCGTGGAATTACAACAATAAAACATTCACCCCCATAGTGAATGCTAAATTGCTTCTTAATTCAACAAGTTGTATGGTGTTATTACTATGAATAAACGGGCTACATGTTGTATGTATGAGCATGCTTTTAGCGTAATGGAGAAGGAGATGATGAAAACCGAAAGTGTCAGAAGGTCTGCAACCAATTAAGGTCAAATAGGATAGCATTACATAGTAAGCAACAAGATTCAAAGACATAGTTGACCATGCTAGATAGAAGATACGAGTACACTTGAGGATCCACAAGACTTTAGAAGTTAGAAATGAAAACGCAAAATCAAATAACATTGGAAAGAGGCAAATTTTAGAGGTAAGAAAAATCAAACGAATATGAGAGATGTTAGAAGAAAGAGCATCAATTCAAAAAGGCAACTCTAACAAGTAGGGTGTGGATGTCAATGAAGACCTTTTTAGCAAATCTTATGGATTAAGAAAACATACAATAGTTAAGAGATGACATGAATAAACAAATCAAGTTCACCATAGAAATGATAAGTCAATCACATAAAGGTAATGAGAATATTTATGACGTAAGATTTCAATTATAAGAGCATATAGCAGATTATCAAATAATGGGTAAGGAAAATAACAATATGAGGCAGGTAAAATGAAAATAACTATAAATGTAGACAATTTGAGAATGGAAGACTATAAGAATCAATTGATTGCAAATATTAGTTACACAAGAAAAAGAACATTTAATATTAATTTGGGAGCCAGACAAAGAGTAAGAATATACGATTTAAGTGGTGATCAAATATTTAAGGGCAGGTTGGCTATAGCTATTTGCAAACAATATTACGTACAATGTATTAAACCCAAGATTAGACTACACGTCTACTCATCTACATATGATTTCTCTTTTTAGGTGCCCCTAAGGTCATAGCATTCCAACAACAGTGAGTTGGTATGAATTGGAGTGATGACAATGCCATTTTTTTTAATCAAGTTGGGATGAAATTCAAAGATAGGAAGGAGTGCAAATATGCAAACGAGACTTTTATAAAGGTATATTTCATCAGTTAGGAAAGAATCTACATGTAGGCTTGGGTGCTTACAAGAAGAAAAAGTCATGATTTGTTCCTACTTTATTCACGAGTATCAAGAGAAAAAAATAAAAGAACAAGGTTACAAAGTTGAACGGATTAGTTGTAAGAGCACCAGAGGGGGAAGTGACGTATGATGTGAAAAAACAAGCTAGTATTACATTCAAAGGGTTGGTAGAGAAACTCGAGCAGTGCTCACGAGCATATGGTAGGCAACTCTGAAAAGGATTAAGGAAGGAGATGAAAGTATTACAAAAAAGAAAAACTTTATTTACCGGCTTCTTTAATTTAAAATTCTCCAGGACAAAAGGGAATAATCTTCAGTAGATACGACGTATTCAAGGGTGCTGGCAAAAGGGAGTAACGAAAATCAAGGTTTATTATACGCAAGATGGGCAATAATTAATAATGAAATAATGATTACTACAAATAACCTGAGCAGAGATGATTAAGCAACGTAAAAGCACAACATTTCAACTCGATGGTCAGGATTCCACAGGAAGATTAATGTCATGTAGCAATTCAATTGTTGAAAGGATATTCAGTAAGGTATTGTTAACATAAATAGGCTATTTTCCAATAATATGTTGATAGAACTCTAATAGGGATTATAGGTTAGATTATGTCAGAACAGCATTTGGGCACGGCTAGAACCTAGTTGTAATTGGGAAAGAAAACCAAGGGTTCTTGATGAAGGACTACACAATGTGCAATGGTACGTGCTTTATATGGAAAGCCTCACGTCAGTCGTCTAAAGTTTATTATATGCTCTTTTACATTGATGCAAGGATTTATATAGCTACAATTGTATGAGTTTGATATGCTCAAAAGAAAGTTACCTAAGTTTCCAATCCTTACATAAGAACTTCCCATCTCATACCTGCTCTATGACCTTAATGTCTACATCTAGGGTTGAGTTGTGGCAATACCTTCTTAAATAGGACAATCTAGTCTTTTGAAGTCATTAGTTATAGGCACACGCACTCTATGCAACACCTGACTTATAGTGTTGATTCCTCAATGAGTTATAGAGCAATGAGATCAAATATCCAATGTTAAAGCAATAAAAGAATTATACATATGTTATACTTCTCTATACTTGATTTAGTACTCCTGATCATATCCATAGATCATGTCCCCTCATTGCTTAGAATATAAATTATGACCTTTAGAATTCCTTGGAGTATGACATACAAAAGTAAAGAATATACGTATATATGTAGCATTTCTTCGAGTGTTTCCCCTTAGGTTCCACATGAATGACTTGGTGCTTCCGGTGAAGTGAATATGCTCAAAGCTATTAACAACTTCTCTTACTATTTTGAAGAATCCACCATCTAAGTATCCCCTTTTATTTCCAAATTAGTCCTCGTGATTCATATTCCACCCAATATGACTGTGTTCCTATAGCCGTAATAATATGAGGTCATGCTCTCATTTATTATCTCCCTTATTTCTTCTCTGTCTCTTTTTTTATTTTCTCTTTTTTTTTCTAATCTTTATTAATCCCAATGACTAGCTATCTCATTATTTCATGCACTACAAAATCATATCTTTATCAACCAAATAATCGCCCCCCATCATTAAAGCAGCAAATCTCATCTCAAAAAAAACATATCACCTAGTCCACACAAACGGATAACAAATGATGTACTATTTTTCCCCTTGAAAAATTTCCTAACGAGCATCTTGCCATTAATGCCCACCCTTTAGAAATTTTCATGTGCTATTAGGGTTTATTTCAACCTCACAATAAGTACGTCACATCCTCAAATACAATGCATAATCTCATATCTCTACGCTTTTTTATTTTTGGCTTTTGCTTTCACATGTTCAAAAGCTTCAAGAGACTCACCGCACTTATCGATACCTTAGTTAGAACATCTCTTTGTATGACCTTAGTTAATGGCCCAACGTCATAACATTTATTCAAAACTCACATCCAATGGTCCTCGGCCTTTTTATTACATACCTAGTTTTAGAACATGCTTATATGTAGTGATTTAGGCATATACCTAGCTTATTATAGCTAACTCAAGTTTACATTACTCTAAAATTAGTTAATGGCAATACTCACGACATCCTTTATCTTTTCATAAGTGACCCTTAAGATATCAAGGAGCATACCATAATTCATCTGATCGATGTTAGATAATTCATTGATTTACATGGCATTTGAAAATCAACTATAGGTGTGTCATATGCCCTTGTGTATGTTTATTTGATAACAAATTCTCCTTTGATTAGTTCAACATTACCATGTATTTTATCAAAGTATACTTCCCTATATGGAAGATTAGTAGTAATTTGAGACCAAAGGAATCGTTTATGAGTTTGCAAATGGCCTCTTTGGGAAGTAGTGTTGATATGGTTACCCAACTAGATCACAGAACTTAATATCAGTGGATGAAGACAAAGTAAATATTTACTAACCATCCTCATTATGCACTCACACTTATAAGTTCATAGTTGAAAATCTAATTTAATAAATTTAACACAACAATTGACCACCCCATAGCTCACAGTGACCCCAAAACCTAGGCACTGATACCTCAACTGTAATGCCTCAACTCTAGTTGGCCTTATTAGTGTTAGTTAATATTAACAAGTCCCCAGTGATTAATGCAATGGGAAACTAAAGTTAGAATGTTACTGTCATCCAAGTAATGGACAACATTAGATGTTGGGAATTCCAGTGAAGAACAATGTGGTCTCAAATATTTTGGGACAGTTCAAAATGACTACTCAACCCAACCACAAATATGGCCCTGTTCTTTTCGTTGGAAAATTGCAGGTGTGGGATGGGTGAGAGTGAAAAAAGGGGGGAAGGAGTGGGTGAGAGTGGGTAGGAATAATATTTATTTTTAAGTGTGGGAAATGGGGGGAAGGAGTGAGAAGGAGTTGAAAGGAGTTGAATGAAGTAGAAGAGTTTATGTAAGTTACGTATTTTGTTTTTTAACGCACTCTTTTATTTGTGATAGTAATTACTGATGAAAAAAAAAATTTAGATTGAAAAAAATATTTTTCTGTGTTGACTCAGGTATGAAATATTGTTTCGTGACTGTTGTTACTCCAAAAAGGTTGTAATTTTCGTTATTCGTAAAACAAATTATGAATATTTTTTTTTTCATATGTTAACGAAATACGAACAACAAAAAAAAAAGCATATGTTTAGGCCTTGTTCTTTTCGTTGGTAAATCTAAATTTAACAATCTCAACCCACTTCAATCCACACCAACCCACTTCACGAAATATCAATAAAAAAATACTAACTTCAACCCACTTCAGCCAACTTCTAACCATTTTTCACTATTTTAACCAACTTCTACCCATCATACAAAAAAATAAATAAAAATTAAACCCACTTCAACCAGATTCAGCCCACTTCAACCTACTTCAACAAAAAAATACCCACTTCAACTCAGTTCAACAAAACAATACCCACTTCAACCAATTTCAACCCACTGCAACTCACTTCAACCATCATCAACCCGTTTCCCACTATTTTAATCAACTTCTATCCATCATACAAAAAAAAAAAAAAATTCAACCAACTTCAACCAACTTTAACTCACTTCAACCTACTTCAACCCACTTCAACAAAAAAATACCCACTCCAACCTATTTCAACTCCTTTTAACCCATTTCAACCAAAAAAATATCCACTTCAACTAACTTTAACCCAATTCATCCCAGTGCAACCAACTTCAATCCATTTATCACTATTTTAACAAACTTCTACTCATCATACAAAAAAAATTCAATCAATTTCAACTCACTTCAACGCACTTCAACCTACTTCAACAAAAAAATACCAACTTCAATATACTTCAACAAAAAATATACTCACTTTAACCTACTTCAAAAAAAAAAAAACTATTTTAACTTATTTCTACCAGTCTCAACCAACTTCACTCATTTACCAATCCATATTTCCCAACAAAAAGAACAGACCCTCAACATATGAAAAACAATCATCTGCAATTTGTGTGAAGAACTTCCAATATTTTGTTATTAACGCACACGGAAAAAATATCCGCTCAGAATACACGTATAATACATCTGCACTTACTATCATGAATTACAAACAACGCCCAAAAATTTACACATTTCTTTATTATGCCGAAAAAAAAAATGCAAATTTGGCCCATAATTACGATGAACGAAAAATAAATCTGTTACACATATAGAAACAATCATCCACGCTTTGATGACCTATCAAATATTTCATAACCAATGCAAAAAAAAATAAAATTTAAGCATCTCTTCCATATAAAGCATCAAACCCAAAATATCTACCAGTCATAAAAAGGCTAACATTTATTTAACAAAGAAAAAAAAATTATTTCTTCAACATATATAACAAAAATTCCGTCATCTACAATTTCCGGCACGACTAACAAATATTTCTATATCATCTGAAAAGTGAATAAAACTTTTCATAATTATTATCAGATTATTCATACATACAATTACATAGATTATAAAAGTTTTCAAAATATGAAAAATAATAGTTATATGTAGGAGTTGTATTTTTTTTAAAGTGTAGGAAGATGTGGGAAAGGAGGGAAAGGAGTGAGTGAGAGTGAGAATGAGTGGGTTTGGTCTATTAAACTATGAAAAGAATAGGGCTATATACACTCTTACTAATAGTGAATTGTACAAAAATAACCCATCAACTCCTCATGCGTGATCACTATGAACATGCTAGACTCCTTCACCATGACTTTAGGGTAACACTTGCAAGTTGGTTGAGGGTAGATTTGCAAATATTGCCTGAAAACTTGAAAACGCAAAATTTTTGAAAAGTGAGTCGAAGCTTAATATGTCTACAACTATAATGTAAAAATAGAAAATATTTTTTTGGGCACACACATTTCAATTCATTTTAATTTGAAATGAGAGAAAGAGAGAATTATATTAAAATTGTTACTGGTTACTATCCAAAAGTGATACCCAAATTGATGAGTTCATGTGTGGAGAGTAAGGTACACACCTTTAAGGCCAATCAGGAAGCCTTTGCTGATGCTGCTCAAGTGAAGTTGAAGGGCATAAGCCATGATAGTTGATGACGGATGGGTCCAGTTATTATGTAGTTGAACAATGCTTACAAATGATTCATTAAATTATTGTATATTATGAGATTTTGATATTTATAAGAAATACATGAATTTTCGAAATGTGCAAACAGTAAACTACCTGAATTTAAATCTCTCACTCTCTCTTGTATAGTATTTGTCTACGGCTCAATAACAACCAAGCTGGTCCTGCTCCTATTTCAGATCGATCTTTCATTATTAATAAGGTTTAAATGATCTTTGTCATTACACTCTTGGCAAAGAATCCATAATTTTTCTTGTTATTTTTCTTAATCACCGACTTGACCTCCAATATCTTTATATAATAAATGTATAAGAGGTTGAGAAAGCTTCCCTCATCTAATTCTAAAATCTCAAGCAATTGTGCTTATAAACCATTGATCATTCTGCAACATAAATCTTAGCCATTGAGGCTCTGAGTATATTAGGTCTCAGATTCAATTCTCCTCCTTTTATTGTATTGTAGTGCCTTCATGGTTCATTTGAAACAATATAT
>JACYFF010010365.1:83455204-83473838 GCA_017589665.1 Selenicereus undatus | reverse complement strand
GCATACATCCTCTACTTACACCATTCTCTTCATCGCTTATCAATTTGTACGGTCTGTTGCTAAAGCTGCTGAAGATTTGTGGGATCGCTACGGTTCTGATTTTGGAACTGACTTTTCGGGACTTTATAAAGCCCTTTCGCGTGTTAACTTTAATGTTCGTTTAGCTACAGCAGAAGCGTTAGCAGCTACACTAGATGAATACCCTGATACTATACAGGTAATTGTGGTCCTTATTTTTGATGGGGCAATTAGCATTTGCACCCTCTTACTGTTTCTTTCTCATAAACAGGAATCTCTTGCAACCCTTTTTTCATTGTACATACGTGATACTGGTTCAGAGGGGAGTGTTGATGCTGGGTGGCTATGCAGACAAGGTGTAGCACTGGCATTGCACTTAGCAGCTGATGTATTACGAACGAATAATCTTCCTGTTGTCATGACGTTTCTGATTTCACGAGCCCTTGTAAGTTGATTCTCTACCCTGTGCTTATGTTCCAAGGTCTAACTGGGATTAACATAACTTCACTGGAGCTAGTACGGGTAGCTTGAGTGTAGAAGATACTCCACTTTTGAAATGTTCAACCACGGTGATCACAACATGATAAGGGGGTTTCATAAGCATTCATAGATGAATTGATGTTGTTTTCTTGATTTTTGGGATGTAAACCCCAATGCTCCGGATGTGTGATCCGTTGAGATATATACTTGGTGTACTCCGAATGTGTGGCCCGTTGAGCGTGCGAATGTATTCTGTACTTTTATTTGTTGCAGGGAATATATTATGGTTTTAAACTTGGGATATGGTCAACTTTTAGGCGAAATTCTGTCCGTTTCTTCCCAGAAATAAAAATATATGTCTTTAATTTGCTCTCCCTATGTGTACTTGAAGATGAGTTAATCTGCGACGATGACTTGAGTTCATCTTGTTAATTTACCCCATTGTGTTTGACTGTTTATATTCATTCCGATGATGCAGGACAAATATGAGCAACTGAAAGCAGGAACTAGATGACGAAAGGATTGGACTGTTGGAGCTTAATGCTCGGTTTGATAGCTTCTCGGCGCTCCTTGGCCACCCCACCCGCGTAGATAACTCTCAAGCATCCTCATAGATGTAGGTATGTATGGTTGTAACCTTCAACTTAGTTAGGGTGTGTACATGTAATTACTTGAACACTTGAAGGTGGAACATTGGTATCGGGACTTCTTGTATGGTTGCGGAATGTGTGTGACATGGAACTGTTGTATAGAGTTGTTGTAGTTTTGGAATGCAAAATTGTGAAAAATTTATTGTATTTTCGGATGCCGCAGCACGACCTCGATATATTGTATTTAGGGGCAATTATGTCCTACACATGTAAAATGGGTAGAAATAATGCAAAAATTGTGTGCCGGTTAGAGACCGAAATACAAATTTTGGTCTCTGACTGAGACCAAAATCAGAGATCGGTCTCCAAATTCACATAAAAGGAGCCTCAGTCTCTACTGGAGACCGAATTGAAGTCCGGTCTCCAATTGAGATCGAGGAAACGGTCTCCACTAGAGATCGGCCTCACTTGGTCTCAAATGGAGACCGGGTCACTTTGGTCTCAAATAGAGACCAGAGCATTTTGGTCTCAAATGGAGACTGGTACACTTTGGTCTCAGTTAGAGACCAAGTGGACTGGTCTCTAATTGAGACCAAGAATTTGTGGTCTCAATTAGAGACCGGCCTGTTCTGGTCTCAAGTAGAGACCGGTTTTTCCAAACTCGGTCTCCAATTTTGAATTGCTACCAAGGATTTGGAGACCGAAGCAATTTGGTCTCTATTCGGTCTCCAAAATTAAATGGAGACCGAATTGTCTAGTTTGGAGACCGAATTTCTTCGGTCTCAAATGGGCCGGATTGTTGTAGTGATATATTTATTACGTTCAAGTGGTGATATTGAAAAAAGTGAAAGCAAATACAGTATTTACATGTGATAAGTAGGCCACTTAATCATTAGATCGCTAAGTCATATACTATGTTTGGTGATGGTGTATACAAAATAACTACGCTCTCAAGTATAGAGTGCTCGATACTGTTTCTCATGTATGGATTATTGGTGTTCAATGCTCCATAAGTACAAATTATTGGGGCCAAAAACCTGATATTAAAAGTTGGAAAAGGGGAAATGCTTGATTAACATTCAAGATATGTGATGTAGGATGCAACGTAACATCATCTTGCCATGTAGGTTGAGGGACTTAATAAGGCATTAATTTAATTAAATAAAACGTTATTCATATCTATGGCTTATAAATTATAATTAGTAGGGGATTTTTTTTTAAAGGCCTCAAAAATTTTAATCGGTCTCTCCATTTTCAGATATGTTTGAACTGATAAGACTACCTATATTTACATCTTTCAAGACCTCGTAGAAACAGGATTCACATTTAGAGTTGTTATTGTTGTACCTATAAAATTTTATAAAATAAATAATTTTGACATAAGAGAAAAAATAGAGATTAAACACAAATAATGAGAAAAAGATCCTCAAAACAAATTTCACAAAAAGAATGAAAGAAACAAACCCTCACTTTTTTAGAATTTCAATATCAACATCTATTCTTCAATCAAAATTCATGACTACTTAATATTTTGGTAATTAAAAAAAGATTAATTTGCCCTTGCATCGCAAAAGGTTGAGTGACTTAGATGTATGTAACAAATATTTAAGGTGTTATAACTGTTAGAGAATAAGGAATGACCTTAGTGCAGAAGTGATAGGATCTTACTGTTGTTTGCTGCCCACAATCTAAATTTGAATGTGAATCAAAGTCACGGCTGAAAGTAATCTGGTGGCTACTAGAGTAATTGGAAAATGTGACACCGCAAACCCAATACCCAATTGATGGTTGGTTTAACATGAATGAGATTGCAAGAGATGTGTATAAGAATCCCCTAATCAGATCTTTTTTTAAGGAGCAATAAGCTTCTTAATTGATAAAAGAAATTAATGGCAATGATTAATACTCCTATAACTTCCTACTTAATGCGGGTTATTATTGTGACCGTTACATTTGGTCAACAACTCCACTCGGTCACATAAACCATAACTTGCACGTCTCTGCTAATGTCTCATGCTGGAAATGGGGGATACAACCATAGAACTAATAGTATTATATCAAATCACCATCTAATTAACATAACACTTTCATATGAAATGGTACCCCAAATCATCCAAAACATTACCATTGACATACACTATCCTTTTATGCCTATCGACATATCAAATGATTATATAGTGAATGTAAACACCCGCGTTTGATATCGTGATAAGGAAATAATTCTTCCTTAGACACTTAAAATAGTTCAACTTAGCTTAACTGCTTTCCTAATGTGTTCTGCTAAACTATATACAAGCCAAAAAGAAGATATTAATTAAGGGCTGAAAGCTCACGTCTCCAACTCCAAGCCAAAAAGAAAACAAGACTAGATTGAGAAGTTATCCACAAAATAAATAGATATCAAGGCCCTTGAATTAACCTGTTACTATTAGAAAGAAACATTAACGGAATATTTCTAAGACATCCAATGGCTACTTCCGTCATCAAGATGCTCCCTATTTGGGTTAAATTTTTTGGATTAAACTTTCAATAGTTTAAACAAAATAGGTAATTTGTTACGTTGGGCACTCCCATCAAAATGGATAAACTGTAAACTTTGATTGGAAGTATGTGTATTGTTCTCACTATCATACATTTGGCCATAAATAAGGTCCATGCAGAAAGAAACACAAGGTCCAGAAGGTTTAATGAGTACCTTAAACTAAACCTACTCAGGAGCTAGCACGGCAAACCCTACCACACTGATGAGGAAAGATTTCAAATGGTTGCTAGTAGAAAAAATGCTTCTGTATTAAGAAATAGAGTCATCCATCCTATTATTATATATGTTTCTTCTTTCAAGTGATGCAATAGTCTGATGATGCGCAGATTGATCATAATATAGAGGTGCAACCTATTGGTGAATCTCCTACTTTCCATGCTGCATGACTTCCATTTTATGAAAGAATGTTAGGAGGATAAATAAGCATCCTAAGCATGTAAAGGTTAAGCATTTTATTAATTGCCATAATCTTGGTTTAATTGGTTTGTTAAAATAAAACTCAGGTCACAAAATGTTCAGGCGATACATAATAACATTTTGGGAGGTTGGGATTCATTTATTAATGACGACAACCACCCTCATATTAGAATGTGCATTTTTTGGAGACTTGATATCAAGTTCATATTATAGAACTAATCAAACGGTTCACTGCTTGGTTCACCATTGGGTTAAACACAAATGTAATAGGACAAGGGTACTTATGTAATTTCATTGTATATGTATTGTCTATATATACAAGCTGTTGAAAGCCTTTGGTATCCAGACTCCGTTGTTGCTGCTCATATGACTCCAGAAGAAGGTAATTTATCCTCCTTGACCCCTTATTCAGGTTCTGAAAAAGTTGTTGTAGGGAACGGTTCGTTATTGCCTGTTGCTAACATTGGCTCATTAACCATTAAAACTCGATCCAAGCCTTTGCTTCTTAGATCTGTTCTTCATGTTCCCCAGTTGAAGCATAATCTTTTATCCATTAGATGTCTTTGTAGGGACAATAATTGTTGTGTTGAGTTTAATGGTTCCTGTTTCTCTGTAAAGGACAACGCCACCGGTAATGTCCTGTTGTAGGCTCCTAGCACTGGCAATGTCTACCCTGTTTCTCTCAGTCCTGCACCTGAGTCTACCTCTGCTTTCCTTGCTTTGGATTCCTTTGGCGATGCTTGGCATAGGCGGCTTGGACATTGTGGAGCTAAAGTTTTAGTATCTCTTAGGAAAAATAAACTTCTTTCTAGTTCTATTTTTCATGACAATTGTGTTGCTTGTCGACTTAATAAATTGCGTCGTCTTCCTTTTCAATTTGTTGAACACAGTTTTGTTTCTCCATTATAGTTAATTCATTCAGATGTGTGGCAATCTCCTACTATTTCTCATTCTAGTTTTCGTTATTATTTTATTTTTGTGGATGATTGCACTCGTTTCACCTGGTTCTATCCCATGAAAAAGAAAAATGAGGTACTTCCTATATTTAAGAATTTCAAAACTATGGTTGAAAAACAGTTTGGAACTTGCATAAAAAATTTTCAAAGTGATGAAGGGGGTGAATTTGATAATTCCCCTATGCAGGACTTGGTTCTTCAAACAGGAATTCTTTTTCGAAAATCCCATCCTGACACTCAGGCTCAAAATGGTGTAGCAGAACGGAAGCATCGACACCTTCTTGAGATGGTTTGTGGGTTTCTAATTCAATCCCTCTTACCTCCTCAATTTCCTCCTCAATTTTGGGTTGATGTTGCTTACACTGTTGTCTTCACTATCAATCGCCTTCCAAGGCTAGTTTTGAGTTCTGTAAGTCCTTTTCAAAAACTTTTTGGCAAATCCCCTGATTACACTTTTCTTGGAACTTTTGGTTGTGCTTGCTTTCGAAATTTCTCTGCATCTTCGCAAAATAAAACTAGCACGTTCTGTTCACTGTATTTTCATTGGGTATGTTGCTCAGTATAGAGGATATCGATGTCTTAACCCTACAACTGGCAAAGTTTTTACAAGTCGACATGTTCAATTTCATGAATAGATTTTTCCTTATCAGTTTCTAAAACATGTTGCTCCCGTTGATGTCGTTGCCCATGACAAGCTTGTTAGTGATATACTTTCTCTTACTTCCACTTTTAATTGTCCTGCTTCGTCTGGGTCGGGTATGGTTCTTCCTACTATCACTCAATCTAGTGATTCTGGCGCCATGATCTCTTCGGCTGATTCGCTTCAATCGTCCAACTCGCATGTCTCATCCCCCACTAGTCCTCATAATACCCCTTCCCTTTCCATGGAGTCTGATTTTTCCACACCCTCTAGTTCATCATCGCCTACAATGGAGTCAAACACCTCTCCCAGCAGTCCTTTCCATCTCTCGTGTCCACCTACATCTGTGGCTTCCTTAGAACCACCGACGTCCTCTCCTAGCACCTCCATAGTGTCTCCTCCCCTTTCTTCCACTTCAAGCCTTACCAATGTGCATCCCATGCAGACTACGTCAAAGTCAGGTATTACTACGCCTAAACATCTTCTCTCTCTATCCTCTCTTTGCCCTGAAACTGAACCTGTTTCCTTCAAAGAAGGCACTCAGAAACCTCAATGGCAAGAAGTTGTGGCCGATGAGTTTAATGCGTTAATGGCTAATGATACTTGGGAACTTGTTCCTTATAATTCTGCTCAGAACTTGGTAGCTAGTAAGTGGGTCTACAGGATAAAATACAAGTCTGATGCTAGCATTGAGCGGTATAAAGCTCAGCTGGTTGCTGCAGGTGATCATCAGTAGGCAGGTATTGATTTTCATAAAACTTTCTCTCCTGTTGTTCATCCTGCTACTATTCGTCTTGTTTTGTCCATTTCTCTACCTAAGAGGTGGCCTATTCGTGAACTTGATGTTCGTGAACTTGATGTTAAGAATGCCTTCTTTCACGACATATTAGCTGAGCAGGTCTATATGCGTCAGTCTCGTGGTTTCACTGATTCTCATTTCCCTAAACATGAGTGTCGTTTGAAGAAGGCTCTCTATGTTCTCAAGCTAGCACCTCGAGCTTGGTTTCATAGATTCAGTAGTTTTCTTCTTACTTACTGGTTTTACTATAGTTAGGCAAATCCTTCCATGTTCATATTTCGCTCCAGTTCCCATACCATCATTCTCTTATTGTATGTTGATGATATTCTTCTGACAAGGAGCTCTTTTTCTGCACTTCACTCATTTATTGCTTTGCTCTCCCATCAATTTGCCATGGACTTAGGTGATCTTCATTATTTCTTAGGCGTTTAGGTTACTTGTTCTTTAGCAAGTTTGTTTTTGTCTCAGCACAAATACACTTATGATAATCTCTGTAAGTTTCATATACACACATGCAAACCTGTTCGTACTCCCTCTGCTGAGGACTGCCTTATCCCTCTCTGATGGAGAACTACTTACAGACCCCACTAAGTACAGAAGCATAGTAGATGCTTTACAATATTTGACTATGACGCGACCTGACATTGCATATGCAGTTCATGTAGTTTCCAGTTTATGCATACTTCCCGCACTACTCACTTGTTAGCTGCTAAGCATATTCTCAGGTATCTCCAAGGGATTCTTGGTCATGGGATCTTGCTAGGGGCTACTGCAGTTTTTTCTCTTGTCGTTGCCTACTCAGATGCTGATTGGGCTGGTTGTCGTGACTCTTGTCATTCTACCACTAGGTATGCAGTCTTTTTTGGACCAAATCTTATTGCTTGGCACTCGAAGAAGCAACCTACTCTCTCCAAATCCTCTACCGAAGCTGAGTATCGTGTTGTTGCCCACATAGTTGCTAAAACAGTCTGGATTCGTAAACTCTTACTTGATCTTAGTATAGTTCTTACCTCCTCGGTTAAGGTATACTGTGACAACATAAGTGTTACATATCTCACTGCCAATCCAATCCATCATGACCGCATCAAGTACATCGTTGTTTATTATCATTTCATGTGAGACCGTGTTGCTCATGGTGATTTAGTTGTTAGGCATGTTTCTACTAAGCTTCAATTAGCGGATATTTTTACTAAGGGGTTGTCTTCTCACAGTTTTTATGTCATAAGTCCAATTTGTCTGTGTACCCCCTATATAGCTTTGAGGGGTGTAATAGGACAAGGGTACTTATGTATTTTCATTGTATATGTATTCTCTATATATACAAGCGCCTAGCTCCCGACTTGGGTGAGCCTTTCCATCACAAAAATATTTCACAAAATGCTTTTGTGCTACCCTTGTTTATGCATTTAGTGATGAAGATGAGGTTAGGAGCCTTTGAGATAAATTGAGACGTGTGTCTTCTACCATTAATATGGCTTGGATCCTCTGTGGTGATTGTAATTTTTTTTAAAGGATAGAGATAGAGTAGAAGGTTGCAGAGTTTCTTATCGGGAAACTTTGAAAATTGCACAATGCATTAAAGATTGTGGCTATGAAGAACTGAAGTTCAATAGTTTTTTGTTTGTTTGTTTGTTTGTTTGTTTTACTCAGAAGTTCAATGGTTGTTTTTACACTTGGTCAAATAGGTAGGTTCTGAAAGACAAATTTTTTTCCAAGTTAGACGGATAGGGTTTTTGTGAACCATAGTTAGTTACTAACATGCCACGATATAAAAGTTGATTTCTTTTCAGAGGGAATCTCATATCTTTCTGTTGTTATATTTTCTCCACACAGATAATATGAGAACATCTACCACGATATGTAGATGAGTGATCCAAGTTTGGAATGAAGAGTTTAAGAGGTGTGCTATGTGCCTGCTTGTTAGGAAACTAAAAGTCATTGAGGTACTGGCATAAATCCAAAGTTGTTATGTACATAAGCGTGTACAAATTGTAAGGGATAAGTTATTTGATGCTTAAGCACAACTTCATCAAAATATATATACATGATATGAACCTACAGCAACGAGAATCTAAGGTAAAGGAAGCTCACATTAAGCTTTGGAGGAATCAATGCTACTAATTAGGCAATTAAAGTAGGCTTGATTAGGTTAGTATACAAGAAAACCCCAGTTTTACGAAGATAGAAGTTGTCACCAAACACCAGCTCATTGCAATGCATATTTATTACAGCGACAATTATCTCTGCATAGTCATTGCATATCATTATGTTGTGAAATAATACTGTTACTATAAATAACTCGCTGCTAATAAAAGACAACATTGGTGAACAATACATTTATTGTACACCTGAGAGTACATACACCAAGGTACACATGGATATTAATATCCAGCAAGGACACTTATTAAAAAACAAAAAAACGAAAATGAAAAACAAGCAAACAAAAAGCAAAAATAAAAAACCAAAAGCTCGTGCAAACCGCCACAGCTCACTCACCATAACTGCCGGCTTTCAAGCCTCAACTTCCCTCAACCTTCAGTTCACCATCAACCACGCAATAGCAATGTTCTGCCTCACCTCCATTTTCATCCAGCAACCACCCGACAACAAGGTTCCATAGCAGCAAGAAGAAGAACATCAAAATCTCGGGTGTCAGAGGTGAACCATCAACCATGGCACACTCATATGAACACATGCAAGTTGAAATTGCTAGTAACTCCAAAAATTCGATGACTGACAAGATGCAAGGAAAATCTGGAGTTACCCTCACATACAAGAGGAAATCCAGGTAACGCACTATGTGATTTTTGGTGATTTTTTTAAATAGAAATCAAAATAGGAGGATGAAATGCTTGAGTGATTAGGTATGGAGTAATTTTGTGAGTGAAGAATTGTAATGAACAAAAACGACATGCCAACTACTGAATGAAATAGGGCAAGTAAGAAATTTCAAAAGCAGATACACTTCTTGATGTTGGATGACTTTGCTTGGCAGGAAAATTACAAAAATGAAATTGACAAACCCACAATGAACGACAAACATAACAGTAGTGAACAAACCCTAAGTACCTGTGAGGTCAGGGATCAAAAGATTGAGAACACAATGACAGTGAACAATGCTGAATGGAAAAATGAACAACATCTTGCATCCCCAATTACATGATGACATGATATATGAAGATATACTACGAACTACTTATAAATATACCGACAACTGTGTATTACAGGAGATTAATTAATGAAGTTGAAAAACAAAGAAGGGTTTCAAACAATCAACATGAGTCTGAGACTCAAATGGAGCCTGAGCATGAGCCATCTCCAGGGCCAGAATATGAGCCTGAACTAGAGGCAGACGATGAGCTTGACACAGAGCCATAAGATGAGCATGATCCTGATACTGAGCCCGAGCCTGAGCCTGCAAGAAAGAGATAGAGAAAGCAGCATCATTCACCCACTCTACAACCAACGCTGAAAAGGGCACCTACAAGAACTCCAAAAAGGAACGTCCAAATCAGGCATGTTAATGTTGAGGAACCAGTAAGTGAACATACTGATCTTACAGTTATAACCACCAAATCATGGAGTGGCTTGCTCAGGCATAGAATGGCCCCGGGTGGGTTTCTAAGATTGGTTGAAAGGCTAGAGTACGAACAATGGTCAGCGATAGTTGATGCAGGGTTTAGTGGAATTTTGTCAGGTCGAACAAAATTGATCCCAAAATCAATAGTAAGGTGGTTGTTCAAAAGACATGATCCTTGGGACAATTCACTAAACCTAGCCAATGGCAAACTCCTAATAGATGAGGAGGATGTGTACGCAACACTTGGGTTACCTATAGGAGAGGTTGAAGTAATTGAAGGACAAACATCAGATGCTGACATACAGTTCTTAGATCTTTGGAGAAGAAGATGGCATGTTGAAAGAGGTGGACCCCCAATTGGGAGCATGGATGAAGTAATCCTAGTGCGTGGGGGTCATGGACATGAGTTCATCACTGACTTCATAACATATGCAATATCTACTTGCATCATAGGAAATGCAAATGGCACCTGTCACTTCTGGGTAGTCAAATATTTGCGCAATATCGATGAAATCAAATGCTACAATTGGTGTGCATATACCCTTAAGTGCTTGAACGATGCAGTAGTAGAATGGAAGAAAGATAAGAACAAGTTCTTCACAGGATCGCTATTATTCCTCATGGTAAGTACCACTATAAGCCATTACATTCATATCTAACCAAGCATTACGCACTATGAATTAGCTCACTCAGTGATAGATTGATGTTCACTATGCAGTTCTAGTACATTCACAAGATACATGACAAAGCTTAACTGAAACCCATTCAAGTTCTGTGTATATGTAAATGTTTCTGCTTGCACCATTTACTTTGGCCTAGTAAACTGAGCATTTCAGTATTGTTCACATTGATAGTTTAACAAGTTCACTGAGTAACATAGTCAAGTTCACTATATGGTATACTTATATGACTCAATAATACACTAAGACACACTCAATTAATTAAAGGTTCAACCCAACTCACAGAAGATGCTTAAGGTTCATGTAGCAATATGGTAGTTATGAGCATGTGCAAAATTCAATTGTTTCGCAAATGACTTGGCAGCAGTTCACTTGTGTGCACCATAGAGTTCACTATAGTGAAGAATGTGGTTCACTGTGGAAGAGAACAACAGAAAGTCACCTACAGTAGCCTCAATTCATAACGTGACACCTTAAAGACATTAATACTCACACGTATGCATAACTAACTGTATAATGATTTTAGACTAAAACTATTAGCTGTTTTTCACAATGATATTTACTATTAAATTTAAATGCCTTCGCTAAGGATTTAAGGAATGTTGCCTTTAAAAGCGTACCCAGCGAAGAGTGTATGAAGTACTATATTGTGTAATATTTATGCATATTCACTATGTAGTTTGCATTAGTTCACTGGTGTTTATCGTGTAGTTCACTAAAATAATGAATGTAGTTCACTGAATAAGTGAACAACATAAATACACATACATTAGCATCCAGTGACATTAATAGATCTCAATAACATGCCTATTCATACATATACATAACTTACTGTAATATGGTTTGTGGTACTATTTTGACATCTATTCTACATGGATAGAGTACAATTTAGAGGAAGAAGGGTTGATAGATCATTTCCAGTTGCCATTAATTGGGACACTGATATGGTGAGAAATAGAGACAAGGATGAACAACTATCAGGGGCATACGGGAAAGGAAGAATACTAGAGAGAATTGACTATCAAACAATAACGCGCTTAGCTGAAGTGGATGTGGACATAAACATGCAAGAAATGGAAAGAGGCCAGCCAGACAAAGAAGGAACTAATGAGATATCCCGGGGAAGACCAAGTAAAGAGCAACGTTGTCCATTCTACCCACACTGCAATGGACAACGTGAAGGCCTCATACCTGTCAATGATGATCCAATTCAGGTAACTAACTATCTAACAAACCATACGTAGCTGTTTTTGCATTTTCAAATGTAATTGGTACTTAATAACTATAAGATACTAATGTTATATCCCAATATCACTTCACCAAATTAATGTATAATTTATGCACATGATGCTGTGACCAAAGAAGCTCCAGCGCAGCAAGGGGAGACAGCAACAGACACGCAAACTCAGAAGACTCCACCCCATGCTAGACAGGCAGTAGCTGCACACGAGAATATACAAGAGTGCATTTCCCCAGAGGACGCATACTACTGTAGTGCAGACTTCCTCGAACAACTTGACAAACTAGAGAGCATAGCTAGAGAGGAAATACAACACAGGAAAAAGGTCGCTTGCAACCCACCAAGTTTCAGCCTTGGAATATCACTTGAACAAGAAGCAACCCCAACTCCTTCAGCACAACCAACCTCTGGCACAGATCAGCAGCAATGGGGAGAAAAGACAGCACCAACAGACCCACCTGCCACATCAACTGGGCAACAATCAAATGAGGCCAGTGAGCATGTTGTCAACCCTGAGAAAGCACCTCAAACCAGTGAAGGAAAAGCCAAGGCAGCAGAAATGCTTCAAAGCACTAAACCAAAGCAAGTAGTAACACAGCAACAGCCAAAGAGGATGGTCACACAAGTGCCATTTCAATGTCAATCGCCATATCTTAAAGATTACAGAGAGGCTAGGGATCGGCTAACTCATCAACAGTTGAAGTTGGTGGACTACGCTTTCCTGCCACCAGAAGATTTGCACCCATCAATGTAAGTTTTATGCTTTACAACCACATCACACACATACTCAATTATACGTATTATATTGTGTTCATATTATCCTACTTAAAGAATAAATGACTATTATCTAAAATATAGGGAGAAACTATTCGAGTATGCAAGTGAGGAGGAAGAGACAAAATTGTGGATATTCAGGGAAGCATTTGAAACATTGGCAGGAGCAGACCAAGATTTAGACAAGTCCATAGTAGATGTACTATGTCTACTACTAAATTGGATGGAAAGGCAAAGAAATCCAATGACAAAGAAAAGAATGTTCTTCACCACCAATGTTTTCGTAAGACCATAACACATTACATACAACATAGTTCTCTCTTTTCTAACACAATTTTCATCATTAACATTTAAATGCCTAATTTGCATTTCTAGATGGCCATAGAGAATGAAACCTTGGAATTACCAAAAATCTTCGAGGCAGTAATGGACCTTGAGAGAAGGAGGTACAGATGGATGAAATTGGGTGAAGCCCAATTGGTAAGTTCCAGAACACTGCTTGTAGACTATGTATAACTAGGTGCAAGTACATGTAATGTCTAATTAGTTCACCAAGTATATTGAATGAGTTCAATGAGTGACTAATCAATGTTCACTAATATCTGTAACATGCAATTGATTAACTATGGGTGGTCATCAAGTTCATTTAGGACAATGCTTGAGTTCATTGAGTCAGTGATGATGGTTCATTTTATATTTTGATTAGCAGTGATACTAGATGCAACCTTGCCTTCATGTGAAACAGCTGGACGGGTTGTATATGTATAAATTATAATTGATTCACTATGAATAATCGATTAGTTCACTGAATACAATAACTGAGTTCACTAAGTGACTGATGAATATACACTAAACATTTTGACTGCCATTGAAACTAAATGCAAGATTCCCTTAATGTGTAAAAGTTGCACAATTTGTGCATGTTTGACTCGTAATTAATTCATTATTGGTTGACAACTAGTTCACTAAGGAATTGACAAAGTCACCCATAAAAGATGCAAATATATGCAATATACCAGCAAACATCCTACTTGTGTCCATATGCAGGTCTAACTCAGCACAGTATAAAGTTTGCATCTGCTCACTGAGTTCACTAGGAAGCTTTATTTAATATGTGTACTCTTTCATGTTAAGTCAACCCATTGTTCACTATACCATAATGGGTCGTTCATCAGGGAACCATTTGTAGTTCATTATAACCAGCACAGTACATATCAATATACATAACCTCATGTATTTTCTATGACATGCAGGTGGTTTTCCCCATACTTCAAGACCATCATTTTTTTGTCCTCTGTTATGACTTTGGAGGTAAGAAAATAATCGTACTTGACAATCGCTTGGAATGAGAGGATGCCACATCCAGATATAAGCAGAGTGCGATGACCATGGTAAAGATATCTCAAACTCAAAACCCTTATTTCATATGCAAAAATATCACCCCCATAACATTAAGAAATTATGTGTAGACAAACTTATTCGCAATCTACTTGTTGAATGGACGATTTAAAAAGGGGGTTGATGTTAGAAAATTTACCCTCGTATTTTGGAATCTATCTTGGCAAGATGACAACAACATACATGATTTCGGGATTTGTGCCATACGCCATATGGAGTCATTCCAAGGAGGTAGTGTCAAGTACTGGTTAACTGGTTTCGAAAAGAACAAGGTAACCTATACATTTTGCTCTTGAACCAATATCAACTTCAAACTAACTGTAATTCAAATTCAAAGTTGAATAACACATATTACATTTAAAATTGCTTATGTCCACTACACATATGAAAAATGCAGGAACAGTTCGTGAGACATCTACGTTCAAGGTACGCAGCAATGATATTAGAGAGTGAACTCAAACAAGTACAGTTGCAAGTACAAGAAGCAGCAAAGGAAGACTTCCAGCAAGATGAAAAAGTAGTCCAATAGTTGCAGCAGTAGAAATACCCTACTATTAGTCACTTATTTCAAAACAATCGTGCATAGAGCACACAATGTTCCTAATGAACATCTTTTAGTGTATGACAAATGCATATCTTCCTTTTCAATATTTAATGGAAGTGTTCTAAACTTATTAACTGTTAGTGTACATTCCTAAATCAACAATCCATTACACAAATTAACTCCCCATAGTGCACACACATATATACTACTACCCATGTGTTGACCACAACTACAATAAACACAAGCCAAAGAAACACATCGGACACGAAAAGTATAAAATTTTAGAAAGATAATAAAATGAACAGTTAAAATTTTATAAAGATAATAAATTGGACAGTTACGAAATAAACAAAAATTTGATGTGCATTTTATAATTGATCAGTACATTCATAGGATGTTGGACATACAAATTGTCTGACTAAAATCTGCACAGCTAACATGTTTACCTGGTTCACTAAGGGCTTTGGTGTGGTTCACTACAAATTTCAGTGAAGTTCACTCTACATCATGCTATATATGTAATTTTATCCTAGATCACTAAATTATGTGGATTAGCTCACTGCCTAAATTATGAATGATCACAACATAGCATAATAGATATTCAAGCTAAATCTAACCCAAAACACTGAGAATTTTAACAAGGGAGCTCACTGCATAGCATATTGAAAAAATAAAACCATCGATGTCTCAAAGTTGAAAGAATCTAAATATGTATACGTTAAAATTGTTCACAAAAAGCTTTGAAGTAGTCCACTAAGCATTTGCGATCCGTGCACACTAAAACACCACACATCTAACTGTGTAAGTGATCCGTGATTCACTATTGATTTTGCATTTAGTCACCATATGAAGAGACAAGTTCACTGCAAAACCTAGTTGCTATTGGAACTCAAAATGAGCAAAAAGTACATTCAATCTATAACAAAAATTACCCTCAACATTGCTATATGTCCAAATCATAAGTCATATAGTCTGACTCAATACATATTTTGAGCCATAAATACATAACAATACAAATATGACATGTCTCCAACTCCACAATACTATTTCAATGCTTATCATTACGACTATTATTTCCATGAATAACATCAGACTGGAGCTGTTGCAACACAGGCGGTGCCTTGCCTGGCATATACACTGAACTACTGCCAATTGAATGAAAATAGCACATTGGATGACAAAAAGGCAAGTGAAACGAGCCCTGCATAAAAGATACAAACACAATAAATCATTAGCAAGATTCACGACGCTATTCAAGGGTGATACAAATGTAACATGCGCATTCTTACTCAGTTCAAATGGCATAGACAAACATGACCAAACCAATGAGTGAAAATAAACCAGAATTAAATTGTACCTCACCCAAACGATGCTGACCATACGAAGCTACAGATAAATGGTTAAACATCGGCAATGTCATCTGCTATTAAAAACAAATATTAATTAAAAGCAAAACATATGCAAAATAACCACAAAAAAAAGCTCAATAGAAATATACCTGTTGAAGCATTTGTGAATAACTTATGCCAGTATGCGGAGAAGCATCAGAAACACCTGGTCCAATCTTCATCTAGCAGAAGATTAAAAGATAAGTCACTAGCAACACTAATAAGACACAAACCATGCAATATGTACAATCTATGATGTAAGCAATCAAAATCAACAAGGACACTTTCAACAAAATAATATTAACTTCAACACAGTTGGTACTCAAAGTATGAATTAGTTCAATCAGTAATAGAATGAGGTAAACATGATAATGATTAACTGAAACCCATGGAAGTTCTGTGTATATGTAAATCTTTATGCTTGCACCATTTCCTGTAGCCTAATAAATTGAGGATTCAAGGGTTGTTCACTATGATATTGTGACAAGTTCACTGAGTAATGTAGCAAAGTTCACTATAGGTTAAACGTATATGAGTCCATAATACAGAAACACACTCAATGATTGAAAGTTTTCCACAATGCACTAAGGATGGTTAAGGTTCACGGATAATTAAGGTAATTATGTGCATATGCAAAATTCAGTTGTTTCAGAATTGACTATGCAACAGTTCACTAATGAAGTGATGAATATTCACTTTAAAATCAAAATCATATTAGAACTAAATGCCACATACAAATGCACTATAAAACAACTACTGTTCACTGGTTTTGTGGGTGAGATTCACTGTTAAATTTACATAACTTCACAAAAGAATTAGTTCACTTGTGTGTATAGTGGAGTTCACTGAAGTCATGATTGTTGGTCATTGTAGAAGAAAACAACAGAAAGACACCTACAGTAGCCTCAACTCATAACGAGGCACTTTCAGGGCATGGATATGCATACATATGCATAACTAAATGTATAATGATATGCATACTCATACATATGCACCTTAACAACATGGATACTCATACAAAAAGTCACCTTAGATGGTGTTGTGGGCGAGCCAACATCAGTCTTTGCCAACTTCTTTGACTTCCTCCGTTTCACTTCATCACATTTCCTTTCGACAATACTCTTAAATCTCTTATTCCTAACACCCTTTTGACGAGAACCAGGAGGATTTAGCACATTCGGAATAGAATTCATTACCTTCAAATTTCCATCTTCATCACCATTTATAGAGCCCACATCAAATTCAACTAGCTCCTTAAGTTCCAAAAAGGCCTTTTCACAATGTGCCCTTGCATTCTTATTCATTTGGCTAGCTGTAATTACTGAATTCATTTTCCTCAACATTTGCATCTTTCAAACAGAAGAACAACCCACATTATGTGCACTAGTCGATGATCCCAACTCAAGGTTGTGACCATCCTTAATGCCCATACACCACCTCCTAATTATATATCGATCAGGCACATATTCAACACAACAAGCATGTAGCACCCTTAAGCAATGGGAACACAACATCCCAACCTCGCTAAACATCTTACAACTACATTTAACAACACCTTCCTCTTTATTAAAATTAACGATATGCCGAAACTCATATGGCTCTCCTCCATGAGATTCCCTTGCAACCCGAATTCCCCACACCTGAAATGACATATTAGGAGAAGAACCTTCAACTGCTTTGAAATTATATCTGACACCATCAATGAACTCCTTCTCAAACATCAAGAAAGTTTCAACAGTATAAACAGACATTGCATGTTTCAAGATATTTATAGAAGGGAAAACCATTTCCACATTACCTTTGCTACATCTATGATCTTCACCATTCTCTTTACTCCTCCACTCAGATACAACATCGCAAAAGATGCTGTAAAAGTCACACAGATCAGCTGTAGCCCGCAACCTCCGTTTCAAACATCTATTCGTTGTTTCACTCCTTTGAGAAGATAATACACCACCAGAAAAAAACTATTTCGAAAATGTCGGACACCATTTTTCACGCAAAGTATACAAGTTACAAAGCCAACGATTGTTACTACAATCATACTTCTCCATCATCCTGAAATTAAAAATGCAATTTATAAGCATAATATCACAAAATAATTGAAAAAATGCATACCTAATACATCATGTGAAGTGAACTTACAAATACAAAAGCTAGTAACAATCTTTAACAATCTTTAACACTGATTTATAACACTGATTCATATTTAACAATTACATACCTCTCCTAAAGAAATTGGAACTCCTCCATAGTGTCACAATCCAACAAAACTCTATTAAAAATCTTCGTAAAACTTTCACACGATCTAAGGTGTCCAATGTTTTTCCTTGAGTTCTCAATAATGTGCCAACAACACAACCTATGATGAGTAAGAGGAAACACCGACTTAATTGCAGAAGTCATGAAAAATGCCTGATCTGTCATCATAGTAATTGGATGCTTCCCACCCATAGACTTCAGAATGTCTTAAACAACTAAACAAAAGACTCTATGTTCTCATTCATCAAAAAGCCACAACCAAACATAACATTCTTTGAGTGATGATTCATCCCAACAAATGGCGCACAAATCATGTCGTACTTGTT
>JACYFF010010365.1:83409890-83454804 GCA_017589665.1 Selenicereus undatus | reverse complement strand
TGCAATCGTCAACAATATCTTGAACAATGCTCTTGTCCATTTTGAATAAGAATAATGGCAATACAAACCCCCTCAAAATTCATGTAAAATAGTCTAGTATTAAACTTGAGAACAAATTAAAGAAATCAACGAATCCATAAATCTCATCAGCATAGCCATTTGAAACTTGCAGAACGAATCCATAAATCTCATCAGCATAGCCATTCGAAACTTGCAGGCTTTCTCACGTGTAGCAGCACACCACCCTCCTGAGTATAACTGCCAATCTTGTAAACAAAAAAAACAATTAAACCAAAAATATAAAAAAAGGTAACTCGAAAAAACAGTTACACCATTTTCCAGCAAAAAAAAATCAAATAAATTATTTTAGTTTTTTTCATAATTATAAACAATGACATGGCATGCTAATGTGGCGCTTACATGGATCCGGGAGCATAAACTCTCGGGTGTTTATAATAAAATGCAATTGGTGAAACATTTTAACATTAGGCAAAAGTTAAATATTGCCCTAAGCCAATGTTTAAGCCAAAGTTAAATATTATAGGAAATTTCATAAACTTTTGATTACAATAATGCTTGGTGATAGTAATTAATATACTAATTTTACACTTCCTAAATTACCCTCCATATAATTATTTTCCTACAAATTTTCTCTCCTCTATGTTGCTCGTTTGGTCCTTAGAGCAAAAAATATCTATGTTAGTTCTCACATTTGCAATTCTTTGGTCACTATTTCTCAATTGGGGCTCACTTTTCCCATAATTTCTCGTATTTTATTTAGGGTTTTTTTAATGCATTTAATGATACTAAGCAAGATTCATTAATAACAAAAGTAGGTGAAATCTTTTTAACTACCCTCTTATCCATTGCCCTTAGGGTAACATTTATCCGCTTCGCATACATTATCAGCAGCCACATATATCGTTGAAAAAAAAAGCGTTGTGGTTGTTGGCATGCACATATGCACATTATTCTGGTTGCAAAACCTAGAAAACCTTTTGCAACCACCAAATTATTGCACATCATGCGAAGATAATTGTTTTACAACTTGTTCGTTTGCGGTGACAAACATTATTACAATGAGTAATTAGTATCAAACCTCCTATATTTATTTATTTATTTATTTTTATTTTTTTTTGATGACCCAGGGTGTCCGGGCCAACTTACGCGGACCTCGACTAAATAGTATCAAACCTCCTATATTAAGAAAATAGCTTTTAAAAAGCACATATGCATCATTAAGGGATAACATCCTTCCATTAATAGAATACAAACTTGTACGTAACATATTTCATGCCATTTATCAAGATAGCTTAGAAAGCGAAACCACCAAAGTGAAAGTCAATGATAAAGATGTACTCCATAATAGTCTTGTTCTCTTTTCTTAGTCTCCGTCGAGCATATTTCATATTTGGCGTACGATCCATCCTGCAAACGTAAAAAACCAACAATGTTACGAGTATTTTTTAAAAAAAATAAGAATAATAATTCTCAAAGAATCTAAAGTACAATATTACTTCACTGTAATTAGCAAAAGGTGATCTCAATAATTAGCAAAAGCTTACACCAATTCGGGATAACTCAAACATCACAAGCTTTTGATGTTTCTTGCTTTTAGAGGGCTGCATGCTTTCTTAAGTACTAAACATCAAATCTTAAACAAAAAGGGCATGAAAGCTTATCTCAGCTAGAACATGAAAGAAACAAACATTATACTCAAGTCCAACATGTGAAAGCATATACATATTGACTATGCATATAAGTTTATTTCAACTGTAACATTTAGGAGGTCTTTGGTTGTAAGAGCTTTTTGGAGAAAAAGAACTTTTTATGGGGTTTTAGCTGTTTGATTAGTCAAAACAGCTAAATTGGTGTTTGGTTGAAGAGATGTTTGGCAGAGCTATTTGGACCTAAACAACTCTTTCTCAAAATGATATTTTCATTAGCCTTTTGGAATAGCTATTTATGAAAATGATATAAATACTCAAGAGTTTACAAAAATTACACCATATACCATTAGCCTTTGCTAGTGATATTTGATGTTGTGTATTATTTAAATTTAATCTATCCAAGATTAAATCATTCGAATATATAAATTTCAATTCATAATAGCAAATATGTAGAAAAAAACAAAATAATATATTAAGACATAATTATCAAGTAGATAGATATCTCCAAGTTGAAAAAAAAAAGATTAATAAGAATACAAATTATGTACAACTAGTAACAAATTAAGGTTTTATCAATAAAATTAATTTGTACATATGACATCAATTCAATTCTTTTTGGAAAGAAAATAAGATAACTAGTAAATGACAAAAAATATTTTTAATTTAAAAGTAATTTAGAGATAAGGGCACAAATAAAATTTTACTGAATATTCTTTTTAAAAACAGCTAATTTTACCAAACACTTCTTTTATAAACAACTAATTCAAATAGCTAATAACTAATAGCTGTTTGCCAAACAGAGCCTTAGACAATTATGCAGAGCAATGTAATTTGCTAAAATAATATAACACGGATGGCTTACACAAACCTAACAACTAAGAGATACTAGGAAGCGGAGTCATATGGTAATGAAAGGTTCGACACAACTATTATACGTGCACCCTAATATTACTCTTCTTTAAAGAGATGTGATAAACTTCATATATGTTTTTGTTTTTTGAAAAATCGACTTTTGTAGCCTGTGCAACAATTACAATCAGAAGATGACAAAGATTGCAACATTATAGCTCAACTATCACAAAGAGAGATGGATTTAATTGATCAACAAGCAACTACAATTCTGGGGAAATAGACATGATTATAAGAGTAGAACAAAAACTCAAAACCATATAACTACACATCCAATACATGACCCTCAGCACCCTGTAAACTTTTAGAAACAACTATGTTGACCATGCAATCCTGTAAGCTTCCCCCTTTATAACATTGGACTGGATATTAATCAATGACTAGTGAATAGATGATGTTAAGAAAGTTGATAAAAGTGTTGGTCTCTAATTTCTTCTTTATTTAGTGGCTAAATTTGTTTCCAAACACCTATGTTTCACTCTTTCTCTCTCCCTATTATATATGAAGACTGATCTTCTTCCACTCTCTTGCTATTGTGAATAAGGGGGAACAAATCTTCAGTTTCATCAGATGAAAGGACAATTATAAACGGGAGGAGAGGGATTATTTGATTGCATTAGTAGATCCTATTCAACTTCCTGGTTCCCAATACCTATAAAGTATCCCAGCATCCACAAAATGATAGAGTGCCCCTCTAAAATTACAGTCAACTAAATAAACAATCTCGCTAGTTGGTATAATTTGTGACAGCCCAAGTAAATCTTCCAAACTAGAGTGGTTTACCTATTCAAGGCTCAACGTACATTTTGAAAGACAAAACAAATTTAGCTACAAGACTAATTTTGCTATTGTAGCTGAATAGCCCAATCACTGTCTAAATCCAACAATTTGACATCTGCTAAATTTTTTGGCACATCATAAATATATTTAGCATTTAGATTTAAAAGAAAAGCTTGAGAGCAAGCAACATTTCTCAACTTGTTATATTTTGTTCCAAGACACTAAATAGAATACTTTTATCTAGATTAAATCAAAACTCAACTCTCTCCCAGTTTCCAACCCGGCAAAGTTTCCTCATCGTCAATGTACACAGTATGTAGACATGGATGTATCGCTCTAGGGTCATGTGTCCCACGAAGGCTTAACAAGTAAACTGATTCATTTACAATCAAACTATGAACTAACGAACCACATAACTTTGCAACTTTTAACACAATAAGAAAGATGAGGGTTCATGAATTTCAATTCTATCACACAACAAGCCATCTACTGAATGCCTTTGTAATAAAAACTTGAGAATAATTTGGAAGAAGACAACCACCCACCTTAATGACCAATTTGAAGTTAGGGCTTGACTGGCTTGCGTCTTCATCGTCTTCTTACTCAATTACCAATTTTTGCAATTCATAAACGCATGGAAATAAAGACTAAGGTTTTAATATTGTACCAGTGCATCATACAACACAATATATGTTGATTGAAACCTCCACCTGTGAATAGGTAAACTAGTAACTAGTTTGAATCAGATGCAACTTGTAAACATATAACTTACAACTTACCCATCAATACTGAGATCCAAATGTTAGTTCAGGTCCATTCATATCCCTTACAGTAAGCTAGCAATCAGACATACAAATAACAGTAATTAACTAATTATCCATTACTAAATCATAGTACACTTAAATCAGAAAATAAGGGAAGGATTAGAGTTACCCACATTTGATCCAAGCTAGGACTTAGGGTTTTACTTGGCGTGGTTTGGGTTGAACTCTAGCACACCTCCTGATGTTGCTTACCCTCCCATGGCTACCGTACGAAAACAGAAGGTCCACGGCTCTTCTTTTGTCCTCCCTTTACATCCCTTCTGTATCCTGCTCAGTTTCGGCGAGTCTACAACCCCTTCTTGGTCAATATAATCCACTTACGCTGTAGCGGTGGCGTCAAGGGTTGGTGGTTAGAGTTCCACCACCTCCTGTTCCATTCTTTCTGGCATTGCACAGGAGGGGTTCGGGTGAAGCCCTTAGGTCACTAGCCACCAGCAACTAGGTTGATATTACTTGTTGCCATGCCCCTCTCTTAGCATCTCTATGGTGCGTTTTCGGAAGAAGAAACCAAGGGTTTTGGGACAAGCACTCCCCCAAAAATCAGTGGATGGCTTTGTCCCTTTGTGTCCCCTTCTTTTCTGGTGCTTAAGTGTAATTTGGATTTTTAAAAAATTAAACATACCACTAGCAAGTCTTGGAATCTTTGTTGATTTTGTATTTTTTTATTGTTTGTCTAGCAGATGTATAGATTTTTTAATTTTCAAAATTTTATTTGGCAATGATAGGCTCATTACAAAACATATAGCAAAATATTGGCAACAACAAGGGCTGTTGTCGTACATATGCATAAATATTAGTAAGGACAAGCGTTGTTGCAGTACGCATTGCTAAATATTGACACCAATAAGAGTAGTCGTAATACATATGCTTGAATATTAGCAAGAATAAGTGTCGTTGCAAATATTATCTTCAAAATATTGCAATGACCTTTTCCATTACTAAAGTTTCTAAGAACAATTGAAAAAATTTGAAATGTAAGAAAGTGAAATTGGAGGTTATGGCACTAATAATTTGCAACAACCTAAATAAGTCGTTGCTATAATTACATTTTGCAATGACCTCCATTAGGTCATCGTAAAAACTCGTTGCAATAAATGCTTTTTCTTGTGGGAGATCAATATTCCAAGATGTTTTATTTGCATTTCTCACCGAAAGAAAGTACTAACAAACATAACATTGGATCAAAGATAAATGGAATTGCACAACAAAGGGAAAGTTGGCAGTGGTTGAGCATATGGTGCAGTTCTGCCACAGGCTTATTAGTGTTCAAGATGTCTCAAGTGACACAACCTCGAAAAACTTGGCCAAGATTCTCCTCCTTCACCCTACAAATTCGACGCCTCGTATGCACATCCTCTCGTAGCCAGGTCAACATGGGTGGAAAGAATGTTGTGATGAGAACTGAGAAGCATCATAAAAAAAAAAAAAAATTTAAGTTGGAGTTGTACTTTTTAAGCTCCATAATTCTTTAAAAAAAGTTTTAGAAAGCATTTGCAGGAGAAGGGGGTCGTTCCATGACCCTTTCTTGGGAATAATTATCTGAACACATTGAATATTCAAATCAAAATTTATGACGGGGACTTCTTGGGTTCAAATGAATAAAGATGATTGCACTAGCTATGTCATCATTAAACCAACCTTTGATCGAACCAACACTTCACCTAACTTCACCTTCTAACATCAACCCCTCCAGGCTTTAGGTTCTCAAACCCTGATAACAGGAGTGCAATAGATCCCCTTCAGCTTTAGCTTTGATATTCAAATCAAAATTTATGAGGGGGACTTCTTGGCTAAAGGAGGGAGTTGCATGAGTAATACCAGGCCTTCAAAATTTGTGCCAGGATCCCTAAATGAAGACTTGCCCCCAGCCAATGTTAAGAGAACCGACTCGAAGTTCAACCCAATCAGAAGAGTGGATCAATGGTTCAATCAGTTTGACTGGTTAGATAAGGTTAGATCGATTGACCCGCTTTATCGTTGAATCAAGTATTCGGGTTAGACCGATATGACCTGGTAGATAAATCACTACTAAACAAACTATCAGGAACAAAAAAGTGAAAACAGAAATATATTTTTAGTTGAAATATTACATATTTCCGTTAAATTACAAAGTGAAACAGCTAAATGCAAAAGGAAATGTATATTGTAAGAATAATTTACAAGGCCCAAAACAAAATACATTCTATGTCCCAAGTCAACAAATTAAAAGGAGCTAAATCTTAGGTTCAAGTTTGCTTCTAAACTCTTTCTTCAAGCAGCAACTGCGCATGTAGCATATAAACAATTTTCCCCTCTCAACAATTTTTTCTCTCTATCTCCAGTGTCACCGTTGCTCTAATCTGAGATGGAAGACCTTGCATTCTTCCTTGAGTTGTTGGAGGTGATCAAGATTTTCTTCAATTATGAGAATGGGGGGGGGGGGGGTAGGTTTGGGGAGAAAGCATATCTTTCTGCTTACATGCTCAATTTACTATGAATGACTTTGTTTTCAACTTTAATACAACCATAGATATCTAAGGAATTCGTGTTCGCTGGTCTATCCACAAGCCATACAACAGATGAGGTCCACAAGTTACACGCATGCGTACATATGATACATTTTCGCTAACACTCTTCAAAAGGTTTAAAAACAAGTCGTGAGTCAATAAACAAGTCGTGAGTCAATTCAATTCATCTGATTACGTCATTACAGCCAGCCATTAGCATAACCAACATTAGAGTTAGTCAGCATCAGCTGTAAAATCGGGCTCCGGAGGTTTTGGCAGCTTGACCAAATCCCGTGTGCCCTTAGACAGCCGATTCCTGTAAACCCCACGAAGAGCGTTAGCTGCGAACCTCGAAGCCAAAAGGGTAGCCCCAAGGCTATAAGAGCCACCACCGCCAGGATTCTTCAAGGCCTGGCTTGATCCTTCAGCTTCTTCCTCCTCCTTGAGGCGCTGCTCCATCATCTTCCTCTTCAGGTAACGCCGCCAGGCAGCTTGAATAAACCTGGCAGCCCACGTCCTCCACTGCTGTGAGTAGAACCGGAAGGTGTGCTGAACTTGACGACTGTGAAGCCGCCTAAACTGGCTAGCAACAAATTTGAGTTCCTCGGCTTCTAGGGCAAAGGCTTCAACCTCCATCAAAGCTCTTACTGTTCGGGTAGATGATGGCAGGTTGGACCCGGATTTGGGGTCCAATGCCCATGTTAGAAGCTCATCCCCACAAAAGTCCCCCTCTTTCAGTAAGCTGCGGTTCAGAAACCCGCTTCGCCCCCCATCCGTTGTTTCACTCTCGAGGCGGCCACGTATGATGAAGAGCATTTCATCGACCGGGTCACCTTCCCGAAGGATGTACGTGTTTTCGGTGTATAAAGTCGGCTTCAGCCGCTCGCAAATGGCATCCAGTAACCTTTCATCCATGTTTTCAAATAGAGGGACCTAAAATACCCAAAAACATTTTTATTAGCACAAGCTTTGTCCCCTGTCCTGCCCGCCCTTTAAATACTTTGTAAAATTGAGGGGAAACATGATACATTTGAGTTTGTAATGAGATTAGGCCCTCACTATAGCCTGCCAAAGGAATGGTAAATTTCACATAAGGGCAATTTTCTAACCATATGACACACGGTTACCGAGAAATCGATATGAACACTACATCGCGATTCTCATAACAGTATGAAATTTCAAGAGACTTCCATTTACATTGAAAGCCAGAAAGGAATAAAAATCCATCTGCAAAAAACAGCTCTTATTCTGAAAGGCATAGGAAATTACCCTCCGGACCAATGCCAGACAAAGATGACGCTTTATGTCCCTCCTCAGATCCTTTGGTAGACTGCGAACCAAGCTCTCTTCATCAACTCCACGTGTTTCAAGCCACTTATACTGATCATAACGCCTCACACGTTCCCTGAGTTCTTGCGGTAGCAAGCGGTGGTGCATCCATTGCTCTGAATCACGCCTCTTCACTCTCATTTCTTCGAGTCGAATGGTAAGAGACTGAAGATAAGTCTGCCAGAATGGACCAAATCTAATGTTTTAGCATAGTAATATTATCTCTGGTCAGTCTATCTCCATTTTGGAGAAGTTGAAATTGGAAACAAGCATAATTGTTTAGACATCAAGAAAGCTGTTCTTACATTCAAAGAATGAAGACCAAAAGAGAGGTTTTGTGCTTAATACTTGCTGTGATAACATACATCCTTTGTCAGGAAGGGAATATAAGGCCATTTAGGAATACAGCTTTGATAATTCAGCAACTTATGCATCAATGTAAATATCTAGTGGGATTATCTTTTTTGTCTAAGAAATGAAAAAAAGGAAGTTTCTTACATTTAGGGTGTGTTTGGTAGGGGGGAAAAATCATTTTCCTGGAAAATGATTTTTCTATTTTACGCCGTTTGGTAAAACAAGGAGAGGAAAATCATTTTCAGGGGAAAATCATTTTACCCCATTTGAAGGAAATTGTTTTCCCTTAAAAAAGTAGGGAAAACGATTTTCCAAGCTCAATTTTGTCTTTCGTTCTATTTTCTTTTAATTGTGCCTAGAATCACTCTATTTTCATTCTCATTTTGTCTCTCATTCTTCTCATCTTCTTCATGTTCATCATGTTCATCGATGATTTCCATCGTTAATCTCTGTAGTTATTTCTTGAGTTCTCTGATCTTGTTACAGTTGCCCTTTTGAAGAACTTCGCAATCTAAGACACTCATCGTCTCCCCGTTCATCATTTTCTTTAATCTGGATTTAATATCACTTAAAGTCAACTAGGTAATCCCTGGGAATAGTGAAAAAATTGAGATTCATTAATGTTGACTCTCTCTTTTGCTGGGTTTGTTACTGGGTATATTTCTTACTGATGTTTTGGGTTTGATTTTGAAGAGGAGCGAGAAACAGAATTCGTTGGCTAGGTCGGATCAGATTAGTGAGTAGGGAAGGGGGTTGACGGTAAAAATAAATAAAGTGAGGATGGGGGGTTCATTCTATCAAATAGCAAAAAATGAAGTGGAAAGAAAATGATTTTTCATTCTACCAAACAGCTGAAAATGTAAGTGGAAAATCATTTTCCTTTGGAAAATATTTTTCATGGAAAATGATTTTCTAGGAAAATTATTTTCCCCTCTACCAAACACACCCTTAAAGATTATCAATGTAAATATCTAGCTTTTGAACTAAACGCCCGAGCCTTGTGCTCTCACCTCAACCCCCCCCCCCAAGGCTTTGTACTGAATTTTCTGATGGTGTAATGAACACCCTGTTTAACAGACTCATTCTCACCTACTGTTCTTTCATTTACAAGTTTAGATGAATTTGTTCGCATTACTATTTAATAAGGAAAACAGATTTTATTGACTTAGAAATTAGAATGTAATGTACACAGAACATGCAATCCTCCAAAGGAAAATAAAGAACTGCAGGGCAATGCGCAACCCAAGGGGGGAACTGAGCAGTTGCAGCTCACAGTTGTGGTAAATTTTGATACTATTGTTGCAGTGTAGCAGGTGTTGTATAATAGGTAGAGAAACTTCAGCATGAATTCCAGTTGACAGTTCATAAAGATGCTTATGCACTATCAAGAGTTTTGGCTTTGTAACCTACTAAGCCACTCCTATAGACCCACAGTAACTGACGATATTGCCCATATTTATGGTACACAAACAGTGGACAAAAGTAATAAATTAAAAAACTAAGGAATAAACAAAAGAAATTAATTTTGATAATTTCTAAAATAATTGCATCCGAAAATGTCTAATCTAAGTTAGAAAAAGAAATGGCCATGTATTTTTGGGAATGCCTTGAAAGGGAATGAAAGTAGGTTAAAATACAAGAGAAGCAACCGGGGAATTGACGTTTGAACAGAAGGGGGAGGGAAAGCTGAGAAGTGCGAACCAAACAAAGCTGAATCAGATATTTTCAGTATAAGGTACCACCAAAGCATGAGAGGTTCTCAACAAGGTTTCCATAATAGATGAACACACAAAATGTCAGATTGCTGGAAATAATAATTCCATACCTGCATGTTTCCAATCAAAAGTGCAAAAAGAATGAGCCCAAATATAGCCAATGCAATGGAAAATATGACCTCCCCTGGATAAGTGCTAGTTTGAAGCCCCTGACCCAGTGTACTGCACATAGAAAAAACAAAGAGAATGGAGTGTCATTAAACTTTGAATACTAATAAAGGCAATGTCCAAAAGTGCCAATATTTCAACGTATAAGAGAACATCTATCTAAGAGTTCACATTCCCAGTGCACAGACCTTTATCACGGCATTTGCTATAGAAAAACGAGGATCCAGAAGACAGTGGCTGAGTCAAAGTGAAAATAGTTTCTTCAAATGAATGCGTGCCTTGCAGCAAATCAGTCACAAATTTGGAGCCCAGTGGACTGAATGGTAATAAATAGGGTGAGCTCGGCGGAAGGCGGGGGGGGGGGGGGGGGCGGCACTGCTTTGAACTCCATTGTTAAAGAACACATCAATACTTGCTCCATCAAGAACCACCATGTCAGTGACGGGGAGCAAGTGAGGGCGGGTCATTTCTACAAATTTCTGGTGTTGAATTTAAGTACATCAAAGGATAAACAGCAAAGCTACAATCAATTCTGGTCCTCAGAAAGTGGCCGGACAAAGACGGGTGCTCCGGAAGTCTTTCTTGGAAGATGACGACAACTAGAGATTGAAGGAGAAGCATGGCAGGCACATAAAACGTATGAGGTGCATCAAGACTCAGGCATGTCAGGCATGCAGACCAACAAGTGCTAGAGTCTGCAGTCCGCCTGATCATAAAGATTTCATCATATTGTGATTAGTGCTGTAAGCTATTACTAATGCGATTTTACAGTCGCCAATTGCATCGGATCACGAAGAACTACTTCATTGTCTCATTTTCCTGGTGGACCTGTGCATAATGACTCCACAAGTCACATGAAGATTCCAAGTGTGAGGCCACACAGCAAGTAGCGCATATGTGTGAGCTAGGCTCGTGGAAAAATGTATCTGCTGCTAGATAACGGGGGTACAATAAAGGGATGCACGTGGTGAGTGGCAATGGTTAGAGGCAAAATCATCAAAGTCCAAGAGTTCAACCTCTTTTAACAGGTCCAGAAATTCTATTTTAGGAATAGATAGGAACAGTGCTTACACAAAGACGGAAACAACTAGGTTTTTGTTGCAGGTAATAGGAATGGACTACAGGTAGAAGATACACATACTGAAGGAAAAGACGGTTCTCTTTGCAGGGATGAATACTGTTGGGGACGATTTTGCATCAAAGCTTTACCACAACTGACGGTGGTTGATGAAAGCAGAATTAATGTTTCAGCACAGCCACTGAGGGCCAGCGAGACACCTGCATGTAATACGGTATGGACACGAGACAGTTCTAAGCACACAATCCAGGTAGCCAAGATAAATGGCAGAGGACCAATCCGTTAGGATTACGAAGCAAATAAAGATGAGATTCTACCAACTCAATTTAGGTCTGTACAACAGCTTGGGTATATTATTTTCAGGTACAAAGAGGAACACAGATGTCCTCAACAGCTATTCTATAATTTGGGTTTGAATTTTTTCACCAGGGAAAGCTTTAAGAATTTTGCCAGGTTTTGCTCTAGGAAGAAAAATAGCAAGCTTGAGTCTTAAATCAGGAGTCATGGGGGCCATAGTCTCAACTCTTGAGAAAGCTGTCCATAACAAGGCTTAGCCTTTCTAGGACCTTTTCAGCTTCGCTTTCAGATTCAGAAGCAAAGCACCCTAGTTTTCACTTTGTTCCTGATATAATAAAACATTTCTATCCAGAATACACCTATATATGATAACGTGTTTAGAGAAAATTTACTCTGATGTCATTCCTATTCCACCCCATTTATGCCTATTATTTTGAGACAGCAGATCTCTGTCTAACAATTTTTCTAGATTCATGTACCAAGCTGAAGTAGTATAGGAAGCATGGCCCACCGAACCAAAACCAAGAAGGAAGCAGCATAACTCAGACAATCTAGAGAATCACTGGAACCAACACAGTTACCACCATTAGTGCAACTCCTGGCTACCTTAGGTGAGAACGAGGAAAGCCACTTAATACTTATCATGCAAAGTTAGCCTCATTTAGACGTAGTTAACAGTGGGTGATGCAAATCATGCGTTCACAAGCATTCCTGGAAACTGTGGACCAACATGTGGGCCTGAATATATAAATTTCACTACCCATTTAGTAGCACAGAGAAGCCAGTCTTGAAATGGGCAAGATGGATAGGAATGTAACTTCCAAACCTTTCTAAGCATGAGAAAACAAAGAAATTTGTGCATTAACAATTTGCATTCAGAGTAAATCCTACTGTAAAAGTTCATAATAATGAAATGACGGAGCATGAAATCAGAGCAGCTTCAGGAAAAAGTTATATCAAGGTAGCAACCCAATATGAACTGATAATGATCTTGATCCAAATTACCTCAAGTTTTGTAGCCCCCACCACAAACAGTAACAGTACTTTGATACGAAGCTCTTAGATGAGAAAATGCCAGAAGATAAAGCCTGTAGAAAGATTCCAAAGTCGAATGGTCCATCCTCACTTGCAGGGCAACTTGTATTAAGAGCTGAATCACGTATTGTGGCCCAACCATCATAACCTTTCATCTGCTGGTTACCACAGTAGAGGAAACTTGTACTGCATTTATCCTTATATTTATCGTCTTTACAGGCTTTCTGCCAACAAGCATCATTACGTTCGATACCTAATAGATACCAGAAAGCCCCAACTATCTGCAATAATTCCATCGAAAACACACATTACTCTGACATGCTCAACAACAATGCATAATGGTGTACAGGAAGGAAAATGCAAGAACAACAATCAAACAAAAAATGTTCATGTCAGAAAATTCTCAAATCTAACATATGTAACAAGGTGAAACGAACTCAGGTGAGTCTGACAATGATCTTCAAGAATAAGTTAAAAAAAAAGGTCATTATGTTCATTCCCCATGCAATCAGGCTAGTTTTTCCAATTCTGAATAACAGAAGCATTTTTAATTTGCAAGCATGAGTGGAGATACCTATGAAATGCACAAATAAACGGATCAAGGTTTTAATTTGCAATCATGAATGCACAGCCTTTGTTCTTGTTCATTAGAAATACTTGGCTTTTGTTGATATAGCCCTTCTGATGGGATAGCTTCTCTGTAGGATATTTGCCTGCAAATCATACTTTTGGCTTCTCTACTAAAATAATTTTTGTTTTTCCATCAAAACTTGCAGCAATATTTGTCCATTGTTTAAGCAGTGGAAAAGGATAATTTGAGAAACGATTTTTAATTCCCCTTTTTTGGAGAAGGGAAAAAAATATGTTACATATATCAAGACTAAAAGGAATGGACGCAAAGCCAGCATCCTACAAAAGCATATAAACATCTAAAATATATAGTACCTTCTAAGTCAGGCTAGTCAAAAACATCGAAAGAATAACAAAAGTTTCCATTGTCCAAAACATAGAGTATTGATGAAACAAGCATTCATGCACCCAGGGGCGGAGCCATGGTGCGGTCACGTTTTAAAAAATAACCCATAAGTTATGTTAAAAATAAATAAATACATTATATAAATAATGTTTGAGGTAATTGAGTGCATCAAAAGACGCTTGGTCTAGCGGTTGGATGGGCGTGCAAGTTTAAGGCAAGGGGCTGATGTTGCAGTTTCAAATCCTGCTGCTGACTTTTTAACTCAATAGCTCTCTCCTTTTTTTTCTGGCCTCACCCCTCATTCTCAATTTCGCCTCACTGCCTACACACCCAGTGGCCCACCGCGGCATGCCCATGCCCACTCGTGGTGGCCGATAACCGCTCTCAACTAGCCAAGCGCGCCTCTCCATCGCCCGCCCATTCAACGCCCCTTCCTCACCACCACCACCACCAAAACTACATTCGAAGATACAAACCCGAAAATCCTAGATCTAATTATAAGTATTTAGTTTTAATTTTAGCTATTATTTGTTAGATTTTCAATTGTTTAGCTTTTAATTACTTAGATGGTTAGATTAATTGTTTAAAACTTTAAATCGTTTGTCAATTGTGATTGTATGCGTTGTTCATTGCTTGGATTCACCACTAATTAGTTACAATTGTTGAATCTCCTCTACTTGCTTGATTGAATTTTTATGGTTTAGTTGAAAATGCATAGATACTTCAAAAAGTTGGCTACTAAATCATTATTTCCAGGACATGAAGGCCCGACGAGGACAATTTTCTTAATTTCATTAGCTTTGTAATTTCATTTTTATGACTATTGATAAATTTAAAATTCCAAATCGTATGTGTTTGAACCCGACCCCGCTTGATTTAATTCCTGCATTTGCCACTGCATGCACCGAAGAGGTGTGGAAGCAACCTTGAATCAGCTGGTACTCTCTGTCCAAATTTTCCAAACTATTGCATGGGGTATTACCAACCAAAATAGTCTTCTTTTTAACTTTCTTACCTAAGAAACCCTCCCAAACCAAGGAATGTTTCACAATAGAGAATCAAGCAACTCAAGAAATAAACAATTGAAAAATGACTAACCTAAAATTTAAAAAAAAAAAAGAAATACCCAATTGAAAGTAAAGATGCGAGCTTCAAATAATAAGATTTGACTGTGAAAATCCGTTGGAAGTAGAGATCCCATCTAAAAATATTAGGCAGTAGATTTCCCAGAGCAACCTCATTAAGGCTTGTTAAGAAAACTAACAAGAGTTTGTCAAAACAAAGATGAGAAAAAGGTTTCTCAAGGGAACATCATCATGGTAGTCATACCAAGAATTGATAGAAAACTCATTACCAACTTCAAAAGAAATTTTTCTTTGGGAAAATTTCTCCACACTTGTATTATAGTAAACCAAAGAATGCCTCACTAAAAAATCTTGTACTTATGCTGCCAAGGAGTGGTGAGCAGTCATTGCTTCTCAAACCTAGCGTCCAACCCAAATAGACTCTCTGCCATTATAGAAAAGCTATGCGCATTTGATTCCCTTTCCCAAAATTGCTGCCTAAATAGTATTCCAAGATATGAGAGTGGAAACTTTCAGTAATGATAATTCCTTCCCACCAACAAGAATTTGAATCAGCAATCTATCAAATTGATAAATAATCCGTCATCAGCAGCAAAATCAGAAATAAGGCTTAAGACAAATGCCTTAGGTTCTGCTCGCTTCAGCTTAATTTATCCTGATTTTTACACTTTTTCCAGACTTATCCAGAATATATTTCATATTTACCATCCTTTTTTAAACTATTCTTCCCAATTCGGGATCTCAGATTCCATATTTCATATAAAAGACGTTACCTTATCTAAACATAATGACTACAAAACCGATCACTATTAAAATTTTTCAGATTTCGGATTCCTCATTCCTCAATTCATATTTCAGTTCAGACCTTATTTGTTCATATTTATCCACATTTTAGATCCTAGACGTTGATCCCTATAAATTTTAAATGAACTGAAACTAAATGAAACAGGACATCTAGATAGAGAGAAATAGGCCCTTATGCTATAACAGATGGCTCTTTCAAACATCCTATGGATTGAGAGAGCTGCCAACATGTGCTGGTCTAGGCAAAACCCATTAATGGACTAACCTAGGTTGCTGGGACTTAGGTACCAATGCAGGTTCAGATGTTTGTGTTCAGCTCCTCTTGGGCCATATTTCTTTTGAACTTGCTCATATTATTAATTATTCTGAAAACAAGTTTCCCTTCCATTCATGCCTTTTCTCTCCCCTTCTCAGCCCCCCTCTCCTCCCTCCTCTTCTAACTTTTATGTCAGAAGCCCAGAGTCCTAGTCTTCAAATACATTTCCCCCATAAACTTCCTTCTAAATTTGTTTTTTGCTCTTCCATGCTCAAGTTCTATTTTGCCACGAATTCTCGACTTATGTCACACATCCTAATCCTAATTATAAAAAAGGTGCATAGACCATTTGACATGAATTTAGCGGAATATCTTTTTATCTATAGATCTCCAAAATTCCAACTGAAATTGTCCTCAAAACTTCCTTGCTACTTTTTCAGGCTACAACAAAAATAAAGAGTTAATACCCTTGAAAAGTTTTATCACATTCTCATGCTACTCTTCTACAAGGAGTTTTCCAAGAAAATATGCACGAAAATTGTGAGGATGGCTCTCATTTTAGCATGTTCCAATATATATTTACTTCTCACATTTTTTTTCTTTTCTTTTTTTTCTACTCCCGACAAATAAATAAGACTTTGCATACGGAAATGCCAAACTTTTGGCATAGAGTAACTGACTACAGAGCCTTCTCCTTCAGTTACCAACTTTCACTCATCCACACCTTTAGATGAGCAATCAGAAGCCAAAAATTCTGAGTTAAACCCCACATGAAAACAGAGAGAAAAGACAAAACAGACAAACAAAAGACAAAACAGGTAAAGGCAATTATCATGTCTAGTCTCTACACACCTCCAAACTCACTTGTTGGCAACATCATCAACTACAATTGTAGCGTACTAAACCAATATGGCCATTTTTGTCCACTACTTCCTTTTTTGTGGAATAGAAGGCAACCAATGGGCAACTGTGTCATTTAGGGACAAGGCTACAGGCTGCTACATATAAGCACAGCTCACCTACCACCCAAACCCCAACCAAAAAAATTAAAAAATAAAGGAATTCTCGGGTAAGGATTTTTCTTCTTGAAAAAGGCAGTTATCAGCATCCTTGGCCTGTCACTTGAGTAATCACCATTTTATATTAAACCCACACCTTCCCATCCTTCAACATTCTACCGAACCAGAAGAGAAACTATTGATTAACAGAAGCATCACAAAACTACATTACTACAAAGGAGAGTTTCAAGTGGAGCCGCTGCTTACATGGCTACAAAGCATGTAGAGTAGCAGATAATATGCAGCACCAGCCCATGCAGTCTCAGCAAAGACACCTGACGTCCTTTTTAATTCTGAATGCAGAGGTAAGATCCTCACAAATCTAGGGATATATTGAAACAAGACTATGTAGAGCAACGCCTGTTTCGTAGCAAATACATCGGAGCCTTTGGATGTCTGTAGATACCTCCAAATAACAATCTGCAAACACGAGAGATTCAAAAAAAACAAAATGAGTTTTACATACGTATAATCTTATTGCTCTGCAAGATACTACCACCTAAAGTTTTAGTCCTTTCAAAGACAACTCAAAACAATAAGAAAGTCATATCAATGCAACTTTTCACTTTTTTTTGATAAGGATATCAATGCAACTTTTCACTTTTGGTATCCTATTTCTATCATATGTGAAGAAATATTATGATAATGCAATTGCAATAAAGTAATTCAATTTCATACATTAACTACAATTTATTTATTTTATCCTTGATATTTTAGAAGTTTTAACTTGATGATTTTATAATAATTTGCAAATTACTAACATTAACACATAAAATTGGACTTTAAAAAAAATCCCATGCTTTGGAACTAGCTTAATGATGATGCTTGCAAACCAGCAAATGTCTATTGCATTTGTTACGCTCATCGGATTTTTTTTAAAAAAATAAATGTTATTCATTATTGTTCTTACAATTTTTATTTTTATATATTTCTAAAAATTTTAAAAAATAGTCCATACGATTAATTGTTTAACATGAAATTACACATATTTTGACTTAGCATGCCATTGCCCATCAGTCACAGCCACACATTACAAGTAGGTGATACTAGCAACCAAAGGTCATAAATATGACATTCAAACCTGTGGCAACGGCAGCACTGCCAGAAAATCAATGATGAAATTGCCCCGTAAGTAGCGCTTTGCAATCTGTGCAGGATCAATGACAAGTTCACCTCGTCCAAAAACTCGGGATGATGGAGCAATATATGCAGTACGGAACTGCAGAGCCATATGGATAAGATAAAAAACATCTATAATAGTGCGCACTGTGGTGGCCACAATTGCTAACTTTCGGTCTATACCCAGACAGTTCGATGTTGGATTAACAATTGGAAGATAGAAGAAAAAGGGGTCCACAAAAACAGCCAAAATACATGATACCATGAAAAGCCTATTGCAATGTTGAAGAAATTTGTCTTGTGGATCAAAGATCTTTTTCTCAGATACTTTGAGATCCTCAGGAAATACGGCCCGAGAAACCCCAAATCTAAGTGATCTGCCAATTGATCTTAGACCCTCAGACCCTTTCATCATTCCTCTCTTAAAGGAATTAGAAGGGGTATTGATAGCAGGTTTAGCACAATTAAGCTTCTCAATGCCAAATCGGCCCTTCTTCACTCCATTAGAATCAGAAGACACTCTAGAATCCAAGTCATCCAGCCTATTATTAAAAAAAAGGCAGAACCAGATTAGATCAAACTTGTTCAGATAAATAAAACTGAAATGCAACTAACGATGTTCCTACTCAGTAAGGTTAACAACAAACTGCCAAGTAACTCATTTTCCGTCATGTTTTCCAGACTAGTATTTCTCTTATCAACCAAATGAAAACAGCGATAAGATTCTACACAAAGTGCACAATACACCTGCCATTGTTTCCCATCATAAGGTAAAATCGCAAAGATCTTATTGTCATTTCATATCAAGTCCAAAGATGCTCTGGAAAAGACATATCAAACACGCAGTTCGAGAAAATGAGAGATCAACTTCTTATTGGTTGTTTATATTTGAGCTTTCTGCAAGAATCCTCCTGATGTGAAAAGAATCATATTTGAAATGGAATAGGAAACTGACAAGGAGATGCAAGGGGATTGGACAAGATCATCCAACGCAAAACTTCGCCCAAAAGAGAAAAAAAAAAGATCTTCTACGGCCTAGAAAATCGCAAAGAGCTCTAGCATGAGAACTATGACCATTGCATAAAGAGAATAAGCCTAAGAGTGATAGTTTCGAATTTACTCCAGGAAAGAACATATTTCTGCAACTATGGAGATGAAGTCATCAGCTTCATCCTCCTTAGGAACGTTAAAATCCTTTCCCCCTACAAGGAGATACTCCTGTCATGGTAATTTTCTACTTATTGGTTTCCAATTAAGCTGTCCTTGCTTTCAAGTGTCTCATTTCTTAAGCCGCAAAAATCGAGACAACTGGAGGCCTAGTTGTTCAGTGTGGTAAAAGTAAAACAGAAACAGAACAATAATGAAATTAGATGAAGGCCACACACCACGGAATATTTTTATTAGTTTTGGTCATTCTATAGCTAATATTAAGATATGATATAATAGTGAATTAAAAGTACTGCATAATGGCGTGGTTGTCCATTATCTTAGGAATTATTTAGCTTACAACCAGTGGGCATAACAATCCTAGTAATAAAGTACCATATTCTCCCCTTTTTTTGCACGGGAGGGGGAGTTGCAGGCGAAGTTTTAAAGACTATTATATTCTCTCCCCTTTTCATCAAAGTTGAACTAAGAGGCTCGTCTCCTTCACCTTGTCTAGTGCCTCCCCTTTTCCCGTCTCCGACTAATATCCCTCTCCCTTGTTCTAAATCATCAAGTGTAGGTTGAGCCTATCGTTATTACTGCCAAATTGAATCATTATCTCCAACTCTTCCTCTCACTAAGACCAATTTTGCTCAGATTTCACTAGCCTGTTTGCTTGCAATTCTTTTTAGATAAATCATCTTGCCTGTTGAACACAGATTATTACTGGTAATGCCCACAAGGCCACAAGGTACATGATAAATTCATGGGTTGCAAATGTGCTCACATGTGTCTTCTCTCCCGCTTTGACAAAGCAAAAAACCTTAAAGGAACACAACAGCTGGGGCTAGGTAGTGCAGCACCATATTGATGATGACTGCAAACTTTCCTGCCCTTTCAGTGGTGCACGTAACCACATAAACAAAACCATGTCAGAATCAGTACCTCAATATATCAAAATTTCACCCCTTATCTCGTTGGAAGCCATCAAACTAGGTCACCTAGTCAAGCATTAGAACACAGATGGTATAAATTTAGCAACACTTTTCCCTCGGGATCTGTTTCAGGAAAGGGATAATGTGCAACTTCGAGTTGTCACTTATATCTTTTATGGAAATGGCAAAGCCACTCGGAAAATTTTTGAGACAAGTATTCAATTAGTTCGTACTTATTTAGTATTGAATTGGAACCAAGACAACAAAAGTTCTTCTCTCGAAGAGGCCCGAGCTTCATTGATAATCATATAGTTCATGTGTCAGTTACCAAGTCCAGATGAGCAACCACAATTGCTATCTATATCTATGTTACCTAGACCCAGGTATCAATCCAAGTTTTCGACTCATCAAGTACAAAAATTTAGGACAAAGGGATGCTGTGCAACATTTGGACACAGGTTCGGGGATCCAACCTTATAAAACAATATGGTCCTTTGGCAGTTTGCCCCTTCTATGTTGGCTATATTTACTTCATATAATCTACTAGGGCGTACAAAGACATTTTACAGAAAAACGATGAAATTATTAAAAGAGCTCTAAGCTCTCAAGAGAGACCTAAATTTATTAACAAAACCCGAAATTTTTAATAGATCCCTCAAATTTTTATGTCTAGTGGATCTCCTTAAATTATCAGTACAGCCTGTAACCTTTAGATAAAGATCTGGCACTTTTAGAAAGAGCTCTTATAGTATGCCTTGAAATTTTCATAGCAGATGGATTGAATACAAGCATTGAGTAGTATTCAGTGTACACAAAATGAAGTTTCTGTAATAACTTTGGAAGCACAGTATATGATATAACGATATTTTCATAATTATGTACATATGCCATACTAGATGGACGCCTCTAGTCTTTCAAGAATATAGACTAAGTCACACAAGACCAAACACCCCAAAGTCCCCCCTAAGCTTTTTTTTTGGGTTTTTTTTTTGGGGGGGGGGGGGGGAGGGGGAAGGGTAAGCAGCCAGGGAGGCCTACACTGCAAACAAAGTAAAAGACATTTTAGTAAGGTGTTTTGTTAAGCCCACTTACAACCTAAAGGTGAAAAGTTCTCCAAGAGACTTTGTTCTAGTTTCCTGCATGAAAAGTTTAAGATTGACAAATTTATAAAATAGGCAGTAGAATACCACACTATTTTATAATCAACGATCTCCAAATTTTGCCAGTGCTAGAATTTTCAGAGGTCTGAGCTTTATACTACCCCATCTGAAATATTATTTTCCAAAGTCATGTCAATATTCACATATAAGCCTTACTCAACCATCTCTGAACTTTCCAACCTATATTTCTGTCAACTTGTCAATCACCAGCGGTGGATCATGTAGGTACCATATGAATTCTATCATATCTATCTGTAAAATTGAAGTGACATAAACTGGCAAGGAGGCGAAACAAGTGATGCACCAATTGACTTAAGAAATGAAGTCAGATATCAGCACATTTTTCAGTAGATAAGCAGTCACACAAGAAATAAAATTCAAAGGCAGCTCCCCAACCAAGCACTATTGTTTACAGAGTACATGGATCTCCAGTTAGCTTAAAGAGCCCAGGACTCACAGTAGAACATATTCATACCCCATCTGTTTGAGACTCCCATAACATTCCTCTAGGAAACTGAAATGTAAGTAGAGCATCGATAACTCCTTGTAGATCTAATAAATTCGCTCGAATCACTAACCCATGACTATGGATGAACAGGAATTTATATCTAAAAGGGGGTAAAAGCATTTTGAATCCCTGACCCAAATGCTATTACTACAGAGTACAAGCCTGTCATATCTGACCCTCTTGTAAGACCTTCATGCTTTTTTAAATGAGTTTAGTATATTCTAACTCCTGTTTCTTGAAGGCAACATCACTTTCATAAGGAACCAAAGAAGACGGTCATTAAATTGGAAAGAGACCACAAGGGTCAGACATATACAGAATTGCTACCTCACAAACTTGTCCTTCTGACCATAGCCACAATCGAACATCATTGGCCGTTGGACACATGTACAAGCTGCAATCAAACAAACAACACAAATCAGTGACAGACAACTAAATAATCTTGCGATGCACTAACTCTCAATACAACCCACAAACCCTATCATCAAGACTCACAAACACAAGACATCATTCTGACAATGTTCCCATAACTATAGTCCAACCTTCCCAAAAATAGACCCTAGAAATGCCACTTCCGCAATTTTAAGCACGATAATATGCATAAACAAATGGTTGAAGATTGTCCCCGAAATCAAGAAGTCAACCCAAGACCGTCAATCAGGGAAGTATGGAGTACGTTGATCTTTCTGTTACAATCCCTCCCATAAGAAAGTTCATCTTCTCTAGAATCATACCATTTCAACCCTCAATTTTCGGCCAAGAGACTATATTACGCTGACAAAAAATCTAACTCTCCAAGGACAGTAAAACTTGTAAATCAACCTACAAAGATCGGTTACTTTCCACCAGATCCTTCAGGATCAGCAAATTGGACATGACGCAGAACAAGAAAACAAATCAAAATTAGTAATACAATTGACACCATAGAACAACAGTACAAATTGAATGAAAACGAAAAAGGTTACAAACACAAGAGATACCTAAGGAAATCGCAAAATATACAGACTATTTTTCAATTTCTGACACTTCCAATTTGCTGAACCGCGAATTTCTGGTATCCAAGTTGGAGAGATAGCAAGTTGACTAAAAAGTCTTTGGGTAGATGAAAGAAATTACAGTGCCTGGAGCAGCAATGGAGGAGAGAGAAAACGGCGTCAATGAGAATTCCTCGGATTTGTAATAGATAGAGAGCCCCGGGGGGGGGACGAAGAGCGATGGATAGACTTTTTGTGAAGGGTGGCGAAGAACAAGGAAGTGGATTGAAGCGCCGGCCGCCGGCTCGTGGACCGCGTAAGCACTTTGTATCGCCAAGTTCTTCGTGCGCTTGCTCTCTACTTTTTTTCTCTCAATTTTCTATCCCGTGAAAGTTGGGTTGGGAGTTTTCAGCCTAGTTGTGGAAAGTTGGTTTTTTTTTTTTTTGGTTTTGGGGGTCTCTTGATGGTTTGACTGATAGCAAAATTTGTTTCAAGTGGCGATTATAGTTTTGTTATTAATAAACTGATAAATACTCGTGTGTTGCTGTGAGATCAATTATTTGAATAAATATATATGACTAATGAATAGTATGGAATAATTATCTATTATAAAAAAAATTAAACATAAAAAGCAATAATCCAAAATTATAAATTAGATGTATTTTCAAATGGCAACCTATTATTATTATTATTATTATTATTATTATTATTATTTTGTTGTTCTTCTTCTTCTTCTTCTTCTTCTTCTTCTTCTTCTTCTTATTACTATTATTATTATTATTATTATTATTATTATTACTATTATTATTATTATTATTATTAAAGTTTAACTACCTAATTACTGCATTAACTATATAAAGGGTATAGAGGACCGCATTCATTTACTTTTATTATTGAATTGTTTTGAAATAGCATCCTATAATTATTTAATGTGCATAATATAAAGATAAATCAAGCATAATAATTGAAAATTTTAATCCATAGAATACACAATATGTTATGTTAAAAATCTTTAATGAAGATAACAATATCTTAACCCCCTTCTTGAATTAGGGGAGGATTAATATCTCAAACCATGATTTGTATGAAGATATCTATAACCCCTCCCTTGGGATGGGACAGATGACTCCAACCAATTTTCTGAGTAAGCTTGGTTAAAAAGAAAAATATTGTCTAGTTAAGACTCGCGCATTACCCCCTGAAGTAAGCTTTTGAATAAGCAAATGGAACTTTAAAAGTATTATTGAATAATTGTTAGGTTAACATCAATACGTTGATAAGAACAAATCATGAAGATTTCAATCCAGCTCAAAAGATATGGGATAAGCAGTGAAAACACGATGAAAGCATAAGATTTGAAGAAAATAATTACGTAGTGCATAATATGAAAAGAAACCCACAAGAATACAAAATGTTTAATTGAATAAAGCACATGTTCAAGTGTAAACGATAGTGAAAATAAGAATGAATTAAGGTAGATGGCGTGGGAGTTAAGCAAGGGTCAGGCTACATCGATTCTTCTTCCGGCTGTATTAAGAACAAAAAAATAGTCATAATTAGATTTGAAATATATAAACGCAGAGGTAAAATGAAATCTATATGCTTATATTTTTATCACCTAGAGAAATAACTATACTCGCGATGCCTCAAGAAAGACACTTCTTCTTCCCAATCAACTGATGTTATGACATCGATGGAGGGTTCGATTTCACCTAATCGAGGAGGCTCCACTACAAACACTCATGGCTTTTCTAGGTGATCGTCCAATATGGAATATAATGTAAGCTCAGCTTGTGGCTGCATATGTTGCAATTTAAGTTTATTAATTTACCTAAACCCTTAGGTATGAAACACCAAGTAGAAAACACTACAATAATAAGGTCACCATAGCTACATATCCACTTAAGACGTTGGTAGTAGTATGAAGAAGAATTGCTGCAGCATCTTGAAGAACGGGTGAAGTTTTAGTGCCTGAGCTATCTCTTATATCAACTTTGAAAAAAAAAATCTAAAAGGTCAAAGAAAAGAATAAGGCGAACAATCTATCATATAATTCAGCGCATCTTAACGATTAAAGGTTAAATGATACCAATGCCACAAAATGTATACCTTTGAGAAGTTGAATCTTATGAATGTAGACATGTATAATATGGTATATTTAGGTCAAACACATAATTACGGGAACACAAAGGGCGATCGGGACAAGACGCATAAACAATTGGGAAAATACTTTCGACATATGCGAAGACGCGATAATATGAAACATGCAATTGCACATATATTATAACACAATAGACAAGTTGGGTCTAGTTGTCAAAATAGATTATATATAAAGTAGCACAAGAACTCTAATATTATACTATAAGTAACCGATACATTATGCAATGCAAAGTATTCGGTAAGCATGATTCGCCTAACAACGAATAGCTTCTCTAAATTAGGGATTTGCAATCTTATCCAATGTATAAACTACAAGCGTTGTTGAGCATGTCCATCATCAGCGCACCTAACACATACATATAATACGATTGATCATAGTTATACATTTTTTAAAAAATTTAGAAAATAATTGGTGATCACATATTAACGTGAACAATAATACGGGATTCAATATACCATCCGTCAAACTCTAAATTATGTTCGATTGGTGGATTAATCAATAATTTGCTTCTAGGTGTTGTAGAGAGCATGATTCCTAGGGAATATATTACGATATATGTTAATATGGTAATCAAAGATAATTCGAAATGGAAGAGAAAACAGAATGCCTAATGTAATTGTTGGAAATGATAAATAATACACACACCTTTGTACCCTTTTGCAAATAACCTAGATGCAAGCAATACATTTTCAAAAAATAAATTATGGGAGAGATAGTTGCCTTCAATTTTAGCAAAATCTCCACATAAGGTGAGTTTCAATGCCTACAAAAGAAATAATAATCTAGTAATAGTATCTAGTAAGAAACTGAACGTTTAAACATTAAGAACAACATAATAAAAAGGTCAAGGTATAATTTGTTGGAAGCATATATTGCATATCACAAGTAAGCACATCTCGTTTGATGGTTCCCGCACGTGTCATTTCAACTTCGGAAACAACAACTACTAAACCAATGATGTCTGCACAACGAATTTAGTAAGAGGCATGTACAGGGGGGTTGAATACTTCACAAAATTGTAGTACACTATATTTACCTATTGTTTGCACATTGGGCGTAAATGTGTAGAGACATCAAGAAAAGGAGAGAAAAGGAACAAATGCTGGGAGGTGGTGGCATCGGATTGCATTGTACTCATCAAGCAAATCTAGTCATTGAGTCTTATGAGTGAAAAACAACTTCATGTTGTTGTCCATTATTTCTTTATCCTTAAGTGTGGTCGTACTTACTGAGAATCCAGAGATGCGATATACTCGACCAATTTTCAAAATAATCATCCACCTGTCGCTTTTTTTCTATGATGGCGCCTAAAATCTTGTTACACTGCCAATGCATAAGAACCTATATTACTAATAAATTTAAATTAATGGGGAAAGCAAAATAGTTGAGAAAATTGAAATACCTCAGCTTCCATAAAGATAACCTTCCAAACTCTATGATTGCCATATACTCGAACACTCAGCGTTCTCATCAAGCGTACAAAAATGCATATAGACATAATATAATAGGAGATGTCACTAATTGGTACAAAATCAAATGAGGGATATGTCACCATGCCTGTAACGGTACATAATCAAGTGGAAAGTAAGTCCAATAATCGACAAAATATGTTTATTAACTTGACCAAAGTGGCACCATAGCCTAAAGTGAGTTATCTAGTATACTTATAAAAAATAAATTGGATACATTAATGACAACATCAACATTTGTTGTCATTATTCACAAAAATGTACGCCTAAATGAGTATCGATTTAAGAGGAAAAAATATATTCTTTATGATTTTGTGGTATTATGTGAATATCATTCTGTTTATGAAAATTTTAATTTTTCTTCTTAAGATATAGAATGTGAGGCCATTTTTTTTTTTAAACAAAATGCCTCCATAAAGCAGAATGGTAATAAAGAGAGGAATCCTCACTAATAAGCTAAGGAAAAGAGAAAGAGAGAGAGAGAGAGAGAGAGAGAGAGATGGAAAAATTGTCTACTTCATAATCCACACAACATTGTTCAGCCATAATGTATGCACTAATTAAAACAATAAATATAAAATATACATTTGCATTAATCACGATGAGGTACGTCACTGAAGATTTCTTTGTATAGAACATTCTTGGTGACATTATTAGGGATATCACTCTTATTGCAAATTAAAAATTTTAACCCAGATGGGGACTTAACACGAGAAACTGCAACATAAAGTTGTCCATGTGAGAAAACTAGTTTCAGAAGGTAAACCTCAACGTACATGAGTGTTTGACCTTGACTTTTATTGATGGTCATTGCGAACGCCAATTTAATTGGGAATTGACGTCTTTTTAATGCAAATAGTGTGTCATCTACAGATGGTGTCAAGTCAATACGTGGAATAATCACTTTTGGCCCAATATAGTGACTAGTAATAATCCTCACTTCCAAAACCTTACTCCCAAGACATTCAACAATTAAGCATGTCCCGTTACACAACCCCAAATGTGGATCAAGATTCCTCAGCAACACCACAGGCGCACCTATTTTTAATTGAATTTCATGGTTGGGCAAGCCTGAGAAAGTTAACCCATGTAATATTTTTGGTGGGTGAATGTCATCAATGTCGAGATGTTCACTGCTCTCCTAAAATGTATCTGAACTCAAGTATGTGTGACAACCTTAAGGAAGCATTCCTAAAATTTGGGCGTTGAATTGATCAACATCATTGTTTATAGTAGCAAGTATGCAACATTCATGCATGTAAGAACCATCATTGTATCTAGTAGATAACTCAGGGTAAATTTCTGATATTAAGTTGTCCAAACCATGATTGCCATTTGGTATGAGGAACTCATAAGGGATTTGTATCCAGTTGGCTTCGCTCCTTTCCTGTAATGATACACCTTCCAATGTTCAATTACCAATACGCAAGATCTGCTTTGCAAAATATCGCAACCGCTCATATTCATCGTGGTGTAGGTTTGGATCCCTAAGTTGCATGTTGATCCGTAAATGCATGACTGTGTAATAAGGCCAGAAACATGATCTAGAAATTGATTCCGCAACTGTATCTACTCTTCCACCTTTTGTGACAACAGGAAGTACTTGCCTGAAATTGCCACCAAACACAAACAATTTTTCACCAAATGGTTGATGTTGACTGCCACATATATCCTTAAATATACGATCCACTATTTCAAAAACATGACGGTGCCTCATTGGTGCCTCATCCCATGTTACAAATGTTGTTTGGTAGATCAACTCAACCAACTCTGTATGCTAGAAAAGAAGTAATATGATGTGTTCGTAGCATTAACAGGGATCTTGAACATTGAGGGAGCAGTTTTCTCTAAGGGTAATAATAACGCTGCTATTCCAGACGACTTGACTAATAGAATAATTTTTTCTTTTGAACGAAGTGCAGCAATAATAGCTTACCAAACATAGGTCTTGCCTGTTCCACCACTACCATATACAAAGAAGCATCCTCTTTCATTGGAATCGTCCATAGTAATAACATTTTGAAACACCTCCCGGTCGTAGGAGTTTAATGTAGGAAACAACAAATTTAAAGTAGCAGCTTCTTTGTTAATGTCATAATCTAGTAACTCCCTAACTAGCCAATTTCTAACTTGTAGTGTAAAATTAGAAGAGCTCAATGGCATCGGAGGGAAGTCTTTCAGGAAACGACCATTTCTATTTAGAATAACCTGCAATTCATATAAACCAAGGTTTTTCCCTTGTTTAGTACTTAAATGCAAGTTATCATCCCGATGTTCACGTTGCAATCTTCGTTCCAAGTTATCAATCAAATCTTTCCAGTGACCTTCCCACAGCATGTCAGATTGTGAAATCTCATTGTACATAAGCATGGAGCAAAACATACTCCATAGTTGCGCCCCACTAGCCCATGTCGCTGCTTTTATAAGAGCATCAACCTATTCACTATTATCACTTACCAATCCCCTTGCGTAGCAAGCTTCACGGAATGTAGGATACAATGTGCCATGAACTGTTCTCAAGTCATAAAAACACGTGGCCCCACAAAACAATAGTAAGCAACATTCTCTAGAATATCGCTCTCCCGAGGTAGGATTTACAATGGAAGTCTTCCGATACATACCCGCTGTTGACGTCCGATCCACTTTTTGACACTTCTATTCCAAACATAATACATCGGAAATTCAACGTATGTGTATTACTTTGCTTCAAGGTCTTCCACATTAACTTGAATTCATGACGTAAGCATACTAATTCGTTGTCCCACCAAATGGAGAACATCATCCAAGTCATCATCTTCTTTGAAAACAATGTTATGCTGCCTGGCAAATGATACTATAGCATTTCAACAAATGGATACCAATGTGTTATTTCAAACTCAAATATTTGCCACATGGCATCTATAGATGATAGGCATCTACCATCTACGTATTGCGTAATCTCATCCACTTCTGTATGTTGATGTTGGCCTTCTTCTCTATTAGGCTCACTATTTTCCTCTACGACAAATGTAGCTCGATCGGGACCTTTATGCGTATACCTATGAAGGTATTTGATAACCTTCTTTTGTGCACAATGCTCAACATTGATGTGTGCATTATACTTCACACACAAATCACAGCTATATGGAACAACCCACTAATTATAAATCTGGTCGCCGCTAATAGTAATCATTGTGCCATCATCTCTACATCGATATCTAGCAAACCCATTTTATTCAATAATTGTGTTGTTAGGAAAGGCCTTAGGGTAGTGCTTATTGCACATTGATCCATCCATATAGGGAAGATAAGGATTAAGCATGCCACATGACCCATGTATCATGTGCTTTGTAATAGTTTCATATGCAAGCAGATTGCAACGCCCCCTAATTAAGCATGTTTCTCTATTTGCAATCACTATTCTGGTTCCCTCAATTAAAACTGATAAACTCAATGGTCGGGGCATTACCGCCATCCAAAAGGACAAGGCTCGAAGCATGTGTACTAGAAATAACGTAGTTAGACATAGCTTCAACCATACAAATTCATACCTGATCAAACCATATACAGTTAACTATTAACCAACATAAGGTTTATACACCATAGTAAAATAATTCACCATATAATCGACACCTTCATCCACTGAAGATTTCAAAATACAGCTTCAAAATATGCATGTAGTATGTCACTGTTGATCCATCCAGATTTCCTTGCTCAGCTTATTTCCTTCAGTTTGTTTGCTAGCATGAGGGCGATTCACTAAGTATTTGCCTAAAACAAAACATGAAAAATATTTCGAAATGTGAGCCGAAACTCAGTACATACATTCCTATGTTGTTAAAAGATATACGCATAAATTGGTTGGGCGCCTGCTTTGCAATTCATTTTAAGTTAAAATAGTGAATGAGATGAATGTAAACTGCAATTGCTAGTTGTTATCCAATAGTGAACCCCCTTGATGTTGTTACGATCTATGGATATGTGTAAACCTATCAAGCCGATTGGGGGACCTAACCTTAAGCCGGGCAGGTAACTGAAGGGCAATGCCCTATAACTGATAACTGACGGGGTAACTAATTATGTGACAAATCACTGATTAAATTGATTCTTAATGTACTTACCAAAATATTATAATTTTGATAAATACGTGCTGATTTCTAAAGATACAGGCAGTGAACGTACCTGAAGTCTTTAAAATACAATCTCACTTGATAATACTTATACACAATGGGAAACGATAGACTAGGCTTTGTTTTTGCTTAAGAAATGTAGTTATAGGTAAATGCAGTTAGTAAACAACTTTCACTCCCATAATTTGTAACTTTAATGCAAATTGATTAATTATAAGGGTATCAACGATTCAAACAATTCAATATAAGATAAGTTATACTAAAATAATTTTGAAAAATAAATAAGTTAAGGTCATTGAACTCGAAGTAAAACAAATTGAAGCAAAATAGACCAAAATGAAATACTTGAGGTGATAATGAAAGGACTTTAATGGATATCAATGGAATATAGATTTTTAATGTTTCTGAAATGAATAATAAAAGGTTCAATGCTAAGATGGGTGTTGTGAGGTTCATGCAAACTTATATAACCCTAGTTTGACCTGATAGACATCGATCTTGAGTCATTACTCTCCCTACTTCTCAAATTTCATTCTCGTGCCCATTTAACTCAGTTTTCCGGCCTAAGTAAGCTTCTACATACAATCAAAGTTGTTGAACTCACTAAACTTTGTAATTTATTTGGAATATCCATAATTATATAGAGACTCTTGATAATATTTCTAAATGTCACAATCTCTTTCTTCCCTCATAATATTGTTTGAAGGTCTACTTTAGAAAATCAATATCTTTCACCCCCCACCTCCAATGAGCTATAAAATGCCAATATGAAAATTTTAAGAAGTTTCGCAACACTTTCATTCATAGTGAGAAACATAATTCCCATAATAGGGTTTCTAAAATTGGGCTAGAACACAACCATGCACAACTTCGATCTATCCTGCGCAGTCTTAGCAAAATGGCCATAACGTTTTCCACATAACTCAGAATGAAGTGATTCAAAAGGAATTTGAAAGATAACTCATGGATCTATCTACCCACCAAAAATTACAATTTTTTAATAGGCCAAGTAGTATCAGTTTAATTGCAAAGAGACCCCTATTTCTGGTCTATTCATAACCCTACTGTTCTTGTTTTTCCCCTTTTCTTCACATAATTCCCCTCTAAAATCACTTCTTAAAATCATTTGACAAAGCCTTGTTCCTTATCATCACCTTACTCAAAAGTTACTCCATAGTCATCTACATCAAATTTTCAATTCTTCTCTTTTTCAAAATCACTCAAAACACATCCATAAGCTTACTTATTTGCATAAATGGGCAAAATGACCTTTTATAATCAATTGAGAAAATTTTCATAATCCACCCCTTTATACAAAATCACCTCAAGTGATTTCCCAACTTAAACAACACATCCAAGATTCATTTCTTTATCCAATTATACACAAATAATATACTTGATGCTGGAAATAAATCAACCCACGCTTGATCACCAAAACCCTAACTTATGACCAACTTATTCTTGTATTTAAACTCACCCAAACTCAACATATACATCATGATATCCATTACTAATGCCAAAGATCATAAAAATCAAGTACCAAAATCCAAATCCATCATTTCAAACTCAAGCTTGCATGCTCATGCATAAACTCAACCCTGGCATGCTTTTAAGCATAACCAACAAATTAAAACATCAAAATAATATGATCAACAATTAAAATCCACAAAACAGGAATCAAAACTAAAATCAACAAGATAGGCGATAGCGCTGCTCACTTTGAGCTTGAAAAAGAGGGTGTAATTGATGTTTGAAGGGTGTGGGGATGTGGTTGGCTGTTTGGGGGTGGTGGCTGGTGGTCCTCTAGTGGTTCTCCGGTGGTGGCTAGTGGTTGTTTTCATCCGTGAACAATGGTGGCAACAGCAAGGCTCAAGCTGCCGTGGGGGTGGAGGAGGACGAGAGAGAGAAGAGGAAGAAGTAAAATGGGATTTGGCATTTGCTTGATATTTGTTTACTCTATCTAGTTACTTAGCTGATTTTATATGGCCATGAAGTAGCTTTTGCTAATTGAAATTTAGCACAAATAAGGGTATTTAATTAAATTCAATCACACCAACTCTTTGGGCCTTAAATTGGGCTCAATTGAGTTGGGTTCGGGAAAAATAATGCTCCATTGTGATCAAGTTTTTGTGTAGCTGGGAATTAAATTTTTGTGATGTTATAAAAAATAATTTAATCCTTTAAACATATTTATCAGGGCCGGCTATTGATTCATCCAAAATTATTACAGTAAATGAAACTCGAATTGTAAAGTGGGGCCCAAAATGAATTCTCCCAACCTAGATGATTAAATGAGATAAATAAACATGAAAAATTAATAACATAGCTTAATTAAATAAATAAACATGATTTAGGGGGGCTATTACAACCTTCCCCACTTAAAGAGTTTTGCCCTCGAAACTTATGAGCTTTGACAAAACATGCACATTTATCTTAAATAGATGTAGGTACTTGGCCTGTAACTCATCATCAGTTTCCCCAAGTGGTTTCTGAGGAGGTATGATTTGCCCAATTTACTTTGATTAAAGGTATCTGCTTGATGCGTAACTGCTTAATCCTGCGTTCTAGTATCTGGACAGGGTGCTTTTCAAACACTAGACCCTCATTGACTGCAATGGGTTTGGTTAAGGGAGTGTGGTCCAGGATCTGGAATGTATTGCCTGTGTTGTGAGGTAAGGAGCACATTGTATATATGTTTGAATTATATAAGTAGATCTAGTCGACAAGTTATGGGATTCAATCTTTCAATAAGCTTGTACGGTCCAATTGATCTTGTCTTCAATTTAGCTCGCAGTTTAACCTCCTTATACCTGTAGTTGGCGAAACTTTCTGAAATACCTTATCATCTACTTGAACTCCAGGAATCTCCTTCTTTTATCAGCATAGCTTTTCTATCGGTTCCAATAGTCTGTTTTCAAGAGTCTTTTGATGCATGTCACCTCATTGAATGTCAAAGAAAATCTTCATGACCCAAAAGATGATTTTGTCGTCAATGTCTGTGTCATTTTATCCTAATGTTTTATGTAAATTTCTCTGCTAGTACTTTCACAACATCGACCGCTGGGAGTTCCATGCTTTCTTCAAATACAAATGTTGGTCCTAAGTCATAAAGTATGACGAGCTCCAACTTAAAAGAGTTGGATCTATTGATGTTTTTAGATGCTTGCCCATATGGCACCAATTGAACATTCAAGTTCTTAAGCCCTCCCAAGCGGTTCAACTGAGTAATGACTACAGTGTTAAGGGTATGTTGCGCCTTCCTTGTCAGGGCATCTGCCACATTATCTTCCTTTCATGGGTGATGTTGGATCTACAAGTCGTAATCTTTAAGCAACTCTAGCCAACGCCTTTGTCTCAAATTGAGCTTCTTCTGAGTGGAAATGTACTTTAAGCTTTGATGATCAGTATAGATCCCACAAGGTACTTCATACAAGTAATGTTTTCAAATTTTCAGTGCAAAAAACACAACTGCTAGTCCTGGGTCATGGGTATGGTGATTTCTCTCATAAGGCTTGAACTGTCGGGGGGGGGGGATAAGCTACTGATTTATCTTCTTGCTAACTTTATAACTTCCTTTAAGAATTTGGTCAGGGAAGACGGTCTTTGACAAATCCTTCCTGAAACTCGATAATATCATGCTAAACCCAAAAAGTTTCTGATCTCAGTAACATTGGTGATCCTTGGAAAATATGTAATTACTTTCACCTTCTATAAATCAACCTTAATTCCTTCCTTTGAAACCACATGTCCTAAAAATACCACTTCTTCTAGCCAGAACTCACGTTTCTCATATTTGTTATGTAATTGATGCTCCCTCAAGGTTTACAACCCTATTCTCAAATGTGTAATGTATTTGTCTATGTCTTTGAAGTAAATGAGGATATTATCTATAAAAACCACCACCAACTTATCTAAATAGGGTCTGAAAACTCTATTCATAAGATCCATAAAGGCCGCAGGGGCATTGGTCAGGCCAAAAGGCATCACGGTGAATTCATAATGACCAAATCGGGTCCTAAGTGCAGTTTAGGAATGTCTTCAAATAAATCATAAGTTGATGGTATCTTGATCTTAAATAAATCTTAGAAAATACTCTTGCTCTTTACAATCGATCAAATAAACCATCGATTCAGGGCAAGAGGTATTTGTTCTTGATGGTGATCTTGTTTGGCTCCCTGTAATCGACACATAACCTTAAAGTTCCATCCTTCTTTACAAATAGATATGGAGCACCCCATGGTAACACACTTGGTCTAGTAAATCCCTTCTGTAAGAGCTTATCTAACCGAATCTTTAGTTTTCTAAGCTCTGTTGGGGCCATACGAGATGGGGCTTTGGAGATACATTGAACATTAGAGATTAATTCAATCTTATAATCAATTTCTCTTTGTGGGGTAGTCCCAGTAACTCTTTAGGAAAACCTCTCTTAATTCTTAAACTATCGGGACATCTTCTGCTTCTTCTTCCTATAATTGAGTGTCAATAGTATAACACCAATACCCAATATATCCTTGACATAAGAGGTCACTTGTTTTCATAATAGAATTTAAAGGACAAGGTATTTCCTCTCTTCGCCCATAAAACATATTTGTCTCACTCGTTCGTCCCTTGAAATAGCCTTAAGGTCCTCACAATCTATCTTGACCCCAAAAGTACACAACCAGCTTATTTCCAGGATGATATCAAAGTCTGATGAGCCAAATTGAATTAAAACTCCAAGGAGTACTATCCCACCAATAGTAATTGGAACAAGTTTATAAGAGATAGGACACTAAGCTCTAGAGTCTTAGGTAACTTGATTCTATAATTGGTTTCTGTCTCCTTATTTCAATGGTTCAGTTGCATGGCATATCTAGTGGATGTAAATTAATTGGTGGCAATTGAATCAACCAATACACAAAATGGCTTTGAAATTAAAAAGAGAGTTTCAGTAACTATTGTACCAAAGGTGGCAGCTTCTTTCTCGCTCAACACATAAGCCCTTCCTATAGCTGCGGGCCTTGAAGGTGGGAGCCCTTGCCTATATAGCCTTCAGTCTTCAGGGACAGGCAGTAATGAGGTGCTCTGGCTATTGCACCACAGGCATTTGTTGGTTTCGACTTGACACTCAGGAGTGGTGTGGTTAGTTCTTCCACATTTTCCACAGGGCTCTACTAAGCCTGCAGGATGACTCTTGGGAGGAGCGGGAGCAGATTTCTTCTGGTTTACACTCTCGCTCGAAGCTCCCTGTTTAGCCCACTTTCTTTTCTGATTAATCGGGTTCAAGGCCCTCAACTTAGTCTTCACTCATTCCACTTCAGCTGCTCACTCATATAACTCTTGATAGGTAAGGATTGGTTGATTTGCTAGCTGGTTGTGAATATAGAAAGTTATTCCCTCTTCAAATCTGCTCATCTTCAGTCTTTCAGTTGACATAAACTCTGGAACAAACCTAGATAATTCTATAGCTTTGCTAGCATAGTGCATCACACTGATACTACCACTCATCTTTAGTTCTTGCAGAAATCTACTACAAGTGAAATAAGGCCCTAAGAGCCTATCCTTAATAGTGTTCTATGAAAAGTCTACTTCCTCAGTCAGGTAAAATGTTCCAATGTTCACCTTTTTATCCTCTGGAACCTCCACTATTGTGCAAATCTTTTCTATCCCTCTAATCCATGCTTCTAGCTCCACTGGGTCATACTTTCAATCATATACTTTAGGGTTGCATCGCCCATCCTATCCGCTAATTTATTGATCCTATGAGGGATTTCGGAAGGTGTTGGGGCTATTTGTTTCATAAGCTCGGAGTCCAAGGTCAGTTAATAATGCTCCATTGTGATCAAATTTTTGTGTAGCTGGGAATTAAATCTTCATGATGTTATGAAAAATAATTTAATCCTTTAAACATATTTATTAGGGCCGGCTATCGATTCACCCAAAATTGTTACGGTAAATGAAACTCAAATTGCAAAATGGGGCCCAAAATGAATTCTCCCAATCGGGATGACTAAATGAGATAAATAAACGTGAAAAATTAATGACATGGCTTAATTAAATAAGTAAACATGATTTAGGGTTGGACTATTACAAGGATCTTCATCTTCATCAGAAAGCTTAGCATAAATCTAGGCATCGATATCCTCGGAGCATGTAGGTTTGTCATTAGTAATAAGGGTTAGGAGAATATGAGCATGGGGTAACTCTCGTTTTTGGAATTCAATAACATATATATCTACAAAACATAAAACACATTAAGGCACCCAAACTTACAAGAACATAGTGAAAAAAACAATGGTTTCCTAATTAAAATAGTTATGCTGACAATGTTGCACAAATGCAAACGGACCTGCAACAATGGTGCTAAAGAAAATTTTCTCCTTGAAATCTCGCATCAATTCCTGAAGCCTTAATCGAAAGACACGAGCTACAACATCTGGCATATCATTCGCATATTTCAGGCCAATTTGGGTTACATGTAAATGTGGTGAAGAAATCTGGGTACCCAATATGTGCACATATTGTCATCGCATCAAGGAAGTGTCTTCTCATGTGCCACTGACCTCCCGTAAAAGAGGAAGGTAGGACGCACCTTCAACCAATGGCACTGGCATTGGATTCCTTGGTAGTGATAGCGTCTTCTAAACCAGTATACAGTTCTATGCGTAACACATTTGGTGATCCCGTATGTAATGAAGACGTTCATGCTCAATGACAGTGTAATAATCAACTACAAATTAAAGAAACAATCTCCCTCCTCGAGGCAAAATATTTACTTCATTAACCCTGAACTGTAATTTGAATGCATAATATTAGAGCAATGTAACACCTTCACGGTGGCTACTTGACCCTTCAACTAAAGGAATGTCATGTATCCATCCATCTATTCCAAAGAGAAATAAAAGCTGATATTGGAGGGCCACATAAGAAGGATGGGCCCCATATATTCACTTTATAATGTCGGCAACTGTTCTTAATATTATATCAGTACCAACAGTCTCTGCACCTTTACCTCCAACAATTAGAGCAACAACTTCATCAACTATTGGTCATATACATTGGCCCCGCAACCTTGCAATGATGATGCGATTGTGCATATCATGAAAATTATCAATGTTGGTAATGTCTCTTGCCAGGCGAAATACTTGTACATACGGATTACCTGTATTCAATATTTGCTGCAAGTTCTCTATGGTGAATGAATTCACTCCATTTAAATTGCTTCCCCTCCTAAAAGCATTGATTCTATTGCGAGACTCATGCTGCGTGTCATAAGTTGTGCAAATCTCGATGCATGGCCTTCAGGTGACATTAACGACCCGATTTGATGATAGTTTGCTACACTTATACAAAATGTGTATATTCCATGACCATCCATAATAGAGTAATCAATAGTTGCTCTCTTCGAAGTAAAAGACAACATGGAGTTATAAATGCTTATATTCTCCATAAAAGTTCTATCATTGAATAATGAATTAAGAAGAGGCAGGGGTGCAATTAAAAGAGCCAATCTAAAATGACCAAAGTGGCAACATAACCTAAAGCGAGGTTCATGCTTTCTGCTGCCACGCACCTTTTTGTCATACCATATCGTCGCATTACAGTGAATGCAAGTAGTCATGGTTCCAGTGAATGTCTACTGTTGTGTGAATTATTTCACATATGTGTTCCTTCCTGACCATGACAAATTGAAGTTCAACAGCCTGACTTCCTCTTAATAGCATTGACATTGAACAATATACCTAGAATGGTTGACATCTCTACATCTCTTTGTGAAGAACCTGCATCTAGCATTAAGGAGAGCTTCCTTGTACCTCAACCACCTTCTTGTGGAGTCCGGAGCCGTATTGTTCACCTAAGATTCTACATATATATGAAATAATACATAGTTATCATTGAATTGAATTAGTATGTCTATATTTTGTTGTGCATATTGACACATATAGGGATGAAGGATGTTTTCTTTGCCATTATTTGTTGAATTTTTATTTATTTATTTATTTATTTTGCACAAAGAGAAGATAACATAGATATCATGTAAGCATTGAACATGGGCAAAATTAAATGATTGTAAGATTGACAGTTATGGAATATCTTTCATTAGGTTGCGTTATCATAAAATCTTAATAAATGCGAATAAGATGTGTAATTTGAATAAAGTGTGTTGTATTGTGTTAGTATAACTATTGTCTGCAGTTAGTTTGAATCGTTGTAAGTAGTGTTGAAATTATATTTAATGCTTGCTATTATCGTGACTACTAACACATCTAGAGGAACTTTATGCAATTTGTTTTAAATGAAGAAAAAATATGAAGAGTAGATAATAGATCTTTAATTATTCTTGAAATTAATTATAATAATTAGTGAAACTATATGTATTCTCCTTTCTAATTCTAGTAGGAGTTAATTGAACTCTTCAATTGATAATGTTCTGCCTTAATGTCACAGAATATTATAGTTAATGATATTTTAATAACATATTGTACTAATTCAATGGACACAAATTGAAGATTTATATGCATGAGGTACCACTGTTTTTGTATCCATTTGTAGAATAGTTTTATGCGTGCATTTTTTATTAGATTTTGTTTATCGTTACAATGTTATATGTTGTCATTTTTACTGCAACCATGTTTGTAGTTGATGGGTTTTAAATGTTGTAATTTCAAGAATGCTAAACTATTGCTACCCTACCAATAAATAAATAAATAAATCATGCACGCGGTAAAAGATACAGCACTTGTTGTGCATGGTCATAATGAACTAAGTAATTTCCCCCCAATATTGAGTGATACATGGCTATTGTCATTTAAAATAACTTAAAGGTAGGGATCAACAAAGAAATCTTTGGTTGTCTGAAACAATAAACCAAAGGGAGTGGGAAATATGAAAATAAAATGAAATGGAAAAATCATAACTTACAACATAGTCATATTTTCTGAAATTACTTGAAACAAACGTATTGTTAGTCTCTTTTAGATGGGGAATAATTTATTTATAAAATTAGGACCTACCATAGTGTAATAATAATTAAAACACAATGTGTTTAGAATGACTTCCCTATGTTTCTGGTAGAAGAAATGATGATATGATAATGATATATCATTTGTTTTGTGTTATTTTTTTGATTGTACAGGTTGAGTAACTAAAAGGGGCTAGAGGCTGCAGTGGATGCTGCGACTGAGTTTGTAAGCAAAGTAATGAAGCTTGCCATTGGGGGGGGGGACCAAAGCTATGGGTAGCTAAGACTTCTGAAGATTTTGTTGAATTAGCCTACGTTAGTGGCTATGCACTGGTAGTAATGCCTTCTGGTAAAAAGCTAGTCCTAGAGCAACGTCCTCACTTCATTGGGACTTATAGGGGAATGGTGAGCACTACTTTCTGCACTGAAATTGTGGAATCAGCATATGCATATCTATTTGCGGGGCTGATATTCAATGACTACAAGGGGGATCATCTTAGTTAATGAAACACCAACTTTTTCAGGCCATCTTAGCAGCTTGTAATATATTCTATTGCTGCACCAAAAGTCATTACTGTTAATATATTTTTAGACATCAGATTATTCGAGTGTAAAATAATCATTATTAAAGGTTTAAATTCAAATTCACACGTATTAATCATCATGTCCTTATGTCTTATGCTATTGTAAGTTTGTATATTTTTACCTTCGGACAGAGGTATACATTAATTAAAACGCATTGTTCCACAAAAGTTAACAACACAATTTGTGTTACGAAGGAAAATTGAATATGAGATATAACTATAACATTAATCTATCTCTTAATTGTTGTATTAGTTGTACTTCAAAATCAAAACCCTATTATCAGGGCATTCCGCAAAGAGAAAGTAAATGTTGCGGTCTAAAGAGTGTTCTCTCAAGAGTGTTATCCCATGAAGCACATGAGCAATTTCACTGTGTGGTTGGAAAATACAAAGAGGCGAAGGTAATTGTATGGCAGAGTTTCATGCGGTCATTTAACTATACTCTTTTTCAAAAAATGATGATTCCACGGCAACATAGTAGATATCCACGGAATACTCAAAATATTGACGTAAATGACCCTAGCGGTTGAGACGATCGCTTAGCAGTGGAAGATAATTGTATATCTTTCTATTTAGTCTTTCCTTATTTGATGTCTTTATTGCATAAATGTTTATTTTTTTGTATTATTGTTATCATTATTAAAAATTAAATTTTGGTTTTTATAGTTCTCTTATTTTTGTAGTAAATATCTATATTCTAATTTCTAATATATTTAAATTACAATGTTTTCGTTTAATTTTGAAAGTGTGTAACTATTCTAGCTATACGTTGTTCAAATAATTGTATTTTTAAAGCTACTTATATGTAAAGATTTTTATTTGAGTGATCTCATTCCATCTAAACAATTACTATAGAGAAATTCACCTACATAGATATTGGTTGGATGTTCCAATCCAAAAAAAGAACGTGTCATGAGGTTCTATTTATTCTTTCCTCATTTGATATATTTATTCCTTAAATGTTTATCTTTTTTGTATTATTATTTTTATTATTAAAAATTAAAATTTTGGTTTTTATAGTGCTCTTATTGTTTTAGTAAATATCTAAATTCTAATTTCCAATATATTTAAATTACAATCTTTTTGTTTAATTTTGAAAGTGTGTAACTATTCTAGCTATACGTTGTTCAAATAATCATATTTTTGAGGCTAGGTATATGCAAAGATTTTTCTTTCAGTGATTTGGTTCCATCTAAATAATTACTATAGAGAAATCCACCTAAATAGATATTGGTTGGATGTTCCAACCCAAAAAAAAGAACGTGCCGTGTCTTTTTATTTATTCTTTCCTTATTTGATGTATTTATTACATAAATGTTTATCTTGTAAGCCCCTCAAAAGGGCCCCACACCGCCAACCCCACTCCTTAAAAAAAAAAAAAACAGTTGGGCTAAATTATGATAGCTTCTTTTTTTTCCCTGTTGCACAAGTAACTATTACAGCCTCTTGAGTATGCAAGCTCTCTAAAAAATAGCTCATCCTTCATTTCTTCTTTCCTACCCCATCCCCCACCAACCCTGTTAACATTTCACAAGATTAATTAGTTTGGGTGACAATAATTTCACAATTTTTGTTGCTTCTTTGTTCCAGGTTCTCTCTCTCTCTCTCTCTCTCTCTCTCTCTCTCTCATGTATGCATTACATTTCCAAAGGACAAGGGGAAGAAAGGGTGCATGCACCCATTTCACCTCTCTATTCTCTACATCTTGATTCCAGGGAGGTCTTTGTTAATGACCTAATAGTCTCCAATCTACCCAGGTCAATTTGGAGTATTAATTTGTAAGTTGATTGATAAAGTGTTGATTTTGATTGGTATTGTGACATGGGGTTTCTTAAATTTTAGGCCTTTGTGATATGAGCTTTCTTGGAATCAAAATTGTTGCAAGTTTGAATTTTCCACATCATATCTGTTCTCTGCTAACTGCATTTTGTTTGAATGGTGTAAGTCATTCTTTTTCCTACTCAATGCCTCAACCCATCTTAATTTGCTTCTTTCTAAAATGAGGATTTGTTGTTCTCGTCTTTTTAATTTTTTTCCTGATTTTTAAGATGCGCCCTCCAAAAGAGTTTTTAGTACACAAAATGTAATTCCCTCATTCTTGTTGCAATTTGCACCATGTAAGTCTATGCTATTTATTTGTTCTGACAGTTATATAGTGGCACTTAGAAATCCACGTTTTCCTTTCTTTTCAATTCCCTCATTCTTGTTGCAATATGCACCATCTAATTTGGGGAGGGTACCATATAATGCATATTGGCTCATTCCTATTGCAGCTAGAAATTCTTGGTGTAAAGTTGCACTCACCAGAACATAGTTATGTAGCGGCACTTAGAAATCCCGGTTTTCCTTTCTTTGCTGCTTTGATTGTTGAGTATGTGCAAAATTAGGAATTAGATTAGAAAGAGTAAACCTAATTATATATGAAAATATTAGAGCTTAATAATTCAAATACATTATAGAACTCTGACCTTTTCAATGGAAGATAGTGACGTTTGGTGTTTCAATTTGATGTAGAGAAGGCACCAGAGCAATAGAGAGAGAGAGAGAGAGAGAGAGAGAGAGAGAGAGAGAGAGAGAAATGTTGTTGAGAGAGATGTTGTGAAATGGGTAGAGAGAGAGAGAGAGCTTTTAATTAAATTGAAGTTTGTGAGAGAAGGGGGACTCGGGAGAGGAAGTTAGTAAGCTACAAATTGTGGGAGAGGAGGTTCTAGAAATGACCACAATCTCAGGAAATGTGAAAGGAAGTTGAGGGGGCATGGGTAACTTGTTTTTTTTTTTTTTTGCTAATAATGTGGGTAACTGATTAGTTGTAGGTAATTGCTGTTGTTCAAATTATTTAAATCCTAAAATTTCTTAACAGTTAGCGGAGTGTTTTGGATGGATAGGATCTTTTGGCTAATTATGATCAACGATGGAAAACTATTCTTCCTCTGAAAATTAAGGGAAAAAGAGTCAACTCAACATTTTATTTATATATAATATTAGATAATTTTTTGAATTAAATAAATATATTTTTTTATTCAAAGGAGCCACGAAGATAATATAATACAATGGAAGAGGGCAAATGGTACATGAAAACTAATGTTATCAAGACCTCAATCTTAACCACTTGGTTAAGATCTCATCAGTTACAAATATCTTTCAAGTTAAAATTATTTAATAATCGGGTAAGATCTAATCAAATGAGACTTGAAAAATTTGGCAATTTCTTTTGTGCTCCTTGGGACTACATGTTATTATTGCGCACATGTATATATTATCATGCATGTATTGTCATATATTTGTCGACATGGCTCATGGGAGTATCTTCTAGGAGTATAACATAGGTATTGTGAAAACTTCAAGAAGATTGGTATTCAGGCGAAAATATATCCAAATCTGTTCTATTAGTATATTGAAATTTCTTGGTGGTGTATTTTGTGTTTATTACTTAAGAGTTAGTCCTGTCATGTTTAGTTGTGCATTTTTCACTTAGCTTGACTTTCAAGCTTGTTAATTGTTTTCTTGAACTTCGTTGAATTTTGGTTATTTAAATGTAGCCTTCTTACCTTTGGCTACTAATTATTGAAATGAAAAAAAGGCAAGGTAATTCAAATATGTTTGAAATTAAAAATTTGAATTAAAAAAAATTCTATAATTGATTGTAAATTTTGTTTGAAAAGTAAAATGCGGGATCCAATACTCAATATAAAAAACAAAATTGATATTTTTACCAAAAATAGAATTTTTTTAGGTACCACATTAAATATTAGATTTTTGGGTAAATATATACTAAATGGGGAAAAGAAACTAGTGTTCAATTTCTCTAATTGAGAAACTATATACATAGATAACCTTGTTTGAAATATAATTATACCAATAAGAATCACAACTTGGTTGCTCTGTATCAACTGTTGAAGCATTTATAGGACATTCCAATAAATATCTTATAAATAGATCAACTAGTTCAACATTTGGAATAAGTGATCCATTACATTGAAGGACCATAAACCACTAAGGGCCTGTTCGTTATAGCATAGTAGAGCATTTTCTGAACACTACATGCTTCCAAATGTTCTCACATGCTCCAAGATGCTAGTATATATATTTCAAATGCTCCAACCACTCTCAAACACTCTTATCTGCTCCAAAATGCTACTAATCACACCCGAATGCCAATCGTTGCTAACGGTAGCAATCATAAATGCTCCGAAGCACTTCTAAACGCTCTCAAATGCTCCTAACTGCTCCAAAACACTAACCATTAAACTTAAACGTTGCTAATTGCTACAAACTACTAAAAGCTACTCCAAAATGCTATAATGAACATGCACTTGGTGAAGTCCTTCAAAGCTAGCTATGTAAACTACTTGATCTCTAAAAGAATTATGCAAACTACCTCCTCGCCTTTTAGCATGGATGGAACCAAACAAGGGCCATAGAGATAAAACTAAAGTCAAAAGAGTTGAATTCGTAGACATATGAGTATCATATTTGGGCGATGATCAAAAGTAGGGGTATAATAAAGTCAATTCAAGCCCTAACTCCACCAGGCTTAGCTTGGCTCATTAAGCAACCGAGTCGAGCGTAAACATAAGCCAAGCATGGGCAAACCAATTCAACTGAGCTTTGACCAAGCGATGTTTAATTAAGACGAGCCCGAGCTTAGCCGACCCCTGTCATGCTATATTTTTTCCTTCTATGAACTTAATCTTCATATGATTAATTTGTAACCTTAGTAGCTTAGCTTCTTCTATTGGGCCTTGGATGAACATCCGAAGAGAGGCCAAATGAGAGACCTGGACTAATTGCAATACTCATAATTTGTGTGATCTTAGGACTTGCCAAAGAGGTGAGATAGATCATAGGACATCTCCCCCTATAGGGAACTATCATGGAGGATCAAGCTGGTTAGGCTCCATGGCATATGTATAATCTTATACAATACTATATCTAAGTGTAACGCCCCAAATTAAACATGTTTCACTGTTCATATCCCATAAGG
>JACYFF010010365.1:83375859-83409880 GCA_017589665.1 Selenicereus undatus | reverse complement strand
ATTGAGGACACAAAGCATGATTCACATAATAAGGTCCCTAAAAGTAGGGTAGAACACAGACGTGCACAATTTCTGATCAATTTGCGCAGTCGCAGTAAAATGACCATAACTTTTTCCACAAAACTCGGATTAAGGCGATTCAAGAGGCATTTTAAACAGAACTCATTGATCTATCCACACACCAAAAATCACAATTTTTCAATGACCCAATCAATACCAGTTTTTCCGTAAAGTTACTGTTCCATTTCAGTTCCCAGTTTCAATGTATTCCGCATAGTCTTGAGTAAATTGGTCATAACTTTGTCCACACAACTCGAAATTGACTAATTCCAAAGCCTATTGAAAGATAACTCATCAAGCTATCACGAAACCAAAAATTATGAATTTTGGATGTGCCAAACAGTACCAGTTTTTTTCTCAAAGTGACCCCTGTTTCAGGTCTGTTGACAGCCCAATAACCACATATTTGCAATCTTTTCTTCAAATAACCACCCACTAAAATCACTCTTTAACTTGTATAAGTCAGCATTAACATCTTGATATTCATTACCAATGTCAAAGAGCACAAAATCTCATTTAAAACAATCAAAATTCAACACTTGAACATGAAGCTTGCATGATTAAGATAAAACCCTAACCCTAGCTTCAACTCCAACATAATCCATCAACAAGATGATCCTTAATACAATAAAAACAGCATAATCCATCAGGAAAACAACCAAAATAATAAACAAAAACCAACAAGATCAAGAATCAAAAACAAAATCAGCATAAGAGGTGAAAAGAATACTCACTTTGTGCTTAAAGAGAAGTAGAAATGATGTTGGGTGATTGAAGGAGTGAGAGGGATGGTTGGGGTGGTGAGTGGTGGTTGTTTGGTGGTTATTGGTGGCTGATTTGGTGGCGAAAATGGTGATGATGCTGCTGCTACTAGTGCTGGCTGTGTATAAGAGAGAAGGAGGAGAAAATGTAGAGAGAGAAAGCCTTGAAGTTTACTTGGTTGAAAATGCCTTCGCAATATACTTGGCTGAAATTTCCCCTTAAAAAGCCACTTTTGCTAAGTAGAGATTAGGCCTAATTAAGGGTAATTAGGCAAATAAATAGAGTCAAGACTTGGTGGGCCAAAATTGGCCTCAAACGGGCTCGGGTTCAAAAACTAGCTCAAACCGAGTGCGCTTGAACTTTTTTTTTTTTTTTTCAAAGCTCGAGATTAAATGTAATCTTATGAAAAATAATTTAATCTTTTAAATCATAAATATCGAGGCCTACTATCGATTTTTCCCGAAATGATCTGGTAAATGAAACTCGGATTGCAAAGTGGGGCCCGAAATAAAATTTTCCAACTGCGATGATTCAATGAGATAAATAAATATGAAAATCAATAACATGACTTAATTAAATAAATAAATATAGTTTAGGGTCGTGCTATTACACTAAGAGGCACTTACTTCTGTCTAAGTACTGACTGCTATAGTTTAATATTATGTAACTAGAGTGAAAACTTAGTATCACTATAAATAAAAATTTTAGAAGCTAGTATACCGCAATAAAGTAGAATGACATCTTTGATTAAAATTTTAACTTTGTCATGACTAAACCTTCTTTTGAGTCTTGAATTAGACTTTGAATTATGCTCATAAGTCTAGCTAAAAGCATAATTGGAAATTTTGCTAGAAGTATATAAAAGGCATGCAAAGTTTTAATTAGTAACTCTTAGGTACCCTGAGTTTTAGGACAATTATTTTTAGGCGCAGACTTTTTGAAAATAACATTGAGGTACCTTATGTTTTTGGACAATCAATCTCTAAGTAATTTTTCCTTTTAGTTTGCCACAAAACTTTCAAAAATTACAAGTTTGACCCAAAATGGGGTACTTTTTTTAGGAATTTTACTATTTTTTGAGCATTTTGTTTTCAGAAAATATGCTTCTTTTAAATTATTGGACTTCTTATAATGATTTTATTGGTATTAGTTATCACAATCTAGTACTTGTTTCATAAATATTATTTTTTCTTGGATTATAAGCCCACCATACTTAGCAACATAATAAAGCTGAATTAGAGAGTTTTGACTATTACCTGAACTTAGTTGGCATTGAATTAGAGAGTTCCTCTAGCTTCCAGTTTATAGAGATTAATAATCTCAACCACACATTCCTTATATCAGGCACATCACAGATCATTTTGTTTTCTACCTCGGACCATAGTCACTAATCAAGTATTTTATATCTTTAAAGATAGTGGAACTTTAATCAACAAATTATAATATTTAAGACATAAGGTTTGAATGAATAACGTTTCCTCTGGGAAACTTCTTTTATTGAAAGCTTGCAAGTGGAAATATTACAATGGAAAGATTGAAGAAGGACTTATAATACTAAGATAATCATAGATGCTTGCTAACAGAGAAATGGAGAATCTCGACTTCTCTTTTGTTCAAGTATACTCAAATGATCGTGTCGCTTCACAACACTCAATTTCTCCTTTTATAGAGGAGATGGACTACATAGGATGCCCTAATGGCTGCATTATATATACTATTACAGGATGCTTTCATGTGGTTACAGTAGACTATATCATTTTGTTGACTTGGCACTCGACAAAATAGCCATAACGTGCAGCAACTTTTCAGAGCAATTAATGCTAACAAAACTAGTCATACATACTAAGATTTTGCATACCTTCATCTCTAAGAACGTATTCCAATCTATTATTATCCTGATAATAATCAAAATCTTCATCAAGTTCAAGATGCTTTAGATCCCATTTTTTCAAATAATTCATGTAGATATCTCTCTCCTTTTTCGATATGAACATTCCAATTCCAACATCAAAACAATAATCAAAGACATCTTCTGCAGTAGATCTTTCTACCTTCGTATATTTGTTAAATTCATCATGATAAATCAAAGTAGTGTTTCTGCAATGCATTAGTATTTTTTCTCGTTCAATCATTGCCAGCTTTGATGATAAATATTGTAAAAACAAATGGTTCTTGCAAAAACAACTTCATCACTAACTACCTCTTGTCGTTCTAAAAACCATTCTTGTTATCGATCATTAGGTTCTTCTAAATCAATTAATTGAACAAGACAATGGGATGGTTTGACCTTTCCATTTTCATACTCATTTACTGCACAATGTACCTCGGCATCTAGACTTCGATTATATGGGAATTTTGTTGGACCATTAGGAGAGGTGATAATCCATTGGATTTAAACATACACTTTTGAAACTTAGTCATAGTTAAGAAGAAGGGGTACTTTGGATAAGAGATTTCCATGAGGTAAGCCACTCTCATATATTCACAGGCTTTCATGATAAGGTCATCTAGAGGGACTGAATTTGTTGAGAATTTAACACCACCAACTCTAGATCTATCAAGAAAGAAGATTGTAGTATTCCATGACTCTCAAATATCATAAGAATAATTATGATAGTAGTCAACGCAGGTTTGCATACTAGTTTTGAAATATTTTTCTTGAACATAAGAACTTATTTTTGGTTGAACATCATAAGGACATAGTAGGTAATTCATTTGTAAGTCTAAAAGGTTAAATCTCTATACTATTTAGATAGGCAGAAGACAATAAACTAAATTGTGATCTACTTTTTGTATGAAATTCCAAAATATCCAAAACGACTCTACTAGAAAGAGAAATTGATTCTAGCAATAATGACATTTCATTTTGAATTTCCTCCTTTGTTATTAAGAGTTCTGCTCTGATGATCACCGTTGGGAAGCACACGAGTTAAAATATCCACCAGAGAATTCTTCGATTCTTGTATGTGTTTAATAGAGAAAGAAAACTGGTTAAGCTATAATTGGTAATGTATGATCGCCGTTGTGCTTGCAATTTTTTTGATAAAAAAAATTCTTTTTTCATAACACTAAGTATTTCTTTGCAACCAGTTCGAATTCGAAAAATTTTTGGGGTTAAAAAAATTGAGAACTTTTCAATTACTCATTATAATTGCAAGGATTTCTTTTCCATTGTGGGACAGTTGCATTTTACCTTATTAAAACTTCCATCGTAATATTCGTGGATTTTTTCTCCTTCTTGATTTTCCATATTGCACTCCAGTGCTCATTGCTGGCATCTATCTCAAGAATTAAATCTTCTTCTCCATTAGGTAAGTTAACAACATGAAGATTTTCATACATTTTTTTTGAAGTTTTGAACAAAATCTTTGAATCACAAGGACTCCATGTCCAACTTACTTCTTTCTTAACCTTCTGCTATAATGGTTTTCTCAATTTAGCTAAATCTTTAATGAAATCTTAAGCATAGGACATCCAAGAAACCTTTCTAAATGATTCCTATCTTCTATCTTCTCATGGAAATTTTCTATCTTTTCTAAAATATGCTTTTGTAAGATGATTTGTCCAACTTTTATTTCTAGACCGAACAACTCTATTTCTTAGTTAGAATACATGCCCTTATTTTTACTAAAAATAATACCATGATCAATGCACTTTTGAGCGATAACAAGAACGTCATCTTTGTGCCATTCTATGACCTTAGAAAATACAAGAATATAATTGATGTAAATTAGACAACAATGATTAAGATCTTTGAGATGTTGTCTATTCTTCTTTAAAATATTTGATGTGCATTTTTAGGACCAAATGACATTACTATCCACTCGTAATGTACTTTAGGGGTACTAAAAGATTTCAAAGGAATGCTTTCTGCATCCACCTTTATTTGCCAATATCCGCTTTTGTAATATATTTTCAAGAGCCAAGAGACTCCTTGAGTTCTATTGAAAAGAACTATTTTGTAGGAATATAATCCCCATCAAAGATAGTATTATCATTAAGCTCTTTGTAATTGATTATATTCTAACTTTTTTTCTTTTTGCTTCAGCATGATTTGTTACCATGAAAGCAGGACTGGTGTGAAGAATCTTACTATTATTGATTAACCCTTTATCCAAAAGTTCTTTGATTTGCTTATCAAATTCCTGGATATCCTAGTATGTATACGCCATTTGTTTGACTCGGATAATAGTGTTAGGTTTAACAAAGTAATATTTGCAAATGTCTTATCTTTGTCCCAAATTTTAAAAGGATTATCAGAGTAGACTTCTTTGCGTAGTTCTTCTTGTTGTTTAGCAATATACTCTCTAATAGATAACTCAAACAGTGAGATTGTTAGTGCTATCTTGTGTTGTGCAGAGATTACCTTCTCACCACACATGTTGCTTGCAAACTCACTTTTCTGATGAGTTTATGCTTTATTTAATTTATTGATAGGAACCGAGTGACCATTTGTTGTAAATATGATTTGGTTATGGCTTGTGCGCATAAATAATGCGGCATTTGAAAATTATTTCCAATAATCATATCACGGGAGGGTCGATCATCAGCCCATAGAACTTGTATAATACATTGGACTCATCCTATTTCTATGGATAACCCCTCTATGGCTTTGTTGTGGCTCATTATACTATTATCAACAATTCTTATCCGTAAAAGATTCTTGGCTTTTTCCACATAAATTCTAGAAATACAGATCCTTTTCCAAAACAGACAGAACAACCATTATTAATATAAGCACACAATTCATATATATTATACCTCTCTAAACATATATTTATTGCGATATAAATGCTATTAGGATTAGTATTGGTGGCTTTATAACATATCTCCGTAGTCATATTTTGGACTAATTCATCCTATAAATTGGCTTATTATTGGTTCTTGTTTTGTATCCAATGACTTTTTTATCCGAACTGATATTTCGATCTATACTGTGTCTTGCGGATTCAAAACTCATTCTACACATTTTACTAGTGATGCTAATTGTATCATCTTCTTTAACGTTTTTTTAGCTCTTGAAGGTCCTTCTCCCCATTCTGAACTTACATTCATGCTTCTTAATAGTTGTGTTTAATGGTAATTTTTCCATTCTCATCGATTTTCATTACGTTCTTCTTAATGATTTTTGGAAAGCTAGATATTCAATACCTATCGATTTTTTTCTCCTGCGGATAGGATTTTATCCTTTGAATTTTTTGCATTAGAGGAGGACTTTTAAGTATTTCTACGTCTACAATTGTTATCTTAGTCTTTGGGTCTATAGTATGATCTACTTTATAGATTGTTTTCCAAAATATCCTTAGTGGGTAACCTTCTCTCTTCATGTCCATCCCAATAGTTTTTATCTTAAGGGATGGGATGTTTTTAGCAAATTCATCTTTTAGGCTCACATAATATCCAAGTCAGCAATTGGATCCTACTAATCCAGCACACACAGTGGTCTTGATCCATGTGATAGTTTGGTTATTAAACTTAGTATGTCTAATATCACAGAGCAAAGCATAAAGGTTAATATCTTTGTTATAATACTTTAGTGGAGTAATTTGAACTTGGACACTTCCAACATTGATATACCTATGCTTTTTATCTTTGTTATGCTTAAGGATGTTTTCCCAACAACTTCTCCCACATCATATTCACAGTTTTTCATCTCTAAATCTCCTTCTATCATTTCACATACATACTTATTCTTTAATTGAAAGATATATTTTTTTTATAGATCATGTCTTTCTGAATTATAGAAAGAATCTAATCTCATTTGACATCTTCATTCTTATTATCTAATAAATTCTTCTCCTTGAAGGCCGTCAAGACTAATTGAACTACTTTTCATCATATGACTAGTTTCTTGGTAATTACTTTCTTCATATTCATCTTTTACTACTCTCTGAACAATTCCCTTATTGTTTTTTAGGACAAGGTCTTGTGTTTTTTCTTTGCTAATCTCAAAACAGTTTAAACTACCTAATGTTTTAATAAGCTTGTTATTCTTCCTGTTTTTGCATTCGTTTGCATAATGTCATACTTCTCTGCATGCCCAACACTTACAGTTGTTTTTCCTTGATGGACAATAAGTAGCTTTTCTAAAAAAAATTTGCGTTTTGGGACTTGGCTTGTTATAATATTTTCTTTTGTATTTCCATCTGCTTTGCTTATCAAACTCTTTTTCTTATAAAATTTTCTCTTTAGTCTCTTCTCAGGTTCATTTCCCCATTGATGAGGATTATCCCATGAGGCAAAAAATTGTTTCTTCATTTTCTTTTATTTTTCGAGATCAAGATATTGATCATTGAATCATTTTCTTAAATAAAAGATTCTTGCACCAAGGGTATCAATGACATTCGGCTTTTCAAGCAATGTAGTATATTTTTCATTGATTATAGAATTTATTGGATAAGATAATTTGTCATAAAATATACCAAGATTAGTTTCATTATGCCCAATTTTGTAATAATATTAACTAAATTCAGGGATATAATTTTTAGATATCTCATATCCCAAATCTCTATGTTAGTAATCTTTATTTGCCATTGTCTAAATTTTCCTTTGGAATTAAGTTTAGCTCCAATAAATTCAAATTTGCTTTTCTTACATAGCTTTTTGGATATAGAAGCTAGTTTTTCCATTATTCTTAATATATTTTTACCTTCCTCATCTAATGAGTCATACCAGTAGGCCATAATGCCAAAAACATTATGCTCGATGTAATTCTAGAAAATTTTCAGCAGTCCATGTAGTATTCAAGTTCAGAATACTATTCATACCCCTTTTCCAATGCTCAAAATATTTCTTCTCTATTACGAGCTCTATCGATGCTTAGGACGTAATTCGCTTGGCTAATTGGGTAAGATTAATCTTTTCAAAGGATGTGGCTTTCCTTGGGATGAACCAAAGGAAAAGTTAGTTGTACCTTCTGGTCGAACATATCTAGGTCTCATAAGATATTTCTTCTAGAAGATTCACCAAATTCTCAGGTTTAGGAATAACATTGTTAATTAGATTGGATTCGATGTTGTCTATGTTGGGTTCTTCTCAAATCTCATTGATTTCGCCGTCATTCATGTTTGGATCCAGTTTTCTTCTAATTTCTTCTAAAAGAACAATATTAAGATTCTCTAGTTTAATTAGGTTTATCTATTAATATATTTTTTCTTTTAATTGGATATTATTTGTGTCTTCATTATGATTAGATATGACTTTTTGTTTTTCTACTATTGTGCCCATAATGTTGTTTAATTCTTCTGAGTTTTGTTCTTTATCAAACATAATATGTAATTCCTCTAGATTATACTGCTTATATTCCATCCTCTTCTTCTTTTCCTATCTTTTTAGATGATCTTTCAGTTGGCTTTTATCTTACTTCTTTTTTTATTCTAGTATCTTGCAAAGGAAATGGATTTTTGTTTTTTAGGTTTTGGAAAAGATATTTATGTTGAAATGGAGTACTAATACTTAAATTATATTTCCTACTATGTCCAATTTTATTTATCAAAGAAAGATGGATTACAGATAATTACTTCTTTATCTTTTTAACTTCAGTCTTAATTTTTGCTAATTTCGCTTTCGATTCTAAAATCATATCATTGATATAGTTTAACTATGGTGCCACTGAAGTGATTCCTTTTGGTGAGTGCACAATATGTAAATAATTTAAAGCAGGACAACTACATGATGATTCGAGCATTAACTGCGACTGATTATCTTAATTTAAGGATTTATTAACTTAATTATATTAATTATTTTTTGCTCACATGGCTCCAATACTACATAAAAAAGGGCTTCGAGTAATGCTTATGAACATAAAATCACATCCACAAAATAAAAAATTTTGAAAGTAAGTTTTTAAGGATTGGGGTAAAATATGCAAATATGAAAAATTATGAGCATGACATATGAATTAAAATAGTAGAATTGGACATGAAAAATAATTCGTATAAACATTGGGGGCCTTTATGTTAGTTACCTTAGAAGTCAAGGTACCTTACATTCATTTTTAAAAACCGAAGGTCTTTAAAATATTTTACACAAAATTTAAAGTACCTTTGTGTAGTTTTTTTGTGCAAAGTTCCCAAAACTTTATGATAAGGAGAAAAAATTACAATAACACAAAAGAAGCATGAAGCACACAATAAGGAAACACATTAATCAATTTTCCTTCCCTTGAACTTCTGAGCTTCTACACTGTCTTCACCCTTAGCTTTATCAAGAATGATAGGAAGCTCACTATTGAGAGCCTTCAACTATATTCTTCTTGGAGTCTGGATTTACTAGAGAAAAACTCAAAAGCTTCTTGCAGTTGTCCTATGAGATTTACAGCCCCCCTATAATTAAGCAATCACAATCCTAAGAGATTGATGCTCATGTTGTTCCTTGCTTAGAGTAGCCTTCAAAAACTCCAATTCTTAATTAGAAATCTCACAAAGATGATCAATCTATTTTTGAGGGTTCTATAAGCTCTCTAAAGGAAGGGGAGCCTTGGAGCAACGGTAAGGTTGTCTCCGTGTGACCAAAAGGTCACGGGTTCGAGCCGTGAAATCAGACACTGATAAAGTCAGGTTAGGCTACCTACAATTCACCCCTTGGGGTGCAGCCCTTCCCCGGACCCTGCGGGAACACGAGATGCTTGTGCCCCGGGCTGCCCTTTTTATAAGCTCTCTAAAGGGGACAAACTCCAATGTCTTTAACATGTTGAAGAACCTCATATCCACAAGATCAAGCACCTTTGGTTGGGCATAACACGAAACAAACCTTCTTGAATAAAGTTGGACTGAGAATGTTCAATGCTGTCTTAGCTTACAGCTCTTCTATTTTTAGAACATCTCTTCCTTTGGGCGGAGAATCAATAGGGGTTCACTGAGGTTCACCTTTTTAGGAAGAGTGGATATATAGACATGGTTCATGTATGCATGTTAGTGAGAATCTCAGGCACAGTATAAGAATCCTCGTCCTCCTTTCTCAAGCTCAATTTTCGGGACAATATTTTCGAAAAATGATGTTTTCACCGATCATTTATGAAAATTAAACTTTTCAAATACTTCCCCTCAGGAGTAGATCCAACTTTGTAGCTAGCCAAAAGTGAAAGGCTATAGAGAGTTTCCTTAATGGACCCAACCTTGGATTTTATAAGCTACTATTTGTTATGCTACCATCCTCAATTCTTAGACTCACTCCAACATCTTGCTCATTGCGGTCGAGAATAGTGTAGCTGATGATTAGCTCTTTATCTGCCATAAGAGATGATGACATTGCAACTTCACGCTTCCTTAGCCTACACATTTGTGCTTCTTTTCTGCAATCTTTCATAGTTCAACAAAGACATCTACTATGTTTGGAAGGGCCAGGATGACAATAGTGACGTCCTAGCCTTGAAGGCCTCCTTAAAGTAATTTCAACTTGCACTAATTGGATAAGAGGCAAGTGTTAGCCAGAGAAAGGGTAACACCATAAAGGCAGGCTAAAGCAAGTTCTAAACATAAGAAAAAGAAGAGAAGGACTTATCAAGAGCTGAGAGCGACTCAACAAATTAGTGACCATCTCCTTCTTGAGATCTGCAAAGCAAGGCTTCCACTTCATAAGGAGTGTTCGAACTTCCTTGTTATTTATAAGAAACTCATTCTTCAATTTAAGGTTGCAAGCCAGAAAAGTCACTCCTTGGAAAGGTCCTTCACACAAACCCAATTATTATTTCAATCCTTGAAGGTACTTGGTTATCATTAATGACATTGCAATTGCTATGACTTTGGAGGCTATGCCAATGACTGTTTTTGGGAACCTAAAGCTGGTACATTTGATGAAATTAGAAAGGTAAGGCTTCCTCTTTTGAAGTTGGAATAACATGAGTTAATAGATGATGATGACCACAGGACTAGGGCCAAGTTGACAGATGCTAATATGGTAGATCTTATGTAAAATCTTAAAGAAGAGTAAAGAGAAAGCCTAAAGTCATGACTAAAATTTTTTATACACACAACATGAAAACCCTTTGGAGGCTTTATAGCATTACTGAGAACCTTATGGAGGCGAATATCAACCTATTGGGATCAAACTACAAATTTGAAGATTCCTCTCAATGTGATGTGTTAAGATGCTTTAAATGCATTTATGTGTTGGGAAGTTAATCTTTAGGTACCTCGAGGTAGGCAAAATTAGTAATTCTAGGCATGTGTTTTTGGAGTGAATGTTTTAGTAACCCGAAGTTTAGTAATTGAATTTTTAGATACCCTCCATATTTCTCCTGCATCATTAAACTTTTAAAATTTGCATTTTTAACCCCAATCTTTAAAAACTTTTGAAAATTTTGATTTTTGTGCACTTGATATTCTTCTTGCAAGTATACTCGAAACCCTATTTTAATTGGTATCAGAGCCATGTGAGGAAAAAAATAATTAATATAATTAAGTTAATTAAAAGTTAATTAAGCTAATTACTTACATTTAATGCTTGAATCATCATTTACTTATCCTGCTCCAAATTATTCACATATTAGGCACACTCGAGGGATCCACCTCTGTAGGACCGCAAGTAAATTATATCATTGATATAGTTTTAGAATTAAAAGGAGAATTAGAGAAAATTAAGACTAAAGTTAATGAGATAAAGATACAATTAGCTATAATCCATCTTTCTTTAATCGACAAAGTTAGACATTGTGAAAAATCTGAATTAGGTATTAGTCTTCCATTTCAGCATAAATATCATTTCCAAAACCTATAAAACAAAAATCCATTTCTTTTGCAACGTATTAAAGTCGAAAAACAAAGAGGAAAATCAATTGAAAAATCATCGAAAAAGGCAAAGAAAAAAAGAGAGGATGGAATATAAGTAGTACAATCTCGTGAAATTACAAAATATGTTTGATAAAAAATAAAATCTAGAAGAATTAAACAAGATCATGAGAGCAATACTAGAAAAATAAGAAGTACAATCTGATGATAATGAAGAGACAAACAATGTCCAGTTCAAAGAAAAAATATATCAATAAATGAAGCTAATTAAACTTGAAGAAATCCAGAAGGATCTTAATGTTGTTCCTTTAGAAGAAATGAGCAAACTTCATAGAAAATACGAAAAATTGGTAGTTGAAAGTAAAATCAATGAAATTGGCAAAAAACTCAACGTTGATGAATTTGAATCCAATTTAGTTAGCAACGTAATTCTAAAACCTGGAGAATTTGATGAATCATTTAGAAAAAAATTACCAAATTTACAAAACCTAGATATGTTATAGTAGTCTAAACATCTAATTTTTCTTTTGGGTTTATCTCGAAGAGGGTCACATTCTTTGAAGAAAATTAACCTTACTCCAATTAGCCAAACATGTTACATCCTAAACATAGATGGAGATCGTAATAGAGAAGAGATATTTGAACATTGAAAAAGGTGCATGAACAGTGCCCTGAACTTGAATACCACATAGACTGCTGAAAATTTCCTAAATGATATCAATTCATAGTTTTTCTGGCATTGTAACTGACTGATATGAATCATTAGATGAGGAAGATAAAAATTTATTAAGAATGATGGAAACATCAACTGCTACGTTCAAAAAATTATGTAACGAAAACAAGATTGAATTTATTACAACTAAGCTTGATTCTGAAGGAAAGGCTAGAGGGTGACAAAGAAAGATTAATAACATAGAGTTTTGGAACGTGAGATGTTTGAAAAATTATATTAATGAATTTGGTCAATATTATTGCAAAATAGTGCGTAGTGAAATCAATCTTGGTATGTTTTATGAAAATTACCTTATCCGATAAATTTCATAATCAATAAAAAATACATTACATGGCTTGAAAAAGCGGATGTGATTGATACTCTTTGTACAAGAATTTTTTATTTAAGAAATTGGGTTAATGATAAGTGTTTTGGTCTCCAAAATCAAAAGAAAACGAAGAAACAGTTTCTAGCATATTGGGTTACTTCTTATCAATCGGGAAATAAATCTAAGAAGAGAAGAAAAAGAGAATTTTATAAGAAAAGGAGCTTTAACGAGTAAAGCAGAGAGAAAAATACAAAAGAAAGTATTATAACAAGTAAAGCCCCAAAAGGCCAAATTTTTTTAGAAAAGCTATTTATTGTTCTGCGGGAAACAATAACTGTAATTGTTGGACATGTAGAAAAGTAGGGCATTATGCAAATGAATGTAAAAATAGGAAGAACAACAAGCTTATTAAAACTTTGGGTAGTTTAGATTATTTTGAGCTTAGAGAAGAAGAGGCACTTAACCTAACCATGAAAAACAATAAGGGAATTTTTGGGACAATAGTGGAACATGAATATGAAGAATGATTATGAAAAAACTACTCATGTGATGGAAAGTAGCTCCATTAGTCTTGGCGGCCTTCAAGAAGAAGAATTTATGATAGATAATAAGAATGAAGATGTCAAAGGACATTAGGCTATTCCTATAATTTAGAAAGACATGATCTATAAATAATCCATCTTTCAATCAAGAGGAAGTAAGCATGCAAAATGATGGAAGAGAATTTAGAGAAACAAGATTGTGAATTTCAGGTGGGTGAAGTAAATCTCATTTATTGGGAAAACATTCATAAGCATATACAAGGATAGAAAGTATAGGTATATCCATGTCGGAAATATCCAAGTCCAAATTACACCATTACAATACTATGACAAACATATTAATCTTTATACTTTGCTTGGTGATATTAGGCATATGAAATTTAATACTCAAATTATCACAAGAATCAAGACCAATTTGTGTAATGGGTTAATAGGATTCAATTGTCGACCTAGATATTATGTGAGCCTAAAAGATGAATTTGCCAAAAACTTCATATCCCTTAAAATAAAAATAGTTGGGATGGATATAAAATGGGTAGGTTATCCACCAAGGATACTTCAAAAAATAATCTACAAATTAGATAATACTATAGATACAAAGGCTAAGGTCGCAATAATAGAGGCAGAAAAATTTGAAAGTCTTACTCATCTGCAAAAAATTCAAAGGATAAATTCCAATCCACATGAGATAAAAATTGATGTCTTGGATATTTAGCTTTACCAATCCCACAAAGATCAGTACCAAGAATGTAATAAAAATCGATGAGAATGGAAAAACTATTAAACCCTAATTATTAAGAAGCATGAGTGCAAGATCAGCATGGGAGAAGGATCTTCAACAACTAAAGAAGTTAAAGAAGATCATACAATTAGTATGACCAATAAAATGAGTAAATAGGTTTTGAACCAACAAGACATAGTGTAAATCGAAGTGTGAGTTTGGATAGAAAAGTCATCGTGTACAAAACAAGGACCTTTAGTGAGTCACTTATGATGATAAATTAGTCAAAAATATGGTTATGGAGATGAAGCCACCAATAGTAATCCTAATAGCATTTATGTCCCAACAAATATATGTTTAGATGGATATAGTAGACATCAATTGTGCGCTTACATCGATGGTGGTTGTTCTGTCTGCTTTAGAAAAAGATCTTTATTTCCAGAATTTACATGGAAAAAGCCAAAAACCCTTTACAAGTAAGAATAACTGATAATAGTATAATGAGCCATAACGAAGCCATAGAAGGGTTATCCACAGAAAAAAGAAGAAGTCCAATGCATTATACCAGTTCTATGGGCTACTGATAAACTCTCCCAGGATATGATTATGGAAAATAATTTCCGGAGGCTATATTCTCCATGCACACCGACCATATGACAAATTATATTCATGATAAGTGGTCACTTGATCCCTATTGGTAAGTTAAATAAAGCATACACTCATAAGAATATTGAGTTTACACCCAAATAACCCGCGTGGTGAGAAGGTACTCCCTGCACAACGTGAAATAGCACTAATAATCTCACAATTTGAGTTATCTATTAAAGAACTGATTGTTGACAACAAGAAGGATTATGCAAAGAACTTTACTTTGATAATTCTCTTAAATTTTGGGATAGAGATAAGACATTTGCAAAGATTACTTTGCTAAACCCTAGCGCTATTATCTGAGCTAAATAAATGTTGTATGCGTACAAGGATGTCTAAGAATTTGATGAGCAAATCAAAGAACTTTTGGATAAAGAATCCAGAATAGTAAGAATCTTGACACTAGTCCATGTTTCATGGTGAGAAATAATGCTAAAGATAAGTGAAAAACCTAGAAAGGTAATCAATTACAAAAAGCTTATGATAATACTGTCTTTGATGATTATTATATTCCTAACAAAATAGCTTTTTTCAATATTATTTTACAAGCCTCGTGGTTCTAAAAAATGGATTATAAAAGCGGATATTGGCAGATAAAAACAGATAACGAAAACATTCCTTTGATTGCCTTTAATGCCCCTCAAGGCCATCATGAATGGATAGTAATGCCGTTTGGTCTCAAATATGCGCCTCAAATATTTCATAGAAGAATGGATAATATCATCAAAGATTTTAATCACTGTTGTCAAGTTTACATCAATGATACTTACCTTTTCCAAGACCATAGAATAGCACAAAGATGATGTTCTAGTGGTCACCTAAAGATGCATTGATCATGGTATTATCTTTGGAAAAAACAAGTACATTTATGTTGAACAAGAAATAAAGTTTTTAGGTCTAGAAATAAAAGTTGGACAAATCATCTTACAAAAAGCACATTTTAGAACAAATAGTAAATTTTCCCGAGGAGATTGATGACATGAAGCATTAAGAAAGATTTCGTTTGGATGTCTTACCCATGCCTCAAATTTTATTAAAGATTTAGCTAAATTAAGAAAGCCATTACAACAGAAGCTTAAAATAGAAGCAAGTTGGAAGTGGACTCTTAGTGATTCAAAGATTGTTCAAATTTTTAAAAAGATATGCAAAAATGTTCTTGTTCTTAATTTTCCTATGAAGGAGATGATTTAATTCTTGAGATAGATGCTAATAATGAGACTGGAGCGTAGTACTCAAATCAAAGAAGGAGAGACGTTGTATATACTGTAGTGAAAGTTTTAATAAAGCATAATGCAACTATCCCACGATAGAAAAAGAAATTATTGCAGTCATAAGGGGAATTAAAAAGTTCTTAATCTTTTTTAGCCTAAAAACCTTTTCTTATTCGAATTGATTGCAAAGGGATATTTGCTTTTGTGGAAAAGAATTTATCAAATATACAAACGTAAGGGCAACTCATACTTTGATAGTTATGGCGTAACCAATTTTCTTTCTCTATTGGACAAATATAGGGATCAAAGAATTTTCTAGCAGGTAGTTTAACTCATGAGCTTGCCAATGGTGATCATCAGAGCAGAACTCCTTTCGAAAAGGAGGAAACCAAAAATGAAATGTCGTTACTACTATATTGGGTTTGTCCTTCCAGCAGAATCCTTGTGAATATTTTAGAATTTCATACAAATAGTCAATCATGCTTTGGTTGCTATCTTTTGCCTACCTTATAGTATAGAGAATCAACCTTCTAGAGTTACAAATGAATTATTTAAGATGTCCATATGATGTTCAAGCAAGATAAGTTTCTATGCTCTAGGAAAATAGTTCGTGACCGGTATTTGGGAATCATGGAGTGTTAGGATCTTCTTCCCTAATCGATCTAGAGTTGGTGCTGTCAGAATTCCAACAAATCCAATCGCTCTAGATGACCGCATCATGAAAGCTTGGAAATATGGGATAGTAGCTTGCCTTATGAAATCCCTAATCTAAAGTACTCATTCTTCTCAAGATTAACTAAGTTTCAAAGGTGTACGTTTAAAAGGATCCATTAGATTCTCATATCTCTTGATAGTCTAACAAAAGCCCCTTACAATAAAGTTCGCATATTAAAGTACATTGCACATTAATTGAGTATGAAAATAGAAAGGCGAACGCAACCTGTTATCTTGTTTGAGTAATTGATTTCAATGATATTGGGATCAACAACAAGAATGGTTTCAAGGGCGACAAGAAGCAGTTAGTGATCCTACATTAGCCAGAGCCATTGGTTTTGACAAGATTTATCAACAAATATGGGCAATGATTGAACAAGGAAAAATACTAATGCATTATAGAAATACTACTTTTATTTATCATGGTGATTTTAGCAAATGTGAAGGTAGATGAACTAGTTTAGAAGATGTCTTTGGTTATCTCTTTGATGTCAGAGCTAGAAAATTTTTATCAGAAAAAAATGACATATCTATATGATCTACTTGAAAAATGGGATCCAGAGCATCTTGAACTTGATGAAGATTTTGATGATTACTTGGATAATGATGGACTTGAAGGCATTATTGGAGATGAAGGCATGTATAATCTTAATACGGATTATTAGTCTTGTCAGCATTAAGTGCTCTAAAAAGTTGTCACACCATTATGTGTTATTGTGTCAAGAGTCAAGTCGGTAAAATAATGCAGTAAATGGGAGGTTAATCCTCAAGAAACGCAACGTATGTGACATTAATAATTCTAGGCTTGAGTTTTGGAGCGAATATTTTAGTACCTCGAACTTTAGTAAGCAAATTTTTAGGTACCCTTCGTATTTTCTAGTCCCCCAAACTTTTGAATTTTGCATTTTTAACCCCAATCTTTACACATATACTGTTGAAAATTTTAAATTTGTGCATATGCAATTTCTCTCATAAGTAGTGCTCGAAGTCCTCTTTCAAATGGTATCAGAGTAATTGTGTCAATTTATCATTTGGTACACTGAGGTTTCGTATAATAATTTTCATAACCTACTTTTTTAGATAAATATTTTTGGGACTATGTAGGTTTGGGTTATAATACTTTTGGGAGACAAGTATTTATATTTCTAACCTCAACTTTCTAAAATTGCAAATTGGCTCCAAACATGCAAATATGATTATCTTTAGTATTTTTTCTTCTTATAATGACTTTACTGGTACTAGTTATCCAAATCTACTGTCTATATCATAAATATTATACTTTCTGTGGTTATAGGCCCACCATGCTTAGCAAAATAATTAAAACTTAATTAGAGAGTTTCGACTATTATCTGAACTTAGTCAGTGTTGGACCCTAGCGTTCCTTTAACTTCCAGTTTACAGAGATTGCTAATATCAATCACACCTTCCTTATATCAGGCACAACACAGATCTGTTTCGTTTCCCACCTTGGACCAGAGTCACTAATTAAGTTCTTTATATTTTAAAGGATAGTGGAACTTTAATAAAAAAATTATAATATTTAAGACATAAGGTTGAATTGAATAACATTCTCCACTGGGAAACTTCTTTTATTAAAAGCTTAAAAGTAGAAATATTACAATAGAAAGATTTAAGAGGGACTTAAACTACTAAGATCATCAGAGATGCTTGCTCATAGAGAAATGGAGAACCCCGACTTCTCTTTTGCTCAAGTATGCTCAAATGACCGTGTCCGTTCTCAGCACTCAACTTCTCCTTTTATAAAGGGGATAAGGAGACATAGGATGCCCTGATGGCTATAGTACATACTACCTTATTTTATAGACCTGACACTTGTCAAAATAGTACAATAATGGAGCAACCAGTTTTCAGAGCCTTTTAATGCTGATAAGACTGGTTATCATTATTGAGATTCTACATGCCTTTATCTCTAATAATAACTTCCAGACCATCATTATCTAGATAATCATCAAAATCTTCATCAAATTGAAGATGCTTTGGATCCCATTTGTCAAATAACTCAAGATGATATTTCTTCTGAAGTCACTTCCTCCACCTTCATATACTCATTAAACTCATCGTGATAAGCGAAAGTAGTATTCCTGCAATGCATTAGTGTCTTTTCTCATTCAATCAATCCGCAACATTAATGATAAATGTTGTAAAAAATGATAGCTCTTGCTAAAACAGGATCAATAACTAATTCTCGTTGTTCCAATAACCATTCTGGTCGTCGATCATTGGGGCCGTCGAAATCAACTATCTGAATGAGATAATGAGCTGGCTTGGCTTTTCCATTTTCATATTCGATTATCGTATAATGTACCTCACATATAGGCATTTATTCTTTGGGATTTTTGTTGGACCATCAGGAGATATAAGAATCCAATGGATCCTTCAGAACATGTATTGTTGAAACTTAGTTTTGAGAAAAATGGGAACTTTGGATCTGGGAATTCTATAAAATAAACTATGATCCTATATTCCCAGGCTTTAATGACGGGGTCATTTAGAGATATTGAATTTGTTGGGAAACTGATGCACTTCTAAGTCCCTAAGCAAGGAAACCAAGAAGAGATCTCAAGTAGTGTATGAAAGATGAACAAGAGTTCGGTTGGCAATGATTGTAGCAAGATAAGCTAAGCACTCTTGGATACGATATCACCACTACGAACACTTAGAGCTCTCCCTTGAATCAATTGAGATAAGATATCACCACTCAAAGATTACAAGAGACTCTTCAACACCACTTTACGGAGCTAGGCTAGAGATAAGCAAGAGAGAAAAACACGAGAGGGAGTATGAACTCAACCTCACTGTAATTTATCAACTAATGAATACAAGAGTGAGGAGGGATATCTAAAAGGCCCTCTTAGCTGCTGCCCACGTCCCCACAGCATGGGGAATCATCCTAAACACTTGCTAATCTAAGTACATAAGAGAACTTAAAGCTTGACAACACATTAGCTTTAAGTCTACATCAAAATAGGTGTCTAACCCTAATACAATCTGATTAGTACCATCCCAACACCTCACATGTAATCTACACAGCTGATTTGAGCTTTGATTAGCCTCAAAACATGTGTTGATCAGCTAGATTAAGCCCAAAATGCAAAACAACTTTAACCGGTAAAAAGGGTGTTTCGTGAGCTTTGGGGCTGGTTAATAGCAAACGCCTTGGACAAAATGCACCATGTTTTAGGGGGAGTAATGATAAATATTATGAACCCCAAAAATTAGTTATGGAAGTAGCTCATCCATTCGTTGATTGCTTCAGCTAGCGCTGCTGGGAATGAATCTGGAGCAGTTGACTTTGGAGTTGAAGTTGGCTGACCAAATGATCTCCAAATGACTTGAAACTTGATTTGTTCGATTCCTGACTTCTTAAGCTTTATTTTGGTGCAAACATTATCTCCCCCACCTTCCTGTAACTCAAGTTACAAGGCAGCAAAGTTCAGCCTTTCCACAGCCTGAACCAGAATTTTGGGCAGCTTGGAGTTCCTTGACAAGTTGAACCGTGGCCTTGATCTCTTGAGGACTTGGGTCAATGGATTGATCATGCTCATGCTCCTTTGGTTGGTCCTCTATGGGTGCATCATAAACTAACACCACTAACTCCAAACTTATCGGGAAAGTAGATTGGTGTACTCCAAGGCTCCCAAATATCATAGAAATAATTATGGCAATAGTCGATGCAGGCTGCATACCACTCACTGAACAATTTTTCTTGAACATGAGAACTTATTTTTTCTTGAATATCATAAGAACATCTTATGTAACTAACTTGTAACTTTAGAAGGGAAAATCTTTGGGATATTAGGTAGGCAGAATATAGCAGACCAAAGCATGATCTACTTTTTATATGGAACTCCAAATTATCTATAAGGACTTTATTGGAAGGAGAAACCTGCACTAGTAATAATGTCATTTCATATTAGATTTCCTTTTTTTCCGGCAGGAGTTCTACTCTAATAATCACCACTGGCGGGTTCTCGAGTTAAACTCTCTGTGGGAGAGTTCTTCGATCCCTGTATATGTTCAGTAAAGAAGAAAAACTGGTTAATCCATAATTGCCAACGTAGGAGTCTGCTTTGGACTTGATATTTGATAAATTCTTTTTTACAAAACTAAGTTTTCCTTTGCAATCAATTCGAATAAGAAAATATTTTCGAGCTAAAAAGATTAAGAACTTTTCAATTCCCCTTATGACTGTGAGGATTTCTTTTTCTATGTGAAATAGTTGTATTCTGCCTTATTAAAGCTTCCACTACAATATTTACTGTGTTTTTACCCTTCTTTGATTTTGAGTATCGCACTCCAGTGCTCATTGCTGGTAGCTGTCTCAAGAATTAAATCATCTCCTTCATTAGGAAAATTAAGAACATGAAGATTTTTACACATCTTTTTGAAGTTCTGAACAATTTTTAAATCACTAGGGCCCATGTCCAACTCACTTCTTTCTTGAGTTTCTGCTGCAATGGCTTTCTCAGTTTGGCTAAATCTTTAATGAAATATGAAGCATAGGTAAGGCATCCAAGAAACCTTTCTAGCTACTTTCTATCTTCAATCTTTTCAGGAAAATTTTATATTTTTTTCCAAAATATGTTTTTGTAGGATGATTTGTCTAGCTTTTATCTCTTGGCCTAAGAACTCAATTTCTTGTTCAGCATAAATGCACTTGTTCTTATCAAGTATAATAACATGATCAATGCATCTTTGGGTGACGTCTAAGACATCATCTTTGTACTGTTCTATGGTTTTGAAAAAGACAAGGATATCATCGATGTACACTAAGCAACAATAATTGAGTTCTTTGAAGATGTTATCCATTCTTCTTTGGACTATTTGAGGTGCATTTTTAAGACCAAATGGCATTACTATCCATTCATAATGTCCTTGTGGGGCACTAAATGCAGTTAAAGGAATGCTTTCTTCATCCATTTTAATTTACTGGTGTCCACTTTTACAATCCATTTTCGAGAACCAAGAGGCTCCTTGAATTCTATTAAAAATGACTGTTTTATTAGGAATATAATAACCATCAAAGCAGTATTATCATTAAGCTTTTTATAATTGATTACCATTCTTACTTTTCCTCTTTTTTCTTCTGCATGATTTCTTACCGTGAAAGCGGGACTGGTGTGAGGACTCTTGCTATTTCTGATTAATCCTTTATCTAGAAGCTTTTTGATTTACTTGTCAAATTCTTGGATATCCTGGTGTATAGACACTATTTGTTTAACTTGTATAATAGTATTAGGATCTAAGAAATTAATTTTTGTAAATGTCCGATCTTTATCCCAAAATTTTAGTGGATTGACAAAGTGGAGTTCTTTGCACAATCGCTCTTGCATGTTGTTAAGCAATCTGCTCTTTAATAGTTAACTTAAGTGATGAGATTGTTAGCCCATAGAACTGTTATAATACATTGAACTCCTCTTAATTCTATGGATAATCCTTCAATGGCTTCATTGTGGCTCATCATGCTATTATCATCTATCCTTATAAAGGATTTTTGGCTCTTTTCCATATAAATTCTAGAAATAACGATCTCTTTCCAAAGCATACAGAACTGCTATTATCTATACAGGCACACAACTCATATTTATTATATCCCTCTAAGCATATATTTATTGGGATATAGATACTATTAGGATTTGTGTTAGTGACTTCATAACATATTTCCATATTCATGTTTTTGACTAATTCATCATCATAGATTGGCTCACTAATAGTTCTTGTTTTGCACCCAATGACTTTCCTATCTAGACCCATACTTCTATGTACACTGTGTCTTACGGGTTCAAAACTCATTCTAATCATTTCACTAGTCGTACTAATTGTATAAACTTCTTTAAGCTCTTCTCTAGCTGATGAAGATCCTTCTTCCCATTCTGATCTGGTAATCATGCTTCTTAGTAATTGGGATTTTATGGTAATTTTACTATTCTCATCAATTTTTATTACTTTTTTCTTATTGATTTTTGTAGGGTTGGCAAAGTTAGAAATCCATGACTTGTCAATTTTTATCTCTTGAGGATTCGATTTAATTGTCTGGATTTTTTGCATAGGAGTAGGACTTTTAAAATTTTCTGCTTCTATCATTGTTACCCTAGTTTTTGGATCTATTGTGTCATCTAATTTGTAGATAATTTTCCAAAATATCTTCAATGGATATCCTCATCTTTTTATATCCATCCTAACTGTTTTTATCTTAAAGGATATGAAGTTTTTGATAAATTCATACTTTAGGCTTACATAATATTCAGGTCGACAATTGAATCCTACTAATCCATTATATAAATTGGTCTTTATCCCTGTGATAATTTAATTATTAAATTTGGTATGCCTAATATCACAGAGAAAAGCATAAAGATCAATATCTTTGCTATAATATTGTAATGGAGTGATTTGAACTTAGACACTTTCAACATGGATATACCTGTATTTTCTATCTTTGTTATGCTTAAGGATATTTTTTCAATTAATGAGATTAACTTATCCCACATCATACTCACAATCTTTGATCCCTAGATTTCCTTCTGTAATGCCCCCACTGTACCTGTGTCACTATTCATCTCCATAATCTCTGTTACAATTGATAAACCTAATGAATAGGGCGTTACCGCCGCCCCTAAGGACAAGGCTCTATACACCATGACTGGATATAACATGGGTCACTTATATAAATCTTCAAACTTCATCCAATCATATACAAGTAATGACTAACTAACTTAAAGTTTACATCACCATAAACTTACATCACTATCTACTGAAGTGCTTATCCAATGGTCTCCATATAATATGAACAACCACCATTATGAACCCATCCAGATGTCCTCGAACTCTCGATTTCTTCAATTGGCTTGGTAGAATAAAGCAACTCATGTGCATGCATAAAACAAAATATGAAAACATTTCGAATGGTGAGCTGAAACTCAGTACATACATTATTGTATTGTAAAATAACCTTAAAACATTGGTTGGGTCTGCTTTGCAATTCATTTTAAGGTAAAACAATGACTGAGATAAATATAAAATTGCATTGCTGGTTATTATCTGGTAGTGAGCCCCTAATAACTGTTATGATATATGGATAGGTGTATACTTGCCAAGCCAATCGGGTGACCTGGTCTGAAGCCACGCAGGTAATTGGAGGGTGAATGCTCTATAGATGATCACTGACTGGGTCGCTAATTAAATGATAAATCACTGTATAAACTGATTCATTGATATACTTACCAAAATGTGATAACTTTGATAAATACACTCTGATGTCTAAAGATACAGACAATAAACATACTTGGGATCTTTAGAATGTAAGCTGACTTGTAAAACATGTTTTTGACTTGATAAATATGTTGTAACTTGATAAGACTTATGCATAATGGGGAACAATAACCAAGGCCTCAACGCTGTTCATACAATCATAGGTATGTATAGTCAGTAAATGATATTTGCTTATATACTTGAATAATTTGATAGAAACTGAGTAATTAGCGCAACTGTAATAGTTAGCAAATACTTAAATGATATACATAACTTAAGTAATTCGATATAACTTTAAAACTAAATAAATGAAATTCATTAAATATGATATAAAGTAAGTGAAAATAGAATAAGCCACAATGAGGCCAAAACTAGAGAAGGTCCTAAAGGTTGTCAATGGAAGATTGATTTTTTTTTTGTGTTTATGAAATAGGCGACTAATACAGGTTTTAAGGCCCGTTGAAGTACAACTTGGTTCAAGATAACATGGAGTACATTGAATTGGCATGGAGGACACTGGATTGGCCTGATACTTGATAGTGTGAGGCCAAGAGAGGTATAACTTGATTCAAGATGGCATAAATGACACTTGTTTGATCCGATAAACATGATTTTTGAATCATTACTCTTCCCACTTCTCATATTTCATTAACAAGTCCATTAAACAAAGTTTTCCACCCCAAATGAGTCATTGAAAACCATAGAAGCTATTAAACTCACTAAAATTGGTATTTTCCTTTGTAAAGTCCATAACTCATAAATGTACTCCCACAATACATACTTGTCTTCTTTTCTCTCCATAATCGAGCTAAATGTCCCATTGAACCCCATAAACATTTGTTTCCCCCCTTAAATGAACTTACTTGGCCCAAAATACATAAAATGAATGCATGATCAATCTCACTCAATCTTTATTATTACTCTTTACACAATTACTCAAAATGCTTCCAAAAATCAGCAACTCAAAATCCTCAACCAAAATTCATGAAATCTTATAGAAAATTCAAAAATAATATGGACAGTCTACAGTTAAATGTTCAGACTTTTCCTTCGAGTCTACATTGCACAGAAATTGGAATAATAGCCCAATTTGCACCAAAGTAGGGTAGTTTACTTAAAAATTCATAACTCATAAAATACATCTCCAAAATTCATGAAAGTTTTCCCAAAAATTCCCAATATCATCTAGCACCTATAATAAAATTTTTAAAAATTTTGGACAAGCCAATTATTCCTAGTAATTCAGACAGTGGGTGATTGTAGCAAAACTCCGAAAAATGTCCATAATCAATGTATAAACATAAAGTCTTAGGTTATGGCCATCTCAAGTAAGCATCCAAAACACCACAATTAGATATAAAAAGAACATTTAAGGCCTCGTATACATAACCCATATCAAAATCATAACAAATTAAACAGGCAAGCTTGGATTCAACTTCTATGATTCAACTCATTTGATCACACTTCCAATTCATCATCGACAACTTTAAAGATCACTAAACTCAATGAAAATTGCATAATAACCATCAATTGGTTCATATAAACATAAGCCATAACTTAAACAATCAATAAACTCAAAAAAATTCCATAGGTTGAGGTTATGGTTACCTCACTTGGATGCTTGAATGAAGGAGTTGGGACTGTGTTTGAGCAAGGAGGGCTGTCGTGGCTGTGGAAGATTCCTAGGTGGTTGCTGGTGGCTGAGATGGATACTAGGGGCAGCAGAAGGGCAATGGTGGTGGCAGGAAGTTAGGCAGGGGCTGCTGCCCTGCTTTCCTAACCCAGTACCATAGAGAGAGAGTGAGGGAGGGAGGGTTTGCTAGCAATTGTTTTGTGAGTAATTAATAAATAATGGTCCTAAGGTCTTGGCTAAGATGTGGCTGAAATTTTCCTTGCCATAAAATACCTTTTGCTAAGTATATTTAGGTGCAAATCATGATAATTAGGGATAAATAAACACAAGTAACTTGGGCCTAAATCATGGGTTTTGGGCTTGATTTTAGACCTGAAAATAAGTGAAGATTGCGTTAAAGATTTTATAAGGCTCGGGATTAAATTTTCCTGACGTTAAGGAGAATAATTAGTCGTTAAATCATGCTCATCGAGGCCTACTATCGATTCACTTGATTTAAGCGATAAATAAAACTTGAATTGCAAAGTGGGTCCCAAAATGAAATATCTTTCAACTGAGATGATTAAATATGATAATTGAATGCAGAAAATTTAGATAATATGATGGAATTTGTTAAATAAATAAATTGCGATGCAATTGAATCATTAAACATGATTTGGTTAAATAAATAACCTTAAATGATAAAATGATTAAACATGAGTTAAATAAATAAGCATGATTAATTAAGTAAATAAACATGATTTAAATAAATAAACATGGGTTAGGGTCGGGCTATTACACCTTCCATCATTTCACGTACATACTTAATCTTTAATTGGAAGACGGATTTTTTATAGATCATGTTTTTCTGAATCATGGGAAGGGCCAATCTCCTTTGACCTCTTCGTTCTCACTGTCTACAACAAACTCTTCTCCTTGAAGATCGCCAAGACTAATCAAGCTACTTTTCATCATATGACTTTTTTCTTCATAATCACTTTCTTCATACTCATTGTCCAATATGATTTTAACAACTCCTTCACAAAAAAAAAAAACCCGAAAGGAAAAGAAGGAAAGTTGAGAAATTTGATACCTCTGATGGCCAAAAGCATAAAAAATGGCGGCGCAAAGATCAGGGATTGGGGGGGCTCCCACCATGAACTAGTAGTAGTAGCATCAACAACAACAAATGAAGTTTTTTGCCCTGTCGGGTTAGGGGGCCGAGGAGGAGAAGAGGAAGGGAGTAGGGGTATGTCACGTGAGCTGTGTATGCAACATAAGTAAAGCTGGGCCGAGCTTCGGGTTGGCTGTGAGAGAATGCCCAAACTGGGCCTGACCCATAGAAAAAGAAGAGTGGGGGAGGCGCATGTGAGCTATAGGCACTGTTTAAGTGAAGTAAGCAATAAGGCCAAGCGATGGGCTTCTGGTTAGATAAAATCTGGGCCAAGCCCGCGTGAGAAGGAAAGGAAAAGGAGGAATATGAGTCGTGACTTCAAAGAGAACTGGTCCGAAATGAGAGGGAGAGAAGGCTGATGGAGCAGAGTGCTGATTTGGCCTACTATTAGGCCGCCCAGAGTGCCTAGACCAAGCCCCCGGAGAACCTGAGTGAAAGAGAAAGCAAGGCTGGGCCTACTAAGATTAGGGCGTGCTTATTCTTCATCGCGCCGCTTGATCCAGTCCTTTTTCTCCCAATTATTTTGGCCAACAATTTGTTCACTTATTCAAATTTTTATAATTCTTGCAAAATCAACAAAAAACATATTGAAATCTATTTAAGTCATCTGTTGTGAGCAAATATTAGTTAAAAAAAGGAAAATCGAGACGCCAGTCACGTTTAAACAATACAAGTCTTGTACGTGACCTTGTCTCGAAGGAGCAATTTGTAGGCATTAAAAAATATTTGTGTTGTACCAAGAATAGAATTAAATTAGTTATTTGGGCTAATTGTTTTAATTAATTTAATTAATCTCAAATGACTTCCAAGTCAAAACCCAAGAGACCTCCTAGTCAAAGCTCAAGCGACTCCCAAGTCAAAGCCTAAATCATGACCCAAGCCCAAACGACTTTCAAGTCAAGGCTCGGTCTAAGCCCAAGAGACTCCCAAGTCAAGACCAAAGTCAAAGCTTAAGCCAAGGCCCAAGTCAAAGCCAAAGCCAAAGCAAATGACTTATAAGTCAAATCGATCCAAGATGAGGCCCTATTGAAGGCCTAAAGTGAGGTCCAAGTCCATCTTGACTTTTAAAGGGTGGGCGGGATTTTTCCTATAAATAGACCCCTACCCCCTTTATTCAAGGTTGGAAAATTGAAAAAAATCACCAACATTCAAGCATTCACTCTTTGAAGGAAGTTAACAAGCACGTGTCATCCTCCCATGAGGATCAAACATTTGTCTTGATTGAGATTAAGCCTTTAAGGCCCTATTTGAAGATAAAATTCATTCAAATTCATTCAAGGGGATCGAATCAGATGATTACTTTCATTGTATTCAATAGAGATTGTACCTATATATACAATATCAATACAAAGATTCAATTTTGTATTCAAAATCTTGTATAATTCATTTTAGGCTCAAAATTTGTGTTTAAAATTTGTTTTTATAAAAAAATGAAGCTTGTTACCTTACTTCCTAATAATTTGTGATTTGTATTGTAGTTTTTATGAATTAATGATTTTTGCAATTCTGAATTTTTTTGATTATTTAATAATTTTTATTTGTAACTTAAAAGATTACTTTTGTATTTGGTGAGAAATGGTTTATAATCTAAGAAATTATTTACAACTAGAAATCATTTGCCAGCATTAATAAGCAGGGGGCAAAATTATTTTGGAATGAGTTTCCTTTTTTTAAAAAAATGAAAATATATGTTGATTTCTGAGGGATGAGTAAGTCACCCCCCTTGGGAGTGTTACGAGCTCTACTCCCCTAGTTTTAGGGGGAACTTGATGCCTTTAGGTATTAAGTCCTTTGTCCAAAAATGTCATACCAAACACTACGGTTAGGAACCTGATACCTAAAGGTATCATGTTCCATTCCCCTTCTTCAAACGAAACACCCTCTAAGTGCTCTAAAAAGTTGTTACACCATCATTGTATTATTTTGTTAAGTGTCAAGTTAGTAAAATAATGCAGCATACTGTAGCCATATAAGAGTAGTTGTAGCCATTTGAAAATATTAATGTATATACTATAGTCATTAGGACGTCCTATGAAGTCTATCTCATCTATAAAAGGAGAAAAACTAAGTGCTGAGAAGGGAAACAATTATTCGAGTATATTTGACCAAAAGAGAAGTCAGGATTCTCCATTTCTCTATGAGTAAGCATCTTTGATGATTTGAGCACTATATGCCCCTCTTCAATCTTTCCATTGTAATATTTCCACTTTCAAGTTTTCAATAAAAGAAGTTTCCTAGAGGGAACTATATGCAATCGAACCTTATGTCTTAAATACTATAATTTCTTAATTAAAGTTCCACTGTCCTAAAAAATATAAAAAAACTTGATTAGTGACTACAGTCTGAGGTAAAAAATGAAACAGATCTGTGCTGTGCATGATCTAAGGAAAGGTGTGGTTGAGATTATAAGTCTCTATAAACAGGAAGCTAGAGGAATGCTAGGGTCCATTGCGAACTAAGTTTCAGGTAACAATCAACACTCTCTAATTAAGCTTTATTATGTTGCTAAGCATGATGGGCCTATAATCACAAAAAAATAATATTTAAGATATAAGTTGGGATGGATTTGAAATGAGGAGATTATCCCTAAGGATATTTTGGCAAATAATCTATAAATTAGATAATACCATGGGTCCAAAGACTAAGGTGAAAATGATAGAGGCAAAAAAAAATTTGAAAGTCTTACTTTTATGCAAAAAACTCAAAAGATGAAATCCTAATTTGCATAAGATAAAAATTGATTAGCCTTCGATATTTAACTTTGCCAATCCCACAAAGATCAATAAGAAGAATGTGATAAAATCGATGAGAAAGAAAAAATTATCATTAAACTCTAATTATTAAAAACCATGAGTGCATGATCAGAATGAGAGAAGGATCTTCAACAATTAAAGAAGAAGTTAAAGAAGATTATACAAGTAGTTTCATCAGTAAAATGAGTAAAATGAGTAAAATGAGTTTTGGACGAACACGACACAGTGTAGATTGCAGTATGAATTTGGATAGAAAAGTCATCTAGTACAAAACAAGGGCCATTAGTGAGTCAGTTTATGAAGATGAATTTGTTAAAAATATAATTATAGAGATGCAGCCACCATTACTAATCCTAGCAGCATTTATATCCCAATAAATATATGTTTCGAGGGATATAATATATACTTGTGCGCATACAATGGTAGTGGTTGTTCTGTGTGTTTTCAAAAAAAAATCCTTATTTTCAGAATTTATGTGGAAAAACGCCAAGAATCCTTTACAATTAAGAATAACTAAAAATAGTATAATGAGCCACAATGAAGCCATAGAAGGTTTATCCATAGAAAATGGAGGAGTTCAATGTATTATACCAGTTCTATAGGCTACTCATAAACTCTCGCAGGATATGATTATGGAAAATAATTTTCAAAGCCTATATTCTCCATGCACACATGCCGTAAGCCAAATTATATTCATGATAAATGGTCTGTTGGTCCCCATTGATAAGTTAAATAAAGCATACACTCATTAAAAGATTGAGGTTGCACCCAACTAGCATGGTGAGAAGGTAATCCCCACACAACATGAAATAGCACTAATAATTTCACTATTTGAGTTATCTATTAAAGAGCTTATTGTTAGATAACAAGAAGGATTATGCAAAGAAATTTACGTTGACAATTCTCTTAAGTTTTTGGATAGAGATAAGACATTTGCAAATATTACTTTGCTAAACCCTAGCACTATTATATGAGTTAAATAAATGTTGCATACACACCAGGATATCCAAAGATTTGATAATAAACTCAAAGAACTTTTGGATAAAGGGTTAATCAGGGATAGTAAGAGTACTCATGCTCGTCCATCTTTCATGGTGAGAAATCATGTTGAAGATAAGAGGAAAAACTAGAAAGGTAATCAATCATACAAAGCTTAATTATAATGCTATCTTTGATGATTATTATATTCCTAATGAAACAATTCTTTTCAATAGTATTTAAGGATCTTCGTGGTTCTCGAAAATGAATTATAGAAGTATATATTGTCAGGTAAAAATGGACAAAGAAAACATTCCTTTCATTGCTTTTAGTGGCCCTCAAGGCCATTATGAGTGGATAGTAGTGTCATTTGTTCTTAAATATGCGCCTCAAATATTCAAAGATTTTAATCGTTGTTGTCAAGTTTGCATCGATGATACTTGTCTTTTCCAAGACCATAGAGCAACATAAAGATGATGTTCTAGCTTCAAATTTTATTAAAGATTTACCTAAATTAAGAACACTATTACAATAGATGTTTGAAATAGAAGTAAGTTGGACATGGACTCTTAGTGATTCAAATATTGTTCAAAACTTCAAAAGGATGAGCATCAGATGAGCAAAATGTTCATGTCCTTAATTTTCCTCATGAAAATCCCTGATTCAAAGCACCCATTCTTCTCAAGATTAAGTAAGTTTCAAAGGTGTAGGTTTAAAAGGATCCAATAGATTCTCACATCTCTTGATAGTCCAACAAAAGCCCCATACAATAGATTTCTGTATATTGAGGTACATTGCGCATTAACTGAGTGTGAAAATAGAAGGGCCAAAGCAGCCCATTATCTTGTTCGATTAATTGGCCTATGTAATACTGATGATTAATAACAAGAATGGTTTCAAGAGTGACAAAGAGTCGTTAGTGATCCTACTTTGGCCAGAGCCATTGGTTTTTACAACATTTATCATCAAATATCGACAATAATTGAACAAGAAAAATACTAATGCATTGCGGGAATAATACTTTCATCTATCATGGTGATTTCAGGAAATATATGAAGGTAGAAGGAGCTACTTAGTAGATGCCTTTGATTATCTCTTTGAGGTCCAAGATGGAAAATTTTTATCAAAAAAAAAGAGATATCTACATGATCTATTTGAAAAATGGGTTCTAGAGCATCTTGAAGTTGATGAAAATTTTGATGATTATCTGGCTAATGATGGACTTAAAGATATTATTGGAGATGAAGGCATGCAGAATATTCATACGGATGATTAGTCTTGTCAGTATTAAGTACTCTGAAAAGTTTGACGTTTGCAAGAACGACCATTATGTGTTATCTTGTGAAGAGTCAAGTTAGTAAAACAATGCAGTAAACGGGAAGTTAATCTCAAGTATCCCAACGCATGTGACATTAATAATTCTAGGCTTGAGTTTTTGGAGCAAATATTTTAGTACCTTGAACTTTAGTGAGCAAATTTGTATGTGCCCTTTGTATTTGATAGACCTCCTAAACTTTCGGAATTTGCATTTTCAACCCAAATCCTTAAAAGCTTACTTTCAAAAATTTTAAATTTGTGCATGTGCAAATTCTCTCATAAGTAGTACTCAAAGTCTTGTTTGAATTGCTGTCAGAGCAATTGTGTTTAATCACTGATATAGTTTAATGCTAATTAACTATGCTTAATGCTTGAATCGTCGTCCACTTACCCTGTGTAACAGCCTAAACCTAAGATTCATGTTAATTACCTCAAATTGTTCTAATCACAATTAATCAAGTTGGGCGCCGCATTTCAATTTAGCATTTTATGTATATGTATATATATTTTTGCATCGTAGGTTGAAACGACGACGCGATTTCAAAAGGGATCTTGTTATGCTCCTAAATAATTTATTCAAGAGCTAATAAATATTTGAATGCCCTCTAAATAAACATTAGCCTAATTATCAAGGGCTAATTTGATCAGCGATAATGATAATAATATACGAATTAATTTAATAGCAATATAGCAACAATAAAAAGGGGGCAAGTTATGTATATAAAAAGAGTGAGTTAATAATTAAAAATGAAAATATTGTCTCCTAAATTTACATCCAAAAGATGTAAAATTTAAATGTATTAATTTTAGCTAAAACTATTATTCAATGATATATATAATGAATGAAAAAAAATAATAATAATAGAAGGGGTGGATAAAGATGGAAAAAGTCTAGAACAGATTTAGGTTTCAATAAATTAAAGGAGGAAACAAAAAAAAGGGAAAAAGAATAAATTAAAACTGAAATAACCAAACTAAACAAAAAAGATGAAAAATCAAAACCCAAAACCCCAACCCCCTTCCCTGCGTAGCCTGACACCCCATCTCTCGCTGCTATGTTTCGTTCCCTTGCTGCTCATTTCCACCGCCGGCCACTGCTATCCGATGCCCACGCTGCCCCCGCCGCCAGGCCCCGCCACTAGTGCCGCCCTCCAACCGGCCTCCTTCTCCATTCCTTTGTGTGTGTTTGAGTGGTTCTAGTGGGTTGCGAGGTGAGAACCCCAACTCCCATTTAATTCAAATTTTCATCTTTTATGCTTGAGTTTTGGTAGTAAATGGTGTAATTAACATTGATGAGTATTTATTTGCAAAGTTCTTGAATTATTATCGTTGTTTCGAATTGAGTTGTGAATGGGGGGGGATTAGGATGAGTGTGGTGAGTGAGGGTTTGCAAATTATGATTGAATATTAGTTGTTTATGGGATGTTGAGATTGATTTTAATCCCTGTGGGAATGAGATTAGCAAGGAAAATATGTTGGATGAATGAGTGGTGGCCATGAGCTTGAGGGATTAGGGTTATGGCTTGAAATGATATTTAAGCTGATTATGTTGAGTTATTAATGTTCAAATGAGTTAAGTGATGCTTAAATGGAGAAAAATATGTATATATGTATAAGGTTAATGTGAGTGTTATGTTTTGACAATGTGAGTGTTATGTTTTGATCACAACTAGGTAATTAAGGGTTGTGATTTAAATAAATATACAAGGTGGATTTTGGTTTCTTTGGTGGTTTAAGTAAAATATAATGAATATTTTAATAAAATAATAAGAGTTTGGTGAATAAAGTTTGGGGGTGTGTGTTGTCATGAGTTGGTGAGTAAGGTTATGGTTTGTGGTTTGGATGAAAAGTTAAGCTTATTTATGTTGCTTTAGTTGTGTTAGATTAATATTAATTAATGCTTGAATGAGGTTAATGGTTATACATGTGTTAGAAATGTATGTGTAGCCATGGATATGGTGATTAAAGTTCTTGGATAATGTTTATTCTAATTATGTTTATTTTTTTAATTATGTTGCTTCATTAGTGTTTAAATGAGAAATTTATGCTAATTAGATGGGAATATAGGTGTATGAGGCATTGTATGGATATATGTTATGAGTTAGTTGCCAAGTGGAGATAGAGGAAGAGAGGAAGGAAGGTGAATCTAATGAGCTTGGGCATAAGAGAGTGTGGGGGCTTGAGGGGATGAAAAAATGGAGGGGAAAATATGGTTTCAAATTTTAAATTTAGAGTTTAGTTTACGTAAGGATTGGGATTGCAGATGTTTTAAAAGTTCATTTAAGGGTTAAACATGTTAAGACTACCTTTCATATTGTACTCAAAACCAAGCCCATATCGTCACTAAGCCACGTTATGACTAGTTGTCTACCCTGTTGCCATGACTAATAATAATAACTATAACTGGGATGATGATGATGATGATGATGATAATGATGATGATGATAATAATAATAATAATAATAATAATAATAATAATAATAATAATAATAA
>JACYFF010010365.1:83303936-83375849 GCA_017589665.1 Selenicereus undatus | reverse complement strand
ATAATAATAATAATAATAATAATAATAATAATAATAATAATAATAATTCAAGTGGTTATGTCAATAATGTCGATATTATTAATAAACACAAGGCAAATTGTATCATTACGCTATCGTAACATCTATTAAACGAACGTTAGCAGTATTAGATAAGAGAGCGACACAAAAATAAAATAGATTCAAACTAGAAAAATAAATAATTGGCGGTCTAATTGTTAAAGAGAGGTCTCAGAAATTTAAATTATTCATTAAGCTAATAAATGTAATAAAACTTCTTAATCTTTCACCAATCGAGAAAAATTACATATTTGGGTGTAGAACTGAGGCCACCTCTTTCGCTTCAAGTTGCCAGTAAACGATTTTTAATAAAACGAAGAGAGATTCTCAAAGACCAAGTATGTACATTGCCTGTGCCCTTTGAAAACTCACATGTTTATCAAACTATGCAAAATCAAAATAATCTTCACATAATGAGTCATTTTATATAATGTTTTGTCACATAAGCAAGTGGCCCTATCAATTATCAATCATCAGGGCTTATGCCCTTCAATTTACTCGTGCGGCAGCAACTCAAGCTTTAGGATCAGCCTGGGAGGTGTGCCCCTATCTCAAGATCGTTGCAAATGTCAACTGTGGTCCATTTCTAGATAATAGCCGACAAATCAACTTTACTCATACATTCTCTCTCTCCTGTTTGCAAAATAAAATATTTTGAAATTCGGGCGTCTAACTAATTAAACTCAAAGCTTATTTTACTGCCTAGGGATGTGCGTGCTGAGCTTCGGCTCATATTTCGAATGTTTTCGTGTTTTCTGTTTTAGGCAAGGGATATGTGAACAGTCCTCCCACTGACAAACTAGGAGGTGGCAAGAAATGAATGGGCATTACAATTCCTTTTGTTGAGGATTCAGTAGCCAAGCGCTCACAATGATATATGCTAGCTCCCTAAGAACCTGCTGGTTGTGTATTCTTTTAGACTCTGCAGTTACTAGTATTTTGGTAATCATACGTTGAGTTATCAGGTGCATCACAACTTCTATCATAACTTGTATAAACGGGTGAATGTATGTTATGTCAATTATATGGTGAGTTAGGTGATTAAATGAGTGATACAGTAATATAGGTAAATTCAGTTAGCCTTGTTTTGCAACGGAACGGCAGTAATGCCTCCAATCAACAGACTTCTGCTGCCAACTAATAGTAAATGAGTAATTAAGTAAGAATAACCAGGCATTTGGAATTGGGGGTGTTACAATTGTGGTATCAGAGCTTGGTTAGCAAATCACTATGAGCATATGACGCTCTAGAGCTAGGATGTACGGTTTTGATATAATAATATAGGTACATTGAGTTTTTATTAGGGGAAATTTATGCGTAAATGTGGCTTACTCCCTCTTTTGTTATTTTATGTTTATATGGCTCATCCAGGAGCACCTGTGAACCCGTATACCATTCACATGGCACCTCAGACTTCAGTAGCGGCCCACATTTCTACCCTACATGCGGCCATGGCAGCCCACATGCAGGATCCATTTTTTGAGTTTCACAACATGATGGTCCGCACTCACAGATTGTTTTGGTCTCTGCCCCTTGTTGCCCCGTGGCATGAGTTCAGGCTATGATATCATGACTTCATGGTTACAGGGGATCCAGGGCCTAATGGGGAGTGATTCCAGATCTTAGGGGCTTGGTTCGTGGTCACCAGATAGTTATCGCTTCGAGAGGAGCTTGTGTTAAGAGGCATTTCTTATCATCTTCTTCCATTCATTTTCTTTACCCTTGATATGCACCTACCTATTGTCCCACCCCTACCAGCTCAGGGACCACAGCCCCCGCAACCTCTTATGCAACCGCCACCTGCCTCTCCATAGGCTGGCTCAGGAGATGAGGCCTCTGATGAAGTTCATGTGGTTGAAAAGGTGCCAAGTTCCCCAGAGCTCATAAAGTTAAGTTTCGACGAGGATGAGGAGGAACTAGAGGAGGAGCCATAGGAGGAGCCAGAGGAGGAGGTGGAAGAGCATGAGCCTCCAAAAGAGGGTGTAGAGGATCATAAGAGTGATCCCAATGGTGAGGATTCAGAGATGGAGGACGCTGACAGTGGCTCAGGAGAGGAGGATGATGATTCCTCCGACCCTGGTTACGATCCCTCTCGGGATCGTTAGGCGTGACCTTACTCTTGTTTATGGGTTAGGTCCGTGTTGGTTATTTTGTCTTGTGTAGCTGGTATAGTGTAGTATTCTTTTGCTCATTGCATGTATATATGGTGTATATAGGTAGGCTAACTTAACCAGCTATGACAAGGTGATACACCTTTTCTTTTTGGGTTCGGGGTGGATTTAACTTAGTAGACAAATTCAGTTAGTGGGTGGGGTGGAGGATTAGGTTAGGAGCTTCAGTTAGAATGCTAGGAAGGTTATCATGAAATATTGTAATATTCTTTTGTATGAACTTTCCATATATACATGTACATGTATATGCGATAAAGGTAATGTTTGAGTTAAATTAAGTCCTGGTTCTCAATAATTACTGCTTTATGATATTGTTATGCAAATGGAGATAACAAGCTTTACTTATGTGATTTAGTATTACAGTATGTCAAAGTCTGTGAACAACAATCAGAATAGCAAGGAAGATGAATCTTAGGGTTCAGGTAATCGAAGTGAATGAGGACCCCTAACGAGACCCTAGTGGTGACCCAATGGTGGCCTTGGAGGTGTCTAATAGTGCGGAGGACCTGAATTATTGGAAAAATTTGGTAATTGAGTTGACGAAGAGAATCCTCCCTGTATTATCTGCACCCCCTGTACCTCCAGAAAACCCTCCAAAGTTTGATGAACTAGCTAATAGGGTAGCTCGACGCAACCTTAAGATTTATGATGGAAACCTTGATCCTGTAGAACTAGAGGACTGGATCAGGGGGATAGAACAGATATTTGCAGTGGTTGAAGTGCCTGAAGAGAAAAAGGTAAACATAGGGACTTTTTACTTAGCTGGTGAAGCAGATATCTGGTAGAGTACTGTGAAAAATAAGTTACAAAGAGCTGAGCTTACTTGGGCTAAGTTTCTTCAGGAACTTAGGGTTAAGTTCTATCCAATCACAGTGTAGCGACAGAAGGAGAAAGGGTTCATAGAGTTAAACATGAATGGGGATATGACGGTAATGCAATATGCCCATAAATTCACGAAGTTATCAAGGTTCGCTCCAGATTTTATGGCGACCGAAAAGCTGAAAATGAGAAGGTTTGAGGAAGGTTTAGCCTTTTTATATTCAGAATCAATTGGCAGGCCAGCCAATTCAAACTTACCAAGAGTTGTATGAAAGAGCTGCTGAGGTGGAATGAGTGAAGGGTGAATTAAGGGCTTTGAGTATAGGAAATCAGAAGAGGAAGTGGAATGATTGTGGTACATCACGTGAGAATGTTGTGCAGAAAAAACCTACTGCTAGCCCTGATAAGAGTCGTTCAGCGGCACCAAAGGAGCCGTGTGCTAAGTGTTGGCTGAGAAACCATATTACAGCTGAGTGCCTTGTAGGTACCAACAAGTGCATGTGGTGCATAAGCCCTGACCATTCCCGACCATTCAATTGCTACCTGCCCCAGGAGACAGAGGGCTATAGAAAAGGGAGTTACAAGGCCTATGCCACCTGCACATTAGGGAAACCTGCCCTTGAAGCCCCCAACAGCAGGACGAGCTTACATAATGAGCAAAAAGGAAGCTACAGTTTCTGGTGTGGTTGTTACTGGAACTCTCTTTTTAAATTCAAAACCATTTGGTGTTTTATTTGACTCGGGTGCGACTCATTCATTTATATCCACTCGAGTTGCGTTGCAATTGAATTTGAAACAAAATATAGAGTGGACGAAGTATAGAATTAGTTTGCCAAATGGGCAAGTGATAGAATGTCCTGTTCTTTATAAGCATGTTCATATTGTAATTGCTAAGCATGAGTTCCATGGAGACTTGATCCAATTCGATATGTCAGAATTCGATATAATCTTGGGAATGGATTGGTTGACTACTTATGGGACAAACATAGATTGTAAGGACCTTAAAGTCACTTTAAAGGACCCAAAAGGTCGAGAAGTATGTTTCTATGGGGAAAGACATAGGAAGGAGTGTTCTATGATTTCAATCATGAAGGCAAGTAAGATGCTAGAACAAGGGTGCATTAGATATTTGTGTTATGCCACTGAGGCCAAAGAGGAGGAGACGAAAATAGAAAATATTCCTGTAGTTTATGAATTTCCTGATGTTTTTCTTGAAGAATTGCAGGGTCTACCTACTCAAAGGGAGATTGATTTTGAGATTGAGTTAATTCCTAGTGCATAGCCTATTTCAAAAGCCCCATATAGGATGGCCCCAACTGAACTTAAGGAGTTGAAAACCCAGTTGGATGATTTATTGCAAAAAGGATTTATCAGGCTAAGTGTTTCACCTTGGGTATCCCCAGTGTTGTTTATGAAGAAAAAGGATGGAACCTTAAGGGTGTGCGTAGATTATCGAGAGTTAAATAAAATAACCATTAAGAATAAATACCCTCTGCCTTGGATACATGATTTGTTTGATCAGTTGCAAGGAGTTGGGGTATTTTCAAAGATTGATTTAAGGTCTGGCTATCATCAGCTTAGAATTAAGCCAGAAGATATTCTCAAAATAGCCTTCAGAACTAGATATGACCACTATGAGTTCACTGTGATGCCTTTTGGGCTAACAAATGCTCCTCCTACATTGAGTTCACTGTGATGCCTTTTGGGCTAACAAATGCTCTTGCTGCATTCATGGATCTCATGAATAGAGTTTTCAGACCTTATTTGGACACATTTGTAGGGGTTTTCATAGATGACATTATGATATACTCCAAGGACAAGGTGGAACATGCAGATCATTTGAGGATTGTGTTGTAAACCTTGAGGGAACATCAGTTATGTGCCAAACTGAAAAAGTGTGAGTTTTGGCTAACCAAAGTGACATTTTTGGGGCATGTAGTTACTAAGGAGGAAATCAAAGTTGATCCTCAGAAGATAAAGGCAATTGCTAAATGGCCCAAGCCCACCAATGTGACAGAAGTAAGAAGTTTTTTGGGTTTAGTAGGATATTATAGAAGATTCGTGAAAGATTTCTCAAAAATTGCATCTCCACTGACCAACTTGTTGAAGAAAACTACTAAATTTAAGTGGTTAGACAAGTGCGAAGAGGCATTTCAAGAACTAAAGAGACGCTTAACAACAACACCCATCCTCCTTTCCTGAAGAAGGAAAAGAGTACACTATTTATAGTGATGCTTCTAAAAATGGGTTAGGTTATGTGCTAATGCAGGATGACAAGGTAATAGCTTACACCTCTAGGCAACTCAAGCCTTATGAGAAGAACTACCCCACTCATGATCTGGAGTTAGTTGCGGTAGTTTTTGCCTTAAAAAACTGGCAACACTATCTGTATGGAGTGCCATGCAAGATTTACATTGACCACCAAATCCTCAACTATATCTTCACTCAAAAAGAGATCAACGTAAGACAACGATGATGGTTGGAGTTATTGAAGGATTATGACTTGCAAATTCAATATCATCTCGGAAAGGCGAATGTAGTAGCATATGCGCTCAGTAGGAAGACCCAACACGGTTTAAATGCAATGATAAATACCCAACCTGAAATTTCGAGGGACTTCGAAACCATGGGTATTGAGCTTGTACTATCAAGATACACAGATGGGTTATTAGCAGCGCTAGAGGTGCAACCTTCCATAATAGAAGAAATTAAGGCAAGTCAAAAAGATGATGCAAAGCTCGAGAACCTTAGGTGTAATGTTGCACAAGGGAAGTCGCCTGGTTTTGGGATACATGAAGATGGAACCTTGAGGTTTCAGAATAGACTGTGCATGCCAAATAAAGCGGAGTTGAAGAGAAGGATTCTAGAAGAAGCCCATAATACTCGATACTCAGTGTGCCCAGGAGGAACAAAAATGCATAGGGATTTGAGGTAATTCTTCTGATGGGAAAACATGAAGAGAGAGATTGTAGAATTTGTAGATAAGTGTTTGACGTGTCACAAGGTGAAAGTTAAACACTAGTGCCCTGTGGGCGAATTGAGGCCTTTAGAGATTCCTACCTGGAAACGGGATTTAATTTCAATGGATTTTATTATGGGATTGCCCCTCTTTACTTCAAAAAAGAATGCTATTTGGGTCATTGTAGATACACTCACCAAATCTACCCATTTTATACCAATTCATAACACTTGGGGTGTTGAGAGACTAGCACATTTATATGTCAAGAAAATAGTTCGACTACACGACATACCAAAGGATGTAGTGCCTGATCGAGACCAAAGGTTCTAGGCTCGGTTTGGGCAAGCTCTGCAAAAAGCTTTTGGCACCAAGTTAAATTTTAGCAGTTCATACCACCCTGAGATTTATGGACAAACTGAGAGGGTAAATCAAATCCTGGAAGATATGCTTAGGGCATGTGTGCTTGACTTCCAAGGAAAGTGGGAAGACTATTTACGATTGGTGGAATTCTCTTATAATAATAGCTATCAATCCACCATTAAGATGGCCCCTTTTGAAACACTGTATGGAAGAAAGTGCAGAACTCCGTTATGTTGGAGTGAGCACGATGAAGCATTAACCTTAGGGCCTGAGCTAATTCAAGAGACCACTGAAATGATAAGAAAGATTCAAGAACATATCAAAGCAGCTCAAAGCAAACAAAAAAGCCATGCAGACAAAAGGAGGAGGCCACTGGAGTTTTAAGTGGGAGATAAAGTATTTTTAAAGGTGTCTCTAGTTAAAGGAGTGGAAAGATTCAACCTTAGGGGAAAACTGAGTCCTAGATACGTTAGGCCCTATGAAATTATCGAGAAATTACCCTATGGCTTATAGGTTGGATTTACCCATAGAACTTGAGCATGTGCACAATGTTTTTCACATTTCATAGCTCAGAAAATATGTCCAAGATCCAAATCATATCATCATAGCAGAGCCAATAGAAGTCGCTGAGAACCTAATGTATGAGGAGCGTCCCGTACAGATATTAGACTACAAAGTTAAGCAGCTTTGAAACAAAAGCATTCATCTGGTTAAGGTCCTGTGGACCGACCATAACTCAACAGAGGCTACATGGGAAACCGAGGATAACATGAGAAGTAAGTACCCATATCTATTTGAGGTACGGACAATGTTTCTTTCAAACTGGAAGTTTCGATGACGAAACTTACTTTAAAGGGGAAGGCTGTAACGGCCTGAACCTAAGATTCGTGTTAAGTACATCAAATTATTCTAATCAAAATTAATCAAGTTAGGCGCCGCATTTTAATTTAGCATTTTATGTATATGTATATATATTTGCACATCACAAGTTGAAACGATGACGTGGCCTCAAAATGGACCTCATTATGCTCCTAAATAATTCATTCAAGAGCTAATAAATATTTGAATGCTCTCTAAATAAACATTAGCCTAATTATCAAGGCTAATTTGAAAAGTGATAATGATAATAATATACAAATTAATTTAATAGCAATATAACAACAATAAAAAGGGGGCAAGTTATGTATATAAAAAGAGTGAGTTAATTATTAAAAATGAATATATTTTCTCCCAAATTTAAATCCAAATGATGTAAATTTTAAATTTATTAATTTTAGCCAAAACTATTATTTTAATTACATATATATATACTGAATGAAAAAAAAATAATAATAGAAGGGGTGGATAAAGATGGGAAAAGTCTGGAAAGGATTTAGGTGTCAATAAATTAAAGGGGGAACAAAAAAAAGGGAAAAAGAATAAATTAAAACTAAAATAACCAAACTAAACAAAAAAGATCAAAAATCAAAAATCAAAACCCAAAACCCCAACCCCCTTCCCTGCCAGCCCGATACCCCCCTCTCTCGCTGCTGTGTTTTGCCCCCCTCTATGCTCATTTCCATCGCCAGCCAGCCCCCGCCGCCAGTGCCGCCCTCTAAACGGCCTCTTTCTCCATTCTTTTGTGTGTGTTTGAGTGGTTCTAGAGGGTTATGAGGTGAGAACCCTAACTCCCGCTTAATTCAATTTTTGATCTTTTATGCTTGAGTTTTGGTATTAAATGATGTAATTAACATTGATGAGTATTTATTTGCAAAGTTCTTGAATTATTATGGTTGTTTGAATTGAGTTGTGAATGGCAGAAGGGGGGGGGGGGGGGATGAGGATGAGTGTGGTGATTGAGGGTTTGCAAATTATGATTGAATATTAGTTGTTTATGGGATGTTGAGATTGATTTTGATACCTATTGGAATGAGATTAGCAATGAAAATATGTTGGATAAATGAGTTGTGGCCATGAGCTTGAGGGATTAAGGTTATGGCTTGAAATAATATTTATGCTAATTGTGTTGAGTTATTAATGTTCAAATGAGTTGAGTGATGCTTAAATAGAGAAAAATGTGTATATGTGTATAAGGTTATTGTGAGTGTTATGTTTTGATCACAACTAAGTAATTAAGAGTTGTGATTTAAATAAAGATACAAGGTTGATTTTGGTTTATTTGGTGGTTTAAGCAAAATATAATGAATATTTGATTAAAAGTATTGAGAATTTGGTGAATAAAGTTTGGGTGTGTGTGTTGTCATGAGTTGGTGAGTAAGGTTAAGGTTTGTGGTTTGGATGAGAAGTTAACCTTATTTATGTTACTTTAGTTGTGTTAGATTAATATTAATTAATATTTGAATGAGGTTAATGGGTTATACATGTGTTAGAAATGTATGTGTAGCCGTGGATATGGTGATTAAGGTTCTTGGATAATAGTTACTCTAATTATATTTATTTTTTTAATTATGTTGCTTCGTTAGTGTTGAAATAAGAAATTTATGCTAATTAGATGGGAATATAGGTATATGAGGCGTTGTGTGGATATATGTTATGAGCTAGTTCTCAAATGGAGATAGAGGAAGAGAGGAAGGAAGGTGAATGTAATGAGCTTGGGTATAAGAGAGTGTCGGGGCTTGAGGGGATGAAAAAATGGAAAGGAAAATATGGTTTCAACTTTTATATTTGGAGATTAGTTTATGTAAGGATCGGGATTGCGGATGTTTCGAAAGTCCATTTAAGGATTAAACATGCTAAGACTACCTTTCGGATTGCTCTCAAAACCAAACTCATATCGTCACTTGTAACGCCCCCAACCCTAAAGTCGGGAGTGTTACTATTTTCTTTAAATTCTGGAACAAAACGGACAGAGTTTTCCCTGAAAATTGACCATTTCTCCAGGCTTAAAGCCTTACAATTAATTCCCTGCACTGAAAAGAACAATAAAAACTGACTCAACGGCCACTTGCCGGAGTTCTCAGCTCTACGGGCTACCCACCCGGAGCACCGCAATCAATACAGTTCAGAGTTTAAACAAACGAACAATGAAAAGTACAGCCCTGGCAACTTAGAGGGTGGCTCATACGGCCATTCGGAGCGACTCTAAATGATATGCAAACCAAGCACACAAGAACTCAGTTTACAATCATACACTATAAAACACAATGCAGTTCACGTACGAGCCCATCACTTTACTTCTAGGTAGCAATGACTCCCTTTCGGCTTACTTCAAGAACCTGGAGGCAACAATGATAGATGGAATGAGCGATAATCGCACAATGGATAACCCCCTCCCCTAAAACATGTAATAATAACTTACGACCGTCGTTCATAATTTCTCCCTTTTTGTACGGTATGTTTCCCCCTCACAACGCAAGAGAAATTAACATTTGCACCAACGGCTTAAACTTGAGAATAGCCATACTCGATAAACTTTCCATAAGTCACTCATATGAACTCATAAACTTAATAAAACAATGTCATTAAAATAATCACAAATAGTAATAATTGATGCCTGAAAAATAAAGATCGATTTGTCTGTTTGTAGTTCCAAGACTACTTCTTTCTACTGAGTCAGATGGCAAATTAATTATGTGATCTTACAAATTGAGATATTAATTTTTGACTTTAACAAGTAAAGGGCATAGTTGACAATAGCATTATATTTGATCAAAATCTTAATCTGTGCGTAATGAATTAATAAGCAGCAGCAAAACTCGTATGATATGTCAGGACTTCAAACTAATAAATGTGAAAATAAATTTGAAATTTATCAAGTAGATCGAGAAGCATTAGATAAACACTAATAAAACTTTATTGCATATATTGCATTAGATAAACACTAATAAAACTTTATTGCATATATAATGTGTTAATATAAGCAGTGGACATGATCTATGAATACCATTTATCTCCTCTCCTCTTGTACTTGTGTCGTAAATTTGGATCTATATCATCAACAATAAGAAAATTTATCCTCTAAATAAAATATATACTTCCTCCATCCCAAATTCTTTGCACAGTTTGGCAATTAATCACCTTATTTCAGGATTTCAATTCAAGTATTCAATAAACTTCAGTATCAAGTATTAAGAGCGATAAAATGAATGAGAATTGACATCATAGTCCTTAAAAAGACCCGTCAAAAAGACTAAGATTAAAAACAAAAAGTAAGAGCAATGGCTAGTTAGACAGCAAATACTAGCCGGCTCGCCGCCCAGAATCATCTACAATAAGAAAATACAATAAAGAATGTGCAATATCACGTGCTTAAGAGCCCATGAACACCCTTGCTGAAATATCTGTTACAAAAGGGTTTCTCCATTGCTAAAACTTTATACGTGATGCTCAATATATTAGCGAAGCTAATTTTAGCGATGACACTAGAACAACCGTCATGTTCAATGCGATACAATCTCTCAACGGATGATTTTACTATACCACACAACAGCCGGTCACATGCAAGAATAGATTTCTGTGAGAAAACATGGAACGATAACCATAACTACGTCATGTGATTAGTAAACTATTTACTGACCTTTGAACTTCGCATGCTTATTTATTAAAAGTATAACGCTTTATAAACCATCATAGGAACTGGGAGTCTCCTTTGACCAAGTTTCTATACCCGTCAGTGGGGCTTTATAACGGATGACTCTACTGCATATTAGCAGAGCTATGAAACATGTAACTTCAACTTATGTCTACTGGAAAAATTACGAAATATTGAACTTTGAATCCACTGCTCATTGGCAGGGAAATGAAATACCGAGCTTTGAATTCTCTGCCTTCTGGTAGAGAAATGAAATACTGAGTTTTGTATTCCCATCCTACTGGCAGAGAAATGAAATATTGAACTTTGAATTCTCTGCCTTCTAGCAGAGAAATGAAATACTGAGTTTTGTATTCCCTGCCTACTGGCAGCCTACTGAAATATTGAACTTTGAATTCTCTGCCTTCTAGTAGAGAAATGAAATACTGAGTTTTGTATTCCTTGCCTACTGGCAGAGAAATGAAATATTGAACTTTGAATTCTCTGCCTTCTAGCAGAGAAATGAAATACTGAGTTTTGTATTCTCTGCCTACTGGCAGAGAAATGAAATACTGCGTTTTGTACTCTCTGCCTACTGGCAGAGAAATGAAATACTGAGCTTTGAAACATATAAGTTGAAGTTACATGTAAACTTCTAGGGAGGTACTGGGTTGGTTAAGCTAAAAATACAAATAATGCAATGCAACCCATGCTCATTACTTAATTTCCTCTTTTTTTTTTTCTTTAAAGATCCCCCGACCTATTTACTGGTCACCTGACTCATTCGGTTGATCAATCCAATGGTTTAAGGTTATTTCGTTACCAATGACTTGTCGATGGAACATGCGACCGATAAAACCATTAGGAACACTTAGCAATCACGTAAATAAGCATTTATAAACCTTGACTATAATCAATAAACTATATACAATTGACAAATTTTATATAATCAACATACGATATAAATATACTCAATACACTTCATATAATCCATGGATTACCAATAAATTGATAAATGTCATAGAATATAATCGATGAACTATATAGTCGATTTTTCATAAAATCGATGAGCTATGTAATCGATAAACTATATAATCGATACGCTGCATACCATCAATAAACATATGAAGGCGATAGCCTTAATATAATCGATAACTATGTATAATCAAGAATTTCATAAAATCAATAAACATTATACAAACAATAAACATCATATACTCGATAAACTTTACATACTCGATAAACGTGCATAATTAATGAGCGTTATATAATCAATAAACTTTATAGAAATGGTAGGCATGTATAATCGATGAACATTATGTATTCGATGAACTTGATCGATAAACGTATATATATATAATCGTTAAGTGTTAACCGTTTTTTCGGTTCGGGAAAAATGCGAACCGTGAACCGAACCGAAATTACCGGTTAACCGGAAATTGGTTAACCGAAAAAACCGGTTCAACAAAAAGTCGAACCGTAAACCGAACCGAAATATCCGATTAACCGAAATTTCGGTTTGGTTTACGGTTAACCGAACCCCATACACCTAAATTTACATTTTTTTTGATGGTTTAGAAATTTAATTAATATTTAGTATTTACTATTTATTTGCTGCCATTTAAAAAAAAATCGGTTCGGATCGGTTAACCGTGGTTAACCGAAAAATCCTCTCCCCTGAACCGAAACCGAACCGTGAACCGTGGAAAAAAAGCGGTTCGGTTAACCGAACCGAAAATTTCATAAAATTCGATCCGGTTAACCGGTTTTTCGGTTCAGTTTTTCCGGTTTCTCGGTTCGGTTTTCGGTTTCGGTTTTTTTTGCTCACCCCTAGCCGGGGCTCCCTCACCCTCTCTGGCGTGTGTGTATGGGCGTGGCACGGGGCAAGGGGCTTCGAAGACCACCCCCCATTCTCGATGCTTCTCCTCCCCGAAAAAAGGGGGTTCGGCCCGTTCAATTTGTTTTTTTTTTGTTTATGATATATATATATATATATATATATATATATATATATATTCTGTCTTTCTTTCTTTTGTCTGCCGGTAAAAACAAGCGCCTGCTGTGCTATAATTTCAATCCTCATTGACCTTCAAGTCTTAGTCCGTAACCGTTAATATTCGGGAATCTTTAATACCAAAAAAAAAACTATTAACAATGAGAATAATAATATTCCTTTTTAATAAAATCAGCACTCAGGCAGCCTACCTCGACATTATTTCAATTTATAAGGGCATAAATCAGCTGAACGAAGGGGATGAAATCTCGGGTGTTACATCACTGAGCCACGTCATGACTAGTTGTCTACCCCATAGCCGTGACCAATCACAATAATTGTAATTATGATAATAATAATAACAACAATTCAAGTGGTTATGTCGATAATGTCGATATTATCAATAAACACAAGGCAAACTGTATCATTATGCTATCGTAACCTATATTAAACGAACGTTAGCAGTATTAGATAATAGAGCGAAACAAAAATAAAATAGAATCAAACTAGATAAATAAATAATCGATGGGCTAATTGTTAAAGAGAGGTCTCGAAAATTTAAATTATTCATTAAGCCAATAAATGTAATAAAAGTTCTTAATCTTTCACTAACCGAGAAAAAATACATATTTGGAGCAGAACTGAGGCCACTTCTGTCACTTCAAGCTACCACTAAGTGATTTTCGATAAAACGGAGAGAGATTCTCAAAGGCCAGATACGTACATTGTCTGTGCCCTTCGAAAACTCACATCTTGATTAAACTAAGCAAAATCAAAATAATTTTCATATAATGAATCATTTTATACAATGTTTTGTCACCAAAGTAAGTAGTCCCATCAATTATCAATCATCAGGGCTTATTCCCTTTAATTTACCTGCGCGCTAACTCAGACTTTTCGATCGGCCTGGGAGGTGTGCACCTATCTTAAGATCACCACAGACGTCAACAGCGATCAACTTCCAGATAATAACCGGCAAATCAACTTTACTCATACATTCTCTCTCTACTGTTTGCAAAATAAAATGTTTTGAAATTCGGGCGCCTAACTAATTAAACTCAAAGCTTATTTTATTGCATAGGGATATGCGTGCTGAGCTTCGGCTCATATTTCCAATGTTTTCATGTTTTCTGTTTTAAGCAAGGGATCAGTGAACAGTCCTCTAACTGACAAATCAGAAGGTAGCAAGAAATGAAAGGGCATTACAATTCCTTTTGTTGAGGATTCATTAGCCAAGCGCTCACAGTGATTTATAGGCTAGCACCCTAAGAACCTGATGGTTATGTATTCTTTTTTACTCTGCAGTTACTAGAATTTTGGTGAGCGTACGTTGAATTATCAGGTGCATCACAACTTGTATCACAACTTGTTTAAACGGGTGAATGTATGTTATTTCAATTATGTGGTGAGTTAGGTGGTCAAATGAGTGATACAGTAATACAAGTAAATTCAGTTAGCCTTGTTCCGTTACGAAATGACGGTAATGCCTCCAATCAACAGACTTCCACTGTCAACCAATAGTAAATTAGTAATTAAGTAAGAATAACTACGCATTAGGAATTGGGGGCGTTACGCCCTGCACCTAATTATTCACATATTGTGCATTCACTAGAAGGAACCACTTCATTGGTACTGTAATTAACTTATGTCACTGACATAGTGTTGGAAATAAAGGCAGAATTAACGAAAATTAAAGCTGAAGTTAAGGAAATAAAAAAGCAACTGTTTGTAATCCACCTGTCTTTTATCAAGGAAATTAGACATAGTGAAAAATTTGAGTTAAGTATTAATACTCCATTTCAACATAAATACCATTTCCAAAACCCAAAAAACAAAAACCCGTTTCCTTTGCAAGATATAAAAATTGAAAAGAAAGTAAGAGAAAAATTGGCTGAAAAATCATATGCAAAGGCAAAGAAAGAAGAAGATGATGGAGTACGTATAAGCAGTAAAGAACAAAGCCCAGAAGAATTAAACAAAATCATTGGCACAGTAGTTGAAAGACAAGGTGTATTGCCTAATAATAATGAAGAGATAAATAATGTCCCATTAGAAGAAGACATATATCAACAAATGAACCTAATTAAATTAGAGGATCTTAATGTTTTTTTTAGAAGAAATTAGGAGGAAATTGGATAAAAAATATGGTAAAATGGTATATGACGGTGAAATACGAGATTGGAGAGGAACTCCACATAGATGAAATCGAATCCAATCTAGCTAAGAATGTTACTCCTAAACTTGAAAATTTTGGTAAATCTTTTAGAAGAAATACCCATTTTATGAGACCCAGATACGTTCAAGTGGGGCATACAACCAACTTCTCCCTTGGGTTCACCCCAAGGAAAGCCATATTCTTTGAAGAAATTAGCCTTACCCCAATTAGCCAAACAGGTTATATTCTAAATATAGATGGAGCTCATAATAGAGAAGAAATATTTGAACATTGAAAAAAGAGTACGAATAGTGTCTTGAATTTGAATACCACATGGACTGCAGAAAGTTTCCTAAATCATATTGAGCATGGTTATTCTAGCATTGTAGCTGACTTGTATGATTCATTAGATGAGGATGGTGAAAACGTATTAAGAATGAGGGAAATACTAGCTGCTATGTTCAAAAAATTATGCAAGGAAATTGAAACCAAATTTATTAGAGCAAAAATTGATTTCGAAGAAAAGGTGAGAGAGTGGCAGAGAAAGATTAATAACATAGAGCTTTAGGATACGAGATATTTGAAAAACTACATTGCTGAATTTAGGCAATATTATTACAAAACTGAGCATATTGATACCAATCTTGGTATGGTTTATGATAAATTACCATATGCAATACATTCTATAAATAATGAAAAATACATTACATGGCTTAAAAAAGCAGATGTCATTAATACCTTGGTACAAGAATCTCTTATTCAAGAAAATGGATCAATGCTCAATGTCTAGATCTCCAAAAACAAAAGGAAATGAAGAAACAATTTCTAAACTGTTGGGATAATCTTCATCAATGGGGAAATGAACTTGAGAAAAGAAGAATTTTTTTTTTGTAAGAAAAAGAGCTTTAACAAGCAAATGGGAGAAAAATATAAAAGAAAGTATTATAACAAATTGAGCCTTAAAAAACGAAGAACTTTAAGAAAAGTTGCTTATTGTCCTACCAGAAAAAATAGCTGTAAGTATTGGGCATGCAAAGAATCAGGTTATTATGCAAACGAATGCAACAGTAGGAAGAACAACCAGCTAACTGAAACTTTGGGTAGTCTAGATTATTTTGAGCTTAGCGAAAAAGAACACTATATCTAACCCTAAAAAGCAACGAGGGATTCATTGAGATTGTGCTGGAGGATGAATATGAAGAACTAGTCACATGAACCAAAATAGCTTAATTATTCTTGGTGATCTTCAAGGGGAAGAATTTATTGTAGATAATGAGAACGAAGATGTCAAAGGATATTCAGTCCTTCCTATAATTCAAAAAGACGTTATCTGTAAAAAATCTATCTTTAAGTTAAAAAGTAAGTACATGTGCGAAATGAAGGAAGGAGATATGGAAATAAAAGATTGTGAGTATGATGCGAGGGAAGTTAATCTCATTAATTTGAAAAATGTTCTTAAACATAACAAAGATAGAAAGTATAGGTATATCCATATTGGAAGTGTCTAAGTACAAATTAGTCCATTATAGTATTATGGCAAATACATTGATCTTTATGTTTTGCTCTATCATATAATGCATACCGAATTTAATAATCAAATTATCATAGGGATTAAGACCAATTTATGTAACGGATAAGTAGAATTCAATTGAGGACTTGGATATTATGTAAGTCTAAAAGATGAATTTGCCAAAAACTTCCTATCTCTTGAGATAAAAATAGTTGGGATGGGCATGAAAAGAGTAGGTTACCCACTACAGATATTTTGAAAAATAACCTACAAATTAGACAATACTATAGATCCAAAAACTAAGATAACAATGATAGAGGCAAAACAATTTGAGAATCCTACTCCAATGCAAAAAATTCAAAGGATAAAATTCAATCCACAGGATATAAAAATCGATAGGTATTAGATACCTAGCTTTGTTAATCCCACAAAAATCAATAAGAAAAATGTAATAAAAATTGATGAGAATGGTAAAATTATCTTTAAACCCCAATTATTAAGAAACACGAATGCAACATCAGAATGGGGAGAATGATCTTTGACAGCTAAAAATGATTTAAAAGAAGATGGTATAATTAGTATGACCAGTGAAATGAGTAGAGTGAGTTTTGAAACTGTAAGATACTGTGCATACTAAAGTATGAGTCTAGATAGAAAAGTCATTGGGTACAAAATAAGAACTATTAGTTAGCCTGTTTATGAGGATGAATTAGTAAAAAAAATTGACTATAGAGATATGATATGAAGTCACTAATATAAATCCTAACAGCATCTAAATCCCAATAAATGTATGTTTAGAGCGTATAATAGATATGAATTGTGTGCCTACATCAATAGTGGTTGTTCTGTCTGTTTTGAAAAAAAGATTTTTATTTTTAGAATTTATATGAAAAAGGCAAAGAATCCTTTACAGGTAAGAATAGTTGATAATAGCAAAATGGGCCACAACGAAGCCATAGAAGGGTTACCCATAGAAATAGGAGGAGGTTAATGCATTATACTATTTCCATGAGCTATTGATCAACCATCTCATGATATGATTATTAAAAATAATTTTCAGAGGCTATATTCTCCTTACACATAGAGCATAACCAAATAATATTCACAATAAATAGTCATTTAGTTCCTATTGATAAATTAAATAAAGATTATACTCATCAGAAGATTGAGTTTACATGCAGCTAGCGTGGTGAGAAGGTAATCCCTACACAACATGAGATAGCACTAACAATCTAATTACTTACGTTATCTATTAAAGAGCAGGTTATTGAACAACAAAAGTGATTATGCAAAGAAATCTACTATAATGATACTCTTAAATTTTGGGGCAAATATAAGACATTTGCAAAGATTGCTTTGCTAAGCCTTAAGTCTATTATTCGAGTTAAATAAATGGTGTACACACATTAGGATATTCCAGCATTTGATAAGCAGAACAAAGAACTTTTGGATAAAGGGTTAGTCAGGAATAGTAAGAGTCCACACACCAGTCCGCCTTTCATGATAAGAAATCACACTAAAGAGAAAAGAGGAAAAACTAGAATGGTAATCAATTGCAAAAAGCTTAATGATGACACTGTCTTTGATAATTATTATATTCCTAACAAAACAATTATTTTCAATAGAATTCAAGGAGCCTTTTGGTTCTTGAAAATGGATTGCAAAAGCTGTTATTGGCAAATAAAAATCTATGAAGAAACCATTCCTTTGACTGGGTTCAGTGCCCCGCAAGGACATTATGAGTGGATAGTCATGCCATTTGGTTTAAAAAATGCACCTCAAATATTTAAAAGAAGAATGCACCTCAAGTATCCTTGTCTTTTTTAAGACCATGAGACAGCGCAAAGATGATGTCATAGCTGTCACCTAACAATGCAGTGGTCATGGTATTATTCTTGGTAAGAACAATTGCTTTTATACTAAACAAGAAATCGAGTTTTTAGGTTTAGAAATAAAAGTTAGACAAATAATCCTGCGAAAGCATATTCTAGGAAAAAAAAATTCCCTAAAAAGATTGAAGACAAGAAACAATTGGAAAGGTTTTTTGGATGTCTTACCTATGCTTCAAATTTCATAAAAGAGATAGCTAAATTGAGAAAACCTTCACAACAAAAACTCAAGAAAGAGGTAAGTTGGACGTGGACATCTAATGATTTAAGGATTCTTCAAAACTTCAAAAATATATGTAAAAATCTTCTTGTTCCTACTTTCCCTAACGAAGTAGATGATTTAATTGTCGAGATAGGTGCTAGCAATGAGCACTCAAGTGTGGTACTCATAATAAAAGATGGGGAAAAACTTTGCAAATATTGCAGTGGAAGTTTTAATAAAGCAAAATACAACTATCCAATGACGGAAAAAGAAATCCTTACAATCACAAGGGGAATTGAAATTTTTTCAATCTCTTTAGCCCAAAACCATTTATTATCCAAACTGATTCCAAAGGGATACTTAGTTTTGTGAAAAAGAATTCATTAGATATGCAGGCACAAGGGCGACTTCTACATTGTACAAGTACTGTAATGTGCTTCTCCATGGGTATCTGGTAACCATGTATATAAAGAAATAATCGGTAATTTTACAGCAAAAGCAATAAAAAATCCAATATAGAATATTATTTCTAATGCTAGAGGATACGATTGATTAACTAATGTTTCAAAATTGAATGTTGGTTCATTGGAACCATATAATCCAACACCCAGAGCTTCCATTAATTGGAAAATGGAACCTCCTGTAGTATACAAAATAAACTTAGTAACTGAGTAGAGGCGCTTCTTTCCTCCCCACATAGATAAAAGTAGATAAACAAGAATTAATTCTAATTCCCACATTATGAAAAAAAGGTAAAAAATATGACTTGACTAGTTTTCTTTCTCTAATGAACATATACATGGGCCAAAGAGTTCTCTAGTAGATAGTTTAACTTGTGAGTTTGCAAAGGTGTTCATCAGAGCAAAATTCCTACTGGAAAAGAAAGAATTTCAAAATGAAATGCCATTACTATTAGAACGAGTTTATCCTTCTAGTAGAGTCCTTATGAATATTTTGTAGCTGCATAAAAAAAGTAGATCACACTTTGATTTGCATCTTCTGCCTGTCTAATAGTCCAAAGATTCGACCTTCTATAGTTACAAATAAATTACCTATGGTGTCCTTATAATATTTAAGAAAAAATAAGTTCCCACGTTCAAGAAAAATGGTTTAATGACTAACAGTCTGGATCGACTACTATCATTATTATTCTTATGATATTTGGGAGTCATGGAGTGGTATGATCGTCTTTTAGTATAAATCTAGAGGTGGTGGTGTAAGATTCCCAGCAAATTTAATCCCTATAGATAACCCTACCATGAAAGCTTGGGAGTATGGAATGGTTGCTTACCTCATGAAAATCCCATATCCAAAGTGCCCATTCTTATTAAGACTAAGTTTTAACAGTGTATGTTTAAGAGGATCCATTGGATTCTTACATCTTCAGATGGTCCAATGAAATGGATTAGAAGTCCATTCGGCCAAATAAAGGCTTAATCATTCAAGTGAAGACTCAATAAATTGAATACTTCAAGAACACTAAGACAAGCAACTCACCAATTAATCCCCTAAAGTCTACGCACCAAGGGTTAATATAAAGGGATGACTCTAAATCACCACTCTAAAAGAGATAAAGATTAAGAGATTTTGAGAGAGAAAATGGCTTCTAGCCTTTTCATTCATTCATATTCATCTAAGCTGAATGTAATATAAGAGATGAGGAATTAAATAGCAAGGTACCCCCTCCCCCAAGCTTAGTACTAGCTAATAGCATTACAAGAATTTTTTTCAATGAAATTCAAGCTAATTGTACAATTAAAGGGGGACCACTAGGGGATATTGGTGTGCTTGAATTTGGCTGCACATTCCTCCTCATTGGTTATGTCATTCACCTATCCAAATAGGGAAGATTAAGGTGTGAATTTTTATGGGAGCCTTCTAGAAGAGTCTATCAGCTACCCACCAAGTTTGGGACCTTAATTCTCCCATTTGATGACCCAAATAAATCCTTAAGTAAAAACATACGCCTCCAAACCCTGCACGGACCATGACTCGGTTAAAATCCCATAAATTGCTTGATTCTTGGAATTTGATGATGATCTTTAGCTTGTTGGAAAATACAGTTATGGGGCTAACCATCCATGCAAAATTTACCCAAAATGGATCCTATTTACACAGCCAAAAATGAGCTAGAAGTCAGGCCATATGTTCTACCCAGAATAAGGAAGTAAAATAAAAGAGGTTAACCTGGAGATAAAATAGCTAGGCTCCTTATTTTGGCTACTAAGTGGCATGCCACGTTTCCTAAGCTTACTTTGGGTCCCTCAAGGCTCTCAAATCAACAAGGACTTAGAAGAGCCAAGTAATTGGGTACCACCCTTATAGGTGACCAAGGGCCCAAGTTGAACCCAAGCCTTGATATTGATTAGGAGGTTAGGCTTCATGGTTTACTTCGCATCATCCAACGAAATATCTATACAATAGAAGTCTATATGTTGAGGCACATCGCGTAGTAATTGAGTATGAAAATAGAAAGGTCATGCCAGCCCATTATTTTATTCAATTAGTTGATTTGGACGATTTCAACGATCAACGAAAATAATGATTTCCAGAACAACAAGAATAGTGATCTTACTTTAGTAAGAGATATTGGTTTTTATAACATTTATTATCAAATATGGGGATTGATTAAGCCAGGATAAACTTTAATGCATTGCGGGAGCACTTATCATAATGATTTTAGCAAATATATGAGGGTAGCAGGGGCTACTTCAGAAGTTGTCTTTGATTATCTCTTTGATGTTGAAGCTAAAAAATTCCTATTAGAGAAAGGAAAGAAACATTTACATGAATTATTTGAAAAATGTGATCCAAAGCATCTTCAACTTGATGAAGATTTTGATAATTATATGGATAATGATGGACTGGAAGACGTTATTGGAGATGAAGGCATGAAAAATCTCAATATGGATGACTAGTCTCGTCAGCATTTTAAGTGTTCTAAGAAGTTGTTGCGCCATTATTGTATTATTTTATCAAGTGTCAGATCAGTAAAATACTACAGTACACTGTAGCCAGATGAAAATATTAGTGTATATATCGTAGCTTTTAGGGCATTCTATGTAGTGGTGAGCATGACCAACAGGTAACCTGGAACCGGTGAAATGGTTCCGAATCCGGTTCCTAAAAATTAGCACTGGTCTAACCGCTTCTAGTTCCGTTTCCCAAAATATTGCCCCGAACCAGAACCTGGATCCATGGGTACCCAGAACCATTTTTATTATTTTGGTCTTATAAATTAATAAAAATCTATAATCAAAAAAACAAAATCACTAAAATCTAATATAGCTCTTTATGTTTGATGAGGCCAACGGTTCCGAATTCGGTTCCTAAAAATTAGCACTAGTCTAACCGCTTCTAGTTTCGTTTCCCAAAATATTGCCCCGAACCAGAACCTAGATCCATAGGTACCCAGAACCATTTTTATTATTTTGGTCTTATAAATTAATAAAAATCTATAATCGAAAAAACAAAAGCACTAAAATCTAATATGGCTCTTTATGTTTGATGAGGCCCAGCCCATAATGGGTGAGAAAACCCTCAAACCCTAACCTCAAAGTCTCAGCAACTAGCTTCCCTATTGCTCATTTCTCTTTCCTCTCTAGGTCTCTCCTCTCGTTCATTCACTCTCAGAGACTTAGAGGCCCTGTTTGGCAAACAGCTGTTAGCTATTAGCTGTTTGTATTAGCTGTTAGCTGTTAGCTGTTTGAGTTAGCTATTTGTATTAGCTGTTTGAATTAATTGTTTGTTGAAAAACAGTTTGGTAAAATTAGCTGTTTCTGACAAAGTTGTGATACAAAAAGCTAATTCTTCAAAAAGCTCTTCCAAAAAGCTCATGGAATTAGCTTTTGCAAATTAGCTTTTTGGACGCAAAAAGCTCTTTTAAAAAGCTCTTTCACCAAATACCCAAATTAGCTTTTTTACTTGGTCAAAAAACTAATTTTGGTCAAAAAAACTCTTTTTGGACAAAAAGCTCTTCAAAAAGTTATTTGCCCTGGTAGTCGGCACTGAGAACCGAGAACGTGGTGTCGTCCACCTACATGTCGTGCTCAGTCCTCACCATTGGCAGCTCAATCCCTTATCGTTGTAGCACAACAGCAGGTTCGTTCTTTGCATCTTCACTTTACTTTTCCTCAAAATTCTAGATTTTGATTTTTCAACATAAGTCCCATGTAATTCCAGTAACGAATTGGGTGGTGAACTAATTAATGTAACAGTGTGTATCATCATCTAGTGGTTTATAATCTTCAAGATCTCAACTTAAAGATGCTAATTATTTTGTATAAATATGCTCTGTATAAACAAGTAATTCCATTAATGAGATATTGTGTAAATATGTATGAATTTGGTCCCTCTGATTTCTTTGATTGGTTATGTGCTAATTATTCTGTAATTAGGCTCTGTTTTTTTTAGGATGAAGAGTCTCCTAGCAAGTCTACATTTTCTAGACTTTAAGGTTGAAAAGTGTCCTGGCAAGTGCTGGACTAAGGCAGTGTTCTATTTATGAAGGCCTTAAATAATTTTTGTATACATCATTAATTATTTAATTTCCATTACATTGCGTTAAAAAGTCCTTGAGCTATTATGAGCCTTTCTGTTCATAACCACGTATCTAACATCATCAATATCTGTTCGTGGTTAAATATATTATTATGACAATACCAGCTGGAGTTTAACTGGAATATCTCCCTCGACATTGTGAGGAAGAACATGGTGAGAAATTTGGGCTAGTTTCTTGGTACTGTGCTAGCTGGGATCTGTGTTTTAAGTTTAAAACTAGACTTTAGGTACCAAATGAGGCTCAATTAAAAAAAGCGAGTGCGATAACAAAATCACCTCGTCAATTTACCTTAACCTCCACCCCCCAAAATTATGCTTATACATTTTCTGATTTGGTATTTTCACATTCATTTTAGTTTGACAAGTTTGTATTTGATAATTTAGTTATTTTATTTCTTTTATGTAATGCCAACTACTATGATGGACAGACATGATGGTGATTTGGTTAATATAAATATTGAGCCACAAAGTGAAGATGCAACTTTGCCAACAATTGGAGGTAAGAGAAAATCTGAAATGTGGAGTTATTTTACTCCTATTAAGGATGCTTCTGGCAAGAAAATAAAAAAGAAATTCATGTACTGTGATGTAGTTTTTGCACATAACACAAATATTGACACATCATCAATGAAGAAGCATCTAGGCGCATGCTCAAAGTATCCTAAAACTATTGATAAAAAGTAGAGGAAAATTTATACCTATCAAGCTAGCTATAATGCTACATCTGGTCATGCACATTGTGATTGTGAATTTGATCCTAAAGCTGTTAGACTTGCCTTAGCTAAAATGTTGATCACTCATGAAGAACCCTTTTTCATGGCTGAACATGAAGGGTATCGAGGGCTTTGTAGTGTTGCTATTCCTAGATTTAATGTTCCTTCATGTTTCACTGTTCCCAGAGATTGGAAAAAGATCTTTGTGTGCCAAAAAGATATCTTTGTTCAACCAGAAATTGGGTTAAATTTATACCCATTATCATCTATTATTTCCTCCAAAATAAATTATTAAATAAGAATTTTAATATTGTTTTGTTTGTTTTGTGGGGTTTGGAAAGTTTGGAAAAAATAAATCACTAGTTTAAGGATTGGATCAAATCAAGTAAGAAAAAAAGGAAGACAAGAACCGAGCCCAATTTGGCCTAGTTGCAAGCCCAGGCCGACGGTCCCCTCTCTCCTTTCTCTTAGACCAAGCTGCCCGTCCAGCCCACAGACCAGTTGTCTCTCTCTCTTCCTTTCCTTTCTTTCTCTCCATCTTTGGGTCGGGCTAGACGCCTCATTCCCCCTCCTTGACCTCGCCCCAGGCTCCTCTCCTCCCCTTTCTCACTTAAAGATCACATGTACCTGGTCTGTCTTCTTCCCCCCTTCCTTTTCGTCTTCTTCTTCATTCCCTTAAAACCCAAAAATTCGAACACACACCCAAGCCGCAACGCCTCATCTGCCATGGCCGTCCTTCTCCTTCTTCCACCCCAGCGGTCATTGATTTATTCCCATTGTCATCATTCCTCATCAATTCAGGAGACAAAGGCAGAAGGAGTTAATGGGGGTTTAATAAGGGAAGATGAGGAGTTGAGAGGGCAGCGGAAGCTATAAAAGAAGAGAAACGCGGAAGGCGAGCAGAGGGAGCATGTAATAAAGAGAGCAAATTAGCACATAGTTTTTGGAGTTCAAAAAAAAAATGTTTTCTTTTTCAAGCTTTGATTTCATTTGTTTTCAATTTCTGTTTTAGATTTCAGTCCTCAAATTGTGTAATTTTGAGTTGGCAAACTGAGTCAAGAGAGTAGTGTGCGAATTAATGTTCAAATTTGGATTTTGTTTGGATTGGTTAATGTTTCCCTTGGCAGCATCTTACCGTGAGTTTGCTCAGATTCTGGGTTCAAATGGCATTCGATTTTGGTTCTTCGCTCTAGATCGTCCATCACTGCGTATAATTCTCTTGATGTCCTCTGTCCCATCCAAGTTAACTTGATCACTGAATCTTGTACAATCGAAGATATCAGATTTGAGAACTTTGGCCTTTAATATAGAGGTATCGTGCTGTTTAGGTGTCTTAGCTTTAACTATTTTTGGCTTTGATTTAGTTTCACTTTAGTTTGGTGAAATTTAGCTTGTGCCAAGGGGTCAATGCTGATTTAATCTACTTAGCAACTTAAGTTTCATAATCCATCCCAGAGGACGACACCCATAAGTATTACAACGATAAACTGTATACTTGCGGAAATTACAACAAGTTTTTGACACCGTTGCCAGGGATGACTTTGTGAAACTGGGTTGCATTGAGTCATAGTTGAGTCATTTGAGTCGATTTCATTTGTTTTCGTACTTTTTAATGTCAATTTTGAGTGCGTGGTTATTAAATTTTGGTTGTTTTAGTTTAGTTTAAATTCCTTTTCTTTTTGATTTTTGATTAAGAGTTTGTATTGTGGTTTTTGTTGTGGTCAATTTTCTTTTGGTTGTTAGTGATTATTTGCTGCAGAAAAATAGAAATCAGATCAGACAACGTCATGGTTTGAGAACAGGGCAAAACAGAGGAAAAGACAACACAGCAGTGCATGGTTTATCAGATTTTCGAATTCTTTTTTTAGAACACTTCGAGTCTGAATATTTTTTTGTGTTGATATTTTTCCTATATTCAACATGATTCTAAAAGTCTGTGTAAATTTTTCTGGAATTTTTAGGATTGTCTGGAATTTTCTATGAATTCTAGAGCTAATAATCTATTTACAATATTTTGCACAGTTCGAGGATAGAAAAAATTCGAAAAAGAATATATTCATGTTCCTTGTGATTGTGTTGAATTTACTATGTATAGAGTTCTGATTTTAGCAGTTTTATTTTCTGTTTTAGTTTTTATTTTTAGAATTGGGCTTGTTTAGGTTTTAGTTTATTTTGTATTTTGTTTTAGTTTAGGTTGTGTTTTTTGTTTTTGTTTTTGTTTTAGGTTTAGTTTATTTTCCATTTTCTGCTTTTGTGTGCCCAAAAAAAAAATCAAAAGAAATGATGCTTGTGCTTTGTGCTTGTGCTTATTTTCTATTTTTTGTATTAGGTCATTTCGTGTTGCTTAAGTTTTTTTTGGTCTTTCTTTTCTTTTGATAATATAGTTTTATTTTTTTTAGTTTATTGTGTGGTTAACTTAATTATTTAAGTCTCTTGCTTTTGTTTTAATAATTAGTTTGTAATTAGTGTCCTAGAGGCATTTTCTTTCCTTTAAAAAAAAGAAAACAAATTGAAAATCCTAAAAAAATTAGAAAATTCTTAAAATTGACAAAAAAAGGGTTTCAAGAATGCCGGTTTTTAATTTTTTATAATTTGAGCATGAACCTTTATGGACTTATCTTTCAAGACTTGATGATTATCGTGCTCAATTGAATCAACGTTTTCAAAAATGGAATTTGTGAGGTCATCATTGTGGGTCTAAATGCTGAATCTCGATGTTCTGTTGGGTCTATGTGTCCTGGAGGATTACTAGGATTGTTATCTAAAACTCGAGATGAGGTTTGTGATTTCTTTAAAAAATTAGCTTGGAATACTTATGAGCTTGAATAAGCTAGATACACTTTAGGATATCCTGCTCATGGCGAGTCTATTTTCCCTATTAGTCCTTACCCTCAGGATCACTGTATAGATTCATATAACCCCTCTTACTCTTTTATGCCTCCTGTTTTGTGCGATTACTGTGAGTCTTGTGATCATAATGTTCATTCTTGTCCATATCGTGCTTATGTGGATGTTACATTTGCAAGTGTTGAAAGAGAATTAATGAAATGACTAATCAAATGGTAGAAACTATGAAATAGAGAATTGCTAAATATTCCCACTATTTCAGTCATAGTAGGGAGCATACTAATTTACATGAGTCTGACTCTAGTTTAGGATCTCCTAAACCGAAATTTAGTCTTTATGATGATTTTGAGTCCTCTTATCTTGCTAGGCCTAACTTGAATAATGTAATGCCTTTGCCTAGCCTAGAACAAGGGAGTGACCCTCCTTTGTCTCTATCCCCCGACCTTGCATCCGTACTTAGCTCACATAAGGACGTCACTGATGAGGTCTTAATTTATGCCTACCCAACCACCCCTTTTAATGACTCTTGTGAGTTTGAGGTGGGTGAAAAATCTGACACTGCTGGTGAGTTAGGTATGAGCGTCACACCTAACGTTGAACATCATGGTATAGATGAGTTAGAAGCTATTTATTTACAGGAGTCACGTGATGAGAAAATTGAGCCCACTAATTTCGAATTAGATGATGCTATTCTTTATGTGGAATATGAATCTTTTTTATATGGGTTTGATATCAACAAAAAGTTTGATGAGGGTTTTATGTTGAATATGAATCCTTATCTTTTCACTGGATCATTACTGATCTCCTCTTTGAACCTCACAAGTTTGAATTTGTAGAGTTTGAGACTTTTGTGCCTATGACTTTTGCTCTGGACCAGACTCTTACATATATTGATATTGAAGGACTTGTGGATTTTTCACCCACTGTTTTGCCTAGACTATTCGTTCATTATGATATAGTTTCTAGGCCAATGACCCATGTGCTGGCCAACTTTAACTACGTTGAAGCGGGCCCTTACCTGTGCTGCATTGACATAGTGGATGTACTCTTTTTGGCATCAATTCTGTAATTTCCATTGTCGTAATCTTATTGAGAGTTGTTCTTGCTTGTTTGATAAGCTAATTTGTGCGCTAATGAGATTTGATTTGAGTAGCACTTTTCAGCTTTATGTGGAGTGGCTGATGCCCCATAAGCCTCTATTTGAGCAATTTTCTAGAGGCTATAGCTTAGTTGTACTTTTACACTTGATCTGGTATACTCGTTTCTCTTTATTTTCTCTTTTTATTTTGTTTTCCTTTGTATATATTTGTTACATGTTTTATTTTTATTATTTTATTTTTGAGTTTAGAGTCCTCTCATTTTTCTTTCTTTTTCAGTCATGTTTTCTTTTGTATATACATTCTTATTTTGGGGTTTTATGTTTCTTTTCACCCCCAATGAGGACATTGTGAGATTTAGGTGTGGGGTGGGAAAACTGTCTTTTTTGAAAAAAAAACAAAAAGATTTTTGTTTTGTTTTAGGGAATTTATGTGCTATTTTGATTGATTATGTTCTCTTGTACCCTTAGTATTAGGTTATATATAGATGTGCTGTGCATTGATAGAACTTAGTCCCAAGTGTCATATTTATGCTCAGTCCTAACCTACGACATTAGTTAAGCAAGCTTGACTTTGGTAGATAACCCGTGAGATTTTGAGCCTTACGGACTAATTCATTCTTTTTAGTCTCACATTTTTTTTCTTTCATGTGTGTCTCTTCCATGATTACATCTCTAGAACTTACTTTGATTCTCTTTGAAATCATATTTAGCATGTGCATTATGATATTATGATAGAGGTATTCTTTTGTTTTATGAGCCCCATAGCCAAATTGTCACCCTTGTGTTGAATGCTTACCCTTTGCTAGCCCTTTTGAGCCTTGACCCATTTTGTTATGAACCCTCCACTTTAACCCTTGGCCTAAACACGTTTCCTATACCTAAGCCAAGACTAGTGGGGCAACCCTTCATTATTTGGTGGGTAACTTTTAGGTATTTTATGAATTTGGTGGTTGATTTCGGTATATGTTGGGATGAATCATGGTGATCATTTGGGAATTGAGTTGTATTGCTCTTGTGTGTGCCATTCACTCATTTTCTTCTTGAAAAAAAAGAAAGAAAAAAGAAGCAAGACAAAGTGAAAAAAAAGAAAAAAGTTTCCATTGAAAAAAATGGAAAAAAAGTTGAAAGAAAAATCTGAAAAATGAAAAAAGAGTTATGAATGAGAGCGTTTGGCATGGATGTATCCTTGTATACTCATTTCCAATGGTAAATATTTAATTGGAATGTGTTCTTATTTTGTGTTTTGAGAGAGTGTGTGCTCATTATAATTGGTGTAAGTGTTGGTTGCTCATTAGCTATGACTTTTAGCTCCTCATTTCCCAAATCATTTGTCCCTCTCTAACCCTTAACCTTTAGCCCCATTACAACTATGAAAAGTCCTCTTGATTATTATTTTGCATATTGCATCTTAGTGTTGGAGAATTGAGAATTTTAGCAAGCTTATGATAGTTTGTATGATTGGAACAGAATTGAGCGAATCATGTTATATTTTAAACACATGAGTGGGAGTGTTCTACATTTTCTCTAAAGTGAGGTTCTACTAGTCATGCTTGTACATAATTTCTAAGTGGGGTAAAAGATTGTATATTGATGTCATTAGTAGGGATTAAGGATTTCTTAATGTGTACATTATGTTTATATGTGATCTAATTCTTTGATTGCTTGAGTGATGTGGTTAATTAGAATGTGTATATATTTTTCTCCGGTGTTGTATATATATGTTTTTTGTGAAAAAAAACCAAAAAGATTTTTGATTTTTTGTTTTTTGCTTTTTTTTTATAGATTTTGTGGGTATATCTTCTGCAAACCGTTACGAGGCCTTCCTCATCCACTAAGGGGGACTTAGGGGTTTAAAGGGCTTGTTGCACGTGCTAAGTGCAACCCTGATTCCTGCGAAAGTGAGTTAGGATTTTATTTTTATTTTTATTTTTTTTCTAGAATTCTTAGTTTTATTTTCCTCAAGGACCAGCAAAACTTAGGTGTGGACGTATTTGTTCAGCCAGAAATTGAGTTAAATTTATACCCTTTATCATCTATTATTTGCTCTAAAATAAATTATTAAATTAGAATTTTTATATTGTTTTGTTTATTTTGTAGGGTTTAGAAAATTTGCAAGAAAAAAAACCACTAGTTCGGATTGGATCAAATCAAGCAAGGAAAAAGGAAGACAAGAATTGAGCCCAATTCGGCCTAGTTGCAAGCCTAGGTCGATGCTCCTTTCTCTCCTTTCACTTGGACCAAGCTGCCGGTCCAGCCCGCAGACCAACTCTCTCTCTCTCTTCCTGTCCTTTCTTTCTCTCCATCTTTGGGCCATCCCAGGCGCCTCCTTCCTCCTCCCTGACCTCGACCCAGGTGCCTCTCATCCCCCTTCTCACTTAAAGATCACATGCGCCTGGTTTGTGTTCTTCCCCCCTTCCTTTTCATCTTCTACTTTGTTCCCCAGAAACCAGAAATTCCAACACTCTCCCAAGCCGCGACGCCTCATCTGCCATGGCCGTCCCTCTCTTTTTTCCACCCCGATGGTTACTGATTTATTCCCATTGTCATCACTCCTTATCAATTGAGGAGACACAGGTAGAGGGAGTTAATGGGGGTTTAATGAGGGAAAATGAGGAGTTGAGAGGGCAGCAAAAGCTCTAGAAGAAGAGCAATGGGGAAGGCGACCAGAGGGAGCACATAATAAAGAGAGCAGACAAACACATAGTTTTTGGAGTTAAAAAAAAATGTTTTCGTTTCCAATCTTCGATTTCATTTGTTTTTAATTTCAGTTCTAGATTTCAGTCCTCAAATTGTTAATCGGATTTTGACTTGAGAGTATTGTACGAATTAATGTTCAAATCTGGATTTTGTTTGGATTGGTTAATGTTTCCCTTGGCTGCATCTTACCGTGAGTTTCCTCATATTCTGGGTTCGAATGGCATTTGATTTTGGTTCTTCGCTCTAGATCTTCCATCATTGTGTATAATTCTCTTGTTGTCCTTCGTCCCAACCAAGTTAACTTGATCACTGAATCTTGTACAAGATGTCAGATTTGAGAACTTTGGCCTTTAATCTAGAGGTATCGTGCTGTTTAGGTGTCTTAGCTTTAACTATTTTTGGCTTTGATTTAGTTTCATTTAGCTTGTGTCAAGGGGTCAATGTTGATTTAATCTACTTAGCAACCTAGCCCTCATAATCCATCCCAGAGGACGACACCCATAGGTGTTATAACGATAAACCGTATACCTACAAAAATTACAACAATCTTAAACAGTAGGTTAAAGGGAGTGAGATCAAGAATAGCTCTTACTATTGATTGTTGGACATCTGTTGAAAATTTGAGTTATCCATGTTTGGCTGCTCACTTTATTGATGATGATTGAAATTTGCACAAAAGGATTCTAAACTTTAAGGTAATCGATAATCATAACGGTAAAGAAGTGGTTAAAGTTGTTGAAAAATGTGTTCTTGATTGGAGGATTGAGGATCAGTTATGCACTCTTACTGTTGACAATGCCAGTGCTAACTAGACCTGACAAATGGGTCATTCGGTTCGGGTACAGGTCGGGTCAAGTTCGGGTCGTGTCATATTTGGGTTAAGTGATATTTAGGGTCGTTTCGATTTGGGTCGAGTATGGTTCGGATCAGGTCGATTTCGGATCAACCAAGTTTTCTTGAAATACGCTCGTCATGCTAAAACAAGCAACTTTGTTGAAAATTTTGGGTCTGGTCAATTCGGGTTTCGGGTCCACTTTCGGGTGAGCATATTTCAGATGTCGGGTCGGGTATGGGTCCAGGTCATTCGGTTCGGGTTTCAGGTCTCGGGTTAGTTTTGTCAGGTCTAGTGCTAACGATGTTGCTGCGAGGTATTTGTAAGATAATATGTCAAGCAAGGTTTTGTTAGATGGTGAATACTTTCAAATGAGGTGTTCCACTCATGTTTTAAATTTGGTTGTGCATGATGGTTTGTCATTGATGAAAGACTCAATTGCTAAGGTTTGAAGTGCTATGAGATATTTGAGAAGCTCTCCTGCTAGATCTCAATCTTTGAGATTTGTGTTGCATGGGAAAAAATTTCTTCCTAAAATTTGGTGGCTCTTTATGTTCCTACTAGATGGAATTCTACATATCTATGTTGGAAGTTGCATTAAAATTTCAAAGAGCTTTCACAAGGCTAGCAAAAGAAGATGTCCATTTTGTATATGAACTCAAACAAGTTAGACGAGTTCCTAGAAAAGATGATTAGGAAAGAGCTCGAGTCTTAACTTAATTCCTAAAACACTTTCATGAAGCTACTAAAAGGATGTCTGGAACTTTGTATTCCACTTCTAACCAACATTTTCATGAGTTGTTCTTAAATTTGTAAAAAAAGAGAATAATCATGCCACTTTGCATTTCATGTAAAAAAATCCTTAGGCCCTAATTGTTTGAACAACAATTTCTTTAAGATAAACTAGCATGTTGTAAATGAATCTATGACTTTTGATGTTGGAGAATTGTTTGAGTTTGCAAAATTATAGAATCAGATCAACACCACCAAAACTCATTATGTTACCTAAGCTAATTGCCCTTTAATGGGGGAAAATTCAGGCCCATTTCTTGTTGCAAGTTGCGATGTCATATACAAGTGTGCATCCTAAGTTATGTGTTTAAGATTAAAAGAAGTTTTGCCTCATCTAGTTAATCAAAGCCAAACTACTTTTATAAAAGGGAACGAGTTGGCATATACTACAATGATATGTCAAGAAATGCTTAGAGCTTATGGTAGAAAGGACAAAAATCCGAGATGCACTAAGAAAACTAAACACAAAAAAGCATATGATTCAATTCTTTGGAGCTTTGTTTGCTAAAATTGATGGATTTCATTTCGTTGTTATGTTGAAGAATGGGGTTATGGTCTATTTATCATCTCTTTGCTACTATGTTGTTATCATTGGTAGCAATCATGGGTTTTTAAAGGTGCTAGGGGACCTTATATTCCCCTTTTTGCTTGTTATTGCTATAGAATACTTTTCTAGGCTTATGACATGCATCAGTCATAGCACAACTTTCGAGTTTCAACTTGGTTATAAGAACTTGTAACTGATTCATCCATCATTTGTTGATGACTTATTAGCTTTTTACGAGGCTGCTTTCAGTTTACACTGACATCAAAGGGATCTGAAACATCTTCACATACGTTGGGGATATCTATGTATGAGTCCAAGTCTTAAATTTACTTGGTTGGAGTAACACATTCATGAAAGTAGAATTGAAAGCCGAAAGCACACTAATGTTCAAATATCTTGGTGACTTATAACACCCTCTAGGATTTTAACTAGAGATTGTTAATTGCTCACTAGTTGAAAAGCTGACAAAGAAGTATTAGGCTCTATAGATACCCAAAATGGAAGGGGGGCACTAGTTGTTACAAAAGTGGGGCAACTGTACCAAAAAGGGGATTATAAATTATCTTAGGAAAATAAATCAAATTACTAAGATAATTACAACCAAGGTGAGCTGCATTTTTTCAGGATTATTCTCCGTCCTTCGAGGAGGCTTCTAGAAGGCGTGACACCTCCAATAGGGCCCCCACCTGGCAAATATTCCTTGTTATGTGTAGAATCAACCTATGCTAATTAATTGCAAAGATAACAACTATACCCTCCTCAATTAAGGCAAAATTCCAGATTGTTGCAAAACTGAAATTTTGTGCACACTCCACATAATTTGGGTCATTTCTCCTAATATTGGAAACCAATGTCAAAGTTTAGCACATGGGGCTAAAATAGACATCTTAGGGGCCTCGTTTGAGCTTCTTTTGATAGAATTTAAACTTGATCCAAATTCATCAAGTTTCCGACAAAAACCAGCACTGCATGAGTTGGGGTTTCTGTTACTTTAGGGAGTCAAAAAGCAGCCTAACTCAGAATTTTATTGCATTATCCTAAATTTAAATCTCTAAGATTCCTAACAAACCATAGATCGCCCCAATTGGACATTGACTGGTTGGAGAGAAGTCAAGTTAAACCCGAGTGAAATGTTGGAGCGGTAGTCCGCTCCAACTTGTCCAAGTAAAGTTGGCATGGACTTTGGTGTGGATGAGGATGTAGCCAAGAGTTGGCTTGGAGCTTGGTATGCATCAGCCTCCCCCTCTCGAGGGGGATTTGCCCTCAAATCCCTAAAGTCATCCACCATATATAGAGCTAAGTCACATGCATACCATGCATGTCTCCCAGTAACTCACATGCATGTCTCCCAGTAACTTCAACTTGTAGGCATTGTCCCCAATCCTTTCAAGCACCTTGAAAGGGCCTTCTCCTTGAGCCATGATTTTTTCTTCCTCATCGAAGGGAATCTCTCCTTCTTAGGTGCAACCAAACCAAATCTCCTAGTTTGAAAACCATGGGCTTTCGATGCTTGTTTACTTTAGCCTTGTAAGAAGTGTTGACCTTCTCTATTTGAGCGTGAATTTGCTCATGGAGTTTCTTCATTTCCTTAGCTCTTTCTTGGGCCTCAAATCTGACCCTATGCTTAATGGGATGAGGAAGAAGATCTATTGGAGTAAGAGGATTAACTCTATAACAAGCTTCAAAGGGAGAGTGGGATGTAGCATAAGTAGGAGCCCAGTTATAAGCAAACTAGACATGAGGAAGCTTTAAATCCCATTCCTTGAGGTTCTCGCTCACTAATCCCCTAGTGAAAGTATATAGAATCTCGTTATTAACCTCCATTTTCCCATCAGTTTGAGGATGACAAGTGGTGCTAAATAATAGCTCAGTTCCCAACCATGTCCATAAACACCTCTAAAAATAGGAATGGAATTTGGTTTCTCTCTCGGACACAATACTCCATATCACACCATGTAGCTTGATGACCTCCTTAAAGTATAGATGAGCAATGTGAGAAGCATCATCACACTTGTGACATGGAATAAAGTGGGCCATCTTGGAGAACCCGTCAACCATAACCATGATTGAGTCATGCCCTCTTTGGGTTCTTGGCAAGCCCAAAATGAAATCCATGCTAATGTCTTCCTAATGGCTATTTCGTGTTGGAAGAGAAGTGTACAACTCATGATGGAAGGTGCTCTTGGCCTTGTGACATATGGAACATTTGGAAATAACTTTATGGACATCACTTGCCATTCGAGGCCAACAAAAGTGTTCCTTCAAAATCTCAACTGTTGTGTTGATGCCGAAATGACCTACTAATGCACCATCATGGGCTTCTCTAACAAGTAACTCCCTTAAAGAGCCCCTAGGAACACATAGCTTGTTATGCTTGAAGAAAAACCCATCTTGCAAGGTATAGGACATGATCCTTAGGGTTTGCAACAATTCCTTAGAAATCCTCATCTTCCTTGTAGTGTTCATAGATGGTGTAAAATCCCAAGATTTTGGCCTCTAGAGTAGAGAGAATAGTGTATCTTCTTGAGAGTACACCAACCACCACATTTTCCTTCATTTTTATGCATGTAAGTGAACGAAAATGATTGGATAAATTCCATCGACTTGGCATTCCTTGAATTGAGGTTGGCTTGCCCATTGATGAAAGATAAGGCCTTATGATCCGAATATATCACAAAGGGCTTTGGCTTGAGATAGTGACTCCAATGGATAAGAGCCCGAACGATGGCATAAAACTCTTTGTCATAAGTGGAGTAGTTGAGTTTGAGGCCACTTAACTTCTCACTAAAGTAGGCCAAAGGCTGTTTGGCTTAGGTGAGAACTACCCCAATGCCAATATCACTAGCATCAAATTCAACTTCAAAAAGAAGACCAAAGTTGGGAAGAGCCAAGATAGGAGCTGAACATAGCCTTTCCTTGATTGTTTCAAAGGCCCTTTGGGTAACCTTTGTCCATTCAAAGCTTCCCTTCTTTATCCATTCGGTTAAGGGCGCCATAATGAAGCAAAAGTCTTTGATGAACCAGTGATAGAAAGAGGCCAACCCATAAAAGCTTCAAAATTCCTTTGATAAACGTGGGAGTGGGCTAACTCTTCATAGCCTCAACTTTGGATTCATCAACTTGACGTCCCTCACTGGACACAACATAGCCAAGGAAGACAACCTGAGGAGTGAATAGTTTACACTTCTCAAGCTTGGTACATAACTTTTGTTGCCTCAACACTTTGAACACTTAAGAAAGGTGTTCTGAGGAGATACCTCATCACCACTATACACCAAGATATCATCAAAATACACAACAGACTTTCGAATGAATAGTCTTAAGACCTTATTCATGAGCCTTATGAAAGTACTAGGAGCATTAGACAAACCAAATGCATTGTAAGCCACTCATACAACCCACACCTAGTCTTAAAAGTGGTCTTTCATTCATGTCCTCCTTTTATCCTAATTTGTTGATAGCCACTTCAAAGATCAATTTTAGAAAATACCTTGGAACCATGCAAATCATCAAGCATATCATCCAATCAAGGAATACGAAATTGGTACTTGATGGTGATGTTATTTATGGCCCTAGAATCAACACACATATGCCAAGTCCCATCTTTCTTAAGTACAAATAGAGCAGGAACCGAGTAAGGATTCAAGTTCTCTCTAATGTATCCATGGCCTAGCAACTCTTAGACTTATCTTTCTAGTTCTTTTGACTCACTAGTATTGCATTTCTAGGCTGGTATGTTTGGCAAAGGAGCCCTTAATAGGAGATTAATTTAGTGCTTAATTCCTCTCAAAGGAGAGAGCCCCAGGGTAATTCATTGGGAAACACATCCACAAACTCTCTCAAGAGTGATTAAGCTTTGCATGGGTTTCACTCCTCATATGTGTTTGATTCCTCCATAACTAATGCAAATAAAGGCTTGCTCTTACTAATGGCACTCTCCACCCGTGTTTCACTCATAACTAGGCTTTTCTCACTTTCCTTTCTTGGTTTGGATTTGAGGGATTTAGGTGGAGGTATTAGTGTCAACGTAAGATTATGACGCTTGTGTTTGAATGCATATGTATTGGCATACCCGTCATGAATCACATGATTATCGAACAACCAAGGCCTACCAAGGAACAAGTGACATGCATCCATGGGAATGACATCACATAGTACTTCACCACAATAGTGACCAACCGAAAATGCAATAAGAGCTTGCTTAGAAACATTACCTCGCTTCCTCGCTTGAGCCATTGGAGAGAATAACAAGTGCAATGGACCTTGGTGGATAATTAAAGCTTGTTAATGAGTGTTCTGGAAGCTACATTGGTGCAACTTCCTCTATTGATAATGAGCTCATACACCTTGCCTTTAGTAGTGCATTGGGTATGAAAGATTTGCTCCCCTTGGCTTGGTTCACAATGAGCCTCTTGGGCATAGAGTGCTATTTGAATTATCAAGAGTTCACCCACATCTGGAGTGATCAAAGTTTAGTCCTCATCCCTGACTTCCTCCTCACTAGTTGCTTCCTTAATAACTTGAATTTCTTCCACCTCTCTAATGGTTAGAGTTCTCTGATTGGGATAATCCGCTTAGAAGTGTCCATAACCATGGCATTTAAAACACTTTTTAACCTCTAATTTCTTTGGTGGTTCCTAGTAATCCATTTACCGTTGTCAAGGGCTTTGATGGGTGATGGGGTAGTGTCAACATTGTTGTGGGAGGAGTAACCCTTAGGGGTACTTTGAGGGCGAATAGAGGAAGTGGCTTGAAAGGATTTTCGACCCTTATGTTGCTTCTCAACTTTGATAGTTAGGTAACATACATCATCAAATGATAAGGTCATAGATCCACCTTGTTAGCAATGCTAAGCAATAACCCCTTGAAGAACCTAGCAATCTTGAGTTCGAGTTCTTCATCCAAGTCAAACCTAATTTGGAGTTGTCCAAACTCCCTAATGTACTCTTTTATCATTAGATTTTCTTAGTTGAGAGAGGTGATCTTTAGGGAGAGTTCTTGTTTGTAAGAAGGAGGTAGGAATCTCTTGTCCATATGCTTTTTGAGCTTAGACCAAGTTTAACTTTCGATTTGGCTTCTCTAGCCCTCCGCTTCTTCAAGTGCTTATACCAAAGTAAAACATACCTCTTCAATTTAAGAATCCCCAACTTGAAGGACTTTTCATCATTATAATCTTTGAGCTCAAAGATCCTTTCAAGGCTTGAACCCGATCAAGATAGTTCTCTGGGTTAAGATTGCCGTCAAATTTCGGAGCCTCAACTTTGAGATCTCTGACGTCATCCCTTGATTCCTTCTTCTTCTAGGTCCTCCTTCCTCATCATCAAAGTCTTCATGAGAGGAAGAGTATGCAAAGTCAATAGGGTTAACATCATAGCCTAGTCGGCAAGGGTTTCGTTGTGCGACTCCCCTCACTTGTTCAACCTCTTGAGTGAGCTTCCTCACTTGCTCTTAAAGATCTATAAGGGCCCTACTTATCTCATGGGCTTACTTAAGAGGAATGCTTTTCGGGTGAGAAGCACCTCCCTTACCAGCCATGATAGTAACTTGTAAGGTGAAAAGAGGGGAAAAGGATAGAAACACGAGGAGCGTGATGAACAAGAAAACAATGAGAATGAGGGACACAGACGTGCTCTATGGCACAAGATAGTTATGCGAAATCTCTGGAGCAAGAATGAGAGTGTAGGAAAGGTGGCATAGTCGTGCCAGGCAGCACAGGTAGGCTGTGCCAAATCTCTACCTACGCATTTTTTTGACAGGCTTTTTATGAAGGCTTTTTATGGAGTTTTAGGGTTTGTGTTTGGGTTAGGGTTAGGGTTTTTCTTTAGGTCATAATTAGGGTTCTTTGTGGACTAATGAGGTTTGATAAAGATAGTTAAATGAAGGAAAATTTTGAAGAGCCAAAGTGTGGATTGTTGGGGTGAAATTGAAAAGGTAGTGAGGTGTTTGAATTAATAAAGGTTTTGATTCAATAACCACCCAAAAAAGCTCTAGCTTTGATATCAACTTGATGAAGATGGATGCTCAAGCTCCCAAGATTAACACAACAACAAAAACAATCACACCAAAGGATACTTCTCTTGGGTCGAACCTTAATCAATTGATAAGATTGTGAGGTTTGTTCCCAAGGTAAGATACTAATGATAGTGCAAGTACTTTCCACCTAATTCCTCTCTTAAAGGCTCTTAGCCATCAAAGGAGAATTCTAAAGGAAATACTCTACTTACTACTCTTAATTAAACAGATAAAGATGTAGGGATTTTAGTGAGAGAGAATGCTTATTTGCCTTTCCATTCATAATTCAATTCAAGCTGAGTTTAAATGGAGGTATTAGGGTTTATAAATACCCAAAATAGAGGGACTGGAATTAGTTGTTACAATAGTGGGGCAAGTGTACCAATAGGGAGATTACAAATTATCTTAGAAAAATAAATCAAATTACTAAGAAAATTATAACCAAGGTTAGCTGTATTTTTTCAGGATTCTTCCCCCTCCTTCTAGGAGGCTTCTGTCACTTAGCAAACTTTCTTGGTATGTTTAGAATCACCCCATGCTAATTAATCTCAAAGGTAATAGCTCTACCCTCCTCAATTAAGGCCAAATTCCAGATTACTCAAAAACTAGAATTTTGAGCACACTCCACATATTTGGATCATTTCTCTTAATATTGGAAACCAATGCCAAATTTGAGCACATGAAGACAAAATAGACATCTTAAGGAATCTAAAAACTTGGGCTTGCCTTGTTTGGGCTACATTTGATAGGCTTTAAGCTTGATCCAAATTCAGCAAGTTTTTCGACAAAAACTAGCACTGCATGAGTTGGGGTTTCTACCACTTTAGGGAATCAAAAAATTGTATTATCCTTAGTTTAAATCTCTAAGCTTCACAACAAAGTATCGATTGCCTTAATTGGACATTGATTGGTTGGTGAGAAGCAAAGTCAAACCCGAGTGAAATGCTGGAGCGGTGACTATCTTGTCCAAGGAAAGTTGGCTTGGACTTTGGTCTGGATGAGGGTGTAGCCAAGAGTTGGCGTAGAGCTTGGTATGCATCATCAATCCTTTACTTTATTTACCTCAATGTCATGAAGCAAGTAGGGCATATATGTAAAGACTTTTTATAGTCCTTTAAGGCTGCAACTAAGCGACTTTACCTTACTGCCTGGTCTGAGAAAAGCAAAGCCAAGATGTATAGAGTGGAAAGTATTAAAAACATCAAGTTATGGAACAAAGATTTGATAGCAAAGCAAATTTTTAAAATGGCTGCATATACATCTTTTAAAAGGATATAGCAAGTTCAATGGGATTGAAAGAAGTTGTGCACGTTAAAGAATTCTCTTTATCCTTTTTCGCCTCTAAATAATTGAATTCTAATCGCAGATAGGGAATACAAGACTATCAAGGGGTACAATTGGTTATGTGAATTAAATCGAAAAGCCAAACGGGCTACTCTTGATTAGAATAGAGGCAATATACCCAAATACAACTTAATTTTACTGGCTCACTCTGAAGGCAGGCTCCATTAAGAGTGAAACTTGTTGGGTTTATTAGTGGCATGCCATCAACGTGTATAATATACAAGTCTCAAGTAAAAACTGTAGAATGTTTTATTATATGAATGTAATTATACCATCCAACTTTATGAATTGGCAAAGGAAACTGTTAGTACCAAAAATGACTTGAAGATCTTAAGATAATCTGCATCTGTATCACAACAAATTATATCTACCAAATATAGACTGACAGGAATAAATTGATTTTCCAGAACAAACACGTGGATTCACAACATGCCACTAAGTAGATCTTTGAGGTGGCCAAAGGTAGGATGATTTACCTTAATTCTTGCAATAGGAAAATTATTGATTGGAAACTTAATAGAGCTTCAAGATTTAAAGAGTTGGAAGAACCTTTCCTAAAAGGCAACTTCCTCCTTTAGATGCATGTAGAGTGTGCACACCCTTATTTCTTTGTGTGAGATGTTTTGTCATGGTAATGAAGTTTAACTTCTTATAAATAACAACAACAACAACAACAATAACAACAACAACAACAACAACAACAATAATAGCAACAATAATACTAATAATACTAATAATAATCATAATAACACTATGTAACGCCCTGACCCCCTCATGGGTCAGCACAGTTACTAGGAACGACTTCCAGGATCGTTGACTGGCCCCACAACTCACCACAAGTCTTTCCGGCATGCTTTGTCTTCGCCCATATGCTGTATGGGAAACTTCCCAGGAGGTTACCCATCCCAAGATTGCTCCATAGCAAACACGCTTAACTGTGGAGTTCTTAAGAGTGGGCTTCCTGAAAAGAAAGGTGCACCTTTGGTGATATAAGTAATCATTTCGATACTTTTGAAGCCACACTCGAGGTGTTACACACTAATAATAAAAGTATAATTAAATTTACAAATATAAGAATCCCTAATTGTGAACAAAATAAGCGTTAGTTAAGCTTATATTATAGTTTATAAAAATAAGCTGCTAATGTAATAAGTTTAAATAAGGACTAACCAATAAAAAGGCAACAAATGTTTAATTGGATGTAAGTGTCCATATGTGAGTGCCTAGGCAACAAAAGTTACATTTAGGATTTGTTTAAAGTTATTAATAATAAAGTAACTGAGCCAATTTTATTGAATATATAAGCCAATTTTATTGAATATCTAAGCCAATATCTAATTATTTCAAAAAGAGCCTAGAGCTATGCAAGGCTTTTAGTTGAGGTACCTTTACAGGCTGTACATTTCAGAAACTCATGTTTTTCTTATAAATTTTCAAAATCTTATGTTCATTAAGTTTTTACTGAATTATTCTCAGGCATTGTTTTGGCATGTAATAATGCAAGCTAGCCATATCAGATTATATTACATCAATTCATATCAATTGTACCTAGCCAATGTTAACTATCTTCAATTGAGAAGGCTCCCCCATTGGTATGTGTATGTGCATATGAATGGGAAATCTCAATGATCGTGATTACTAACATAAAGGGATCTCCTAGATAATAAAGTGACAATAATTGTAACATTTATGCTCTCTCTACCTCGTTTCAAAATCAAATGACTTGAAATACACACGGTCACTGAAAAATGAATTTCAATTTTTACAGCATAGCGGTAAACATATTGCGCTTTGATTCATTCTTCAAATATTTTTGTGTGTTTATATTTTTGTTTGAGGCATCTTTGAGCCTATCCTCGATCGTCTATCCAAGTGACTCAATATGTGACGCCCCAAAATGCACATGTTTTACCATTTGTGTTCTCCCTAATAAATTCCTTAATTATGACTAATAAGCTCGATGATAGGGGCATTACCGCCGTCCAAAAAAGACAAGGCTTGAAGCATGTGTACTAGAAATAACGTAGTTAGACATGGCTTCAACCATACACATTAACATATGGACTTCCCATATACAATCAACTATTAACCGACATAAGATTTATAGATCACAGTAAAGTAATTCACTAGATAATCTACACCTCCATCAACTGAAGATTTCAAAATACAGTTCCAAAATACACATGTAATATATCATTGTTGATCCCTTCAGACTCCCTTGCTCAACTTGTTCTCTTTAGCTAGTTTGCTAGCATGAGGGCGATTCACTGAGCATTTGCTTAAAAAAAAAACATAAAAAATATTTCGTACTGTGATTCGAAGCTCAGTACATGCATTCTTATATTGTTAAATAATCTCTACATAAATTGGTTGGGTGCTCGCTTTGCAATTCATTTTAAGTTAAAACAGTGAATGAGATGAATATAAAACTGTATTGCTAGTTATTATCTAATAGTGAACCCCTTGATACTATTACAATCTATGAATAGGTATACACTTGCCAAGCCGATCGAGGACCTGGCTTGAAGCCACATGGGTAACTAAAGGGCGAATGCCCTAGAGACGATAACTGGCAGGGTCACTGATTAAGTAATAAATCAATGAGTAAACTGATTCATTGATATACTTACTAAAACTTGATAACTTTAATAAATATATTCTGATTTCCAAAGATATAGATAATGAACATACATGAAGTCTTTAAAATGCAATATCACTTGATAATACTTATGCACAATAGGAAACAATAGACTAGGCCCCGATTCTGCTTAAGAAATGTAATGGTAGGTATATGTAGTTAGTAAAAAACACTCACTTTCATAATTTGTAACTTTATTAGAACTTGATTAATTGAATGACATTCATAACTCAACATTTCAATATAAGATAGATTACAATAAGATGATTTGAAAACTAAATAAATTAAGGTAATTGAACTCGAGGTAAAACAAATTGGAGCAAAATAGACCAAAATGAAATGATTGAGGGGATAATGAAAAGACTTCAATGAACATAAATGGAATATGGGTTTTTGACAGTTGAAGTGGATAATGAAAGGTTTAACGCCAAGAGGGGTGTTTTGAGGTATAAGAAAGCTCATATAACCTTAGCTTGGTGCTATATACCTCGATCCTGTGCTATTACCCTCTCCACCTCTCAAATTTCATTTTCATGCCGATTTAACTCGATTTTCCAACCTAAGTAAGCTTCTATACATAATTAAGGTTGTTGAACTCACTAAATTTTGTAATTTCTTTGCAATATTCATGATTATTTAGAAACTCCTGATATTATCTCCAAATCTCACGATTTCTTTCTTCCTTTATTACAATTTTAAGGTTTACTTTAGAAAATTCATAGCTTTCACCTCCTGCATCCAATTAAGCTATAAGACCCCAATGTGTCCTGCAACACTTTCACTCGTAGTGCAAAACATAATTCCTACAATAGGGTTCTTAAAATTGAGCTGAAACACAATTGTGCACAGCTCGAGTCTGTCCTGTGCAGCCTTAGCAAAATAGTCACAACTCTCCCCACACAACTTGGAATGAAGTGATTCAAACGACATTTGAAAGATAACTCGCTGATCTATCTATCCACAAAAAATAAAATTTTTGGATGGGCCAAATAGTACCAGTTTAATCTTAGAGAGACCCTTGTTTCGGGTCTATTCACAGCCTTGTTGTTCTTGTTTTCCCCCTTCTCTTCACATAATTCCCCACTAAAATGACTTCTTAAAATCAGTAAACAATACTTTGTTCTTCTCAACATCTTGCACAACCATATTACTTAAATTTACTCCATAATTATCTATATCGAAATTTCAATTCTTCTTGTTTTCAAAATCACTTAAAACACATCCATAAGCTTACTCATTTGCATAAATAAGAAAATGACATATTTTAATCCATTAGAGAAGTTTTTCATAATTCATCACTTTAAGTAAACTCACCCCAAGTCATTTGCCAGTTCAAACAACACATCCAAGACTCATTTGACATCAAAGGATATATAAATAACATGTTTGATGCCAAGAATAATCTAAACCATGCATAATCACCAAAACCCTATCTTATGACCAACTTAATTCATCTTCATCTAGTCCAAAATCTCCAAAGATGCTATCATAATCATCAATAGGATTAAAGACTACAAAATCATACAAAACTAATCCAAATCCATCATTTTAACTTAAGCTTGCATGATCATGAACAACCTCAACTCCTACATACTTTCAAGCTTCAACAACAATTTAAACACCAAAATAACTCTTATTTCTATCAATATGGCAAGATCAACAAAAAAAAATCAACAAAATCAAACATTAAAACTAAGAATCAACAAGTTGAGGGTTAGGGTTTACCTCACTTACGGCGTAGGTCGAAAGAGATGAAGATGGCTGTGGAGGTTGTGGATGTGGTTGGCGGTTGGGGGGCTGACTAGTGGCTAAGGTGGTGAGGCTGGTGGCCAGCCAATGGCGGCAACGGCAACACTCAGTAGCAGCAAGGGGTACCGTAGGAGGAGGAGGGAGAAAAGAAAGTTACAACAACAACAACAACAACTCCTCTCAATGTGGGTCCCACTTTCGCAGGGTCCGGGGAGATCCAGATGTAGGCAACCTTACCCCTACCGGCAATCTTGCCCGTAGAGAAGCTGATTCCAAGAGACCCACAAAAACAAGATTTTGTGAAAACATTTTATAGAAGAAGGATTTTGTGAAAACATTTTATGGAGAAAAACCAATGACAAGCCGCAGGGAATGAACTAAGAAATACGAAAAAATCAGGTGGCAGTAACTAAGAAAAGAAAGTTACTTGGTTGGAAAATGATCTTAAGCTAACTACATTCACTTGGCTGAAATTAATCATTTCCAAAATATCTTTTTTCTAATTAAAATTAGATACAAATAGTGGTGATCAACTTAATTTAATTGCACCAAAATTTTCGGGTCACAATTTGAGCCCAATGAATCGGGCTGTAATTCAGGCCCAAATGAATTGGGCCAGACTCAATGAATTTGGCCCAACTTTTTGCATGGTTAAAAATTAAATTTTTGTGAGATTATGAAAAATAATTTATCACTTAATCATATTTACCAGGGCCTAATATCTATTCATGCGAAATTGTTACATAAATGGAACTCGAATTGCAAAGTGGGGCCTGAAATGAATTCTCCCAACTGGGATGATTGAATGAGATAATAAATGCAAATAAATTAATAACGTGCCGTAATTAAATAAATAATCTTGATTTGGGTCGGGCTATTATAGTCTTCCTCCCTTAAAGAGTTTCGTCCTCAAAACTTATGAGTTTTGACAAAACATACAAGTTTATCTCAAATAGATGTGTCTACCTGGCTTACTTCTCATCCTTGGTTTCCCCAAGTGGCTTCTGAGGAGGTATGATTTGCCTAATCTACTTTGATTAAAGATATCTGCTTGATGCATAGCTGCTTAATCTTGCGATCTAGTATATAAATTGGGTAGTATGTGGACTTGGTGCTCTTCAAACACTAGGCCCTCATTGATCGCAATGGGTTTGGTTAAGAGAACGTGGTCAGGATCTGAAATGTATTGCCTGTGTTGTGAGGTAAGGAACACATTATGCATGTGTTTGAGTTATATAGGCAGATCTAGTCGACAAGCTATGAGATTTAATCTTTCAGTAAACTTGCATGGTCCAATAGATCTTGGCCTCAATTTTCGCAGTTCAACCACCTTATACCCTTCGTTGGCAAAATTTTCAAAAAAAATCCTTATCATCTACCTAAAACTCTAGGAATCTCATTCTTTTATCAGCATAGCTTTTTTATTGGTTGCAATAGTCTATTTTCAAGAGTCTTTTGATGTCTGTCACCTCCTTGAGTGCTGAAGAAGATCTTCATGGCCAAAAAAATGATTTTGTCGTCAATGTATGTCGTCATTTAACCCTGATGTTTCATGTAAATTTCTCTGCTAGTACTTTCACAACATCGATCGCTGGGAGTTCCATGTTTTCTTCAAATGCAAATGTTGGTTGTAGGTCATGAAGCACTACAGGCTCCATCTTAAAAGAGTTGGATCCATTGATATTTTTAGATGCTTGCCCATGTGACACTAATTGAACACTCAACTTCTCAAGCCCTCTCAAGAGGTTCAACTGAGTAATTACTACAGTGCTCAAGGTATGTTATGCCTTCCTAGTCAGGGCATCTGCCACAACATTGGCCTTTCCTGGATGACATTGGATTTGCAAGGCGTAATCTTTAAGAAATTTAGTTGAACGCCTTTGTCTCTGATTGAGCTTCTTCTGAGTGAAAGTGTACTTCAAGCCTTGATGATCATTACAAATCTCATAAGGTACTCCATACAATTAATGTTTTCAAATTTTCAGTGCACACCCACAACCGCTAGTCCTGGGTCATGGGTAGGGAGATTTCTCTCATAAGGCTTAAATTGTTGGGAGGTATAAGCAACCATTTTATCTTCTTGCTAACTGTGTAGCTTCCTTCAACCAATTGGTCAGGAAAGATGTTATCTTTGAAAAATCCTTCCCAAAACTCGATAATACCCAGCTAAACACAAAAAGTTTCTAGTCTCAGTAACATTGATGAGCGTTGGGCACTCTGTAACTGCTTTCACCTTTTGAAAATGAACCTTAATCCATTCCTTTGAAACCACATGTCCTAAAAATATCTCTTCTTCTAACCATAACTCACGCTTCTTGTATTTGCTATGTAATTGATGCTCCCTCAACCTTTATCAAATGGGTAATGTGGTTATTTATGTCTTTGGAGTAAATCAAGATATTATCTATAAATACCAACACAAACTTGTCTAAATATGGTGTGAAGACTCTATTCATAAGATCTATAAACGCCGTGGAGGCATTAGTAAGGGTAAAAGGCATCATGGTGAATTCATAGTGACTAAACCAGGTCTTAAGTGCGGTTTGGTAATGTCTTCAGGTAAATCCTAAGTTGATGGTATTCTGATCTCGAATAAATCTTAAAAAGCACTCATGCTCTTTACAATCGATCAAATAAACCATCTTTTCAGGGCAGTGAGTATTTGTTCTTGAAGGTGATCCTGTTCAGCTATCTGTAATCGAAACATAACCTCAAGGTTTCATCTTTCTTCTTTACAAATAGAACTGGGGCATCCCATGATGACATACATGGTCTGATAAATCCCTTCAGTAATAGCTTATCTAACTGAATCTTCGGTTTTCTAAGATTTGTTGGGGTCATACAAGATAGGGCTTTCGAGATAGGTGGAGCACTAGGGATTAATTTGACCTCAAAATCAATTTCTCTTTGCGGGGGTAGTCCTAGTAACTCCTAAGGAAAACATCTCTAAATTCACAAACTAAAGGGATATTTTCTATTTTTTCTTTCTTCAGTTGATTGTTAATAGCATAACTCTAATACTCAATATATCCTTGACATAATAGCTCACTTGCTTTCATAACAGAATTTAAAGGATAAGGTTTTTCCTCAATTAGCCTAGAAAACATATTTCTCTTCCTCATTCATCCCTTGAAATAACCTTAAGGTCTTCACAATCTATCTTGACCCCATAAGTGCATAACCAACTTATTTCTAGAATGACATCAAAGTCTGACGAGTCAAATTGAATCAAAACTCCAGGGAATACTATCCCACCAATAGTAATTGGGGCAAGTTTATAAAAGATAGGATGCTTAGCTCTGGAGTTATTGGGTAACTTGATTTTGTAAATGAATGAGTGACAACTGAATTAATCAATACACAAAATGGCTTTGAAATTAAAAAGAGAGTTCCAGTAACTATCCTACTAGAGGTGGCAGCTTCCTTCTTGCTCAACATGTACACCCTTCCTACAGCTGCAAGCCTTGGAGATGGGAGCCCTTGTCTACAACCTTCAGTCTTCTAAGACAGGTAGCAATGAGGTGTTCCGGGCTACCACACCACATGCATTTATTAGTTCCTAGTTAACATTCAGGAGTGGTGAGGTTGGTTCTTCCACATTTCCCATGGGGTTCCGCAAGACGTGTAGGATGACTCTTAGGAGGAGTGGCAGCAGGCTTCTTTTGGTTTACATTCTTGCTCGGAACTCTCTAATCAGTCCACTTCCTCTTCTGATTAATCGGGTTCAAGGTTCTCAATTCAGCCTTCACTCGTTCCACTTTAGCTGCTCGCTCATATAACTCTTGATAGGTAAGGATCAGTTGACCAGCTAGCTGGTTGTGAATATAGAAAGCTAATCCCTCTTTAAATCTTATCATCTTCAATCTTTTAGATGACATAAACTCCGGAACAAACATGGATAGTTCTATAAATTTGCTAGCATATTGCATCACAATCATACTACCACTCATCTTTAGTTCCATAAATTCTTTCTCCTTTCATTGTTGAACCACAACTGGGTAGAATTTGGCTCTCAGTTCTTCCAGAAATCTACTCCAAGTGAAGTCAGGCCCTAAGAGCCTATCCTTAATAGTGTTCCACCAAGTATCAGCATTGCCAGTTTGGTAAAACATCCCAATGTTCACCTTTTTATCCTTTGGACCTTTACTACAATGAAAATTTTCTCCATACCTCAAATCCATTCTTTAGGTTCCACTAGGTCATACTTTCCATCATAGACTTAAGGGTTGCGCCAGGCTACCTTATCTGCTAGTTTATCATACTTATGAGGGATTTCAATAGGTGCTGGGGGAATTCATTTCATACGCTCAGACACCAAAGTATGCCAGTAATTAGGGTTCCCAATATTATTACCAACTTAAGGGGAATTGGGGGCATTCCACTAAGGTTTGGTGGCATATTAAGCGAAGCTTGGTTATCTGACCCCTGACTGCAGTCGGAGTTATCTCCTATGCGAATCTACGCATTGTTTTGCATATGTTTAGACATTCTGGCTATTCAATAAACAGAGTAATTCAATCACTTCACTACAACCATCATATAAGATAAGCATACATAATAGCCTATGTGTACGGACTATAATGCTACAAAACTCAGGATAGGGGTTCTACAAGTGGACTACCATACTAGCATGTAGTAAAGAGATATGAGTCACCACAAAAATAACCGGCAAGATGTTCACTGCACATGCATATGGATCCATCTAACAAAGCATAATATGAAAGGAGAACATGCGAGAGATAAGCAGATATTACTATGGTCACAATTGTCCAACGATATCCTGATAACCCTCACTAACCAACTTTCTCACTCTTCTAACTCTGCTCTCCATACTTCGTATCCCATCAAAGACAATCAAACCTGGCTCTGATACCAAAACTGTAACGCCCCAAAATGCACATGTTTCACTGTTTGTATTCCCCTTAATAAATTCCTTAATTAGGACTGATAACCTCGATGATAGGGGCGTTAGCGTCGCCTAAAAAAGACAAGGCTTGAAGCATGTGTACGAGAAATAACATAGTTAGGCATGGCTTCAACCATACACATTAACATATGATCTTACCATATACAGTCAACTGTTAACCAACATAAGGTTTATACACCATAGTAAAGTAATTCACCAGATAATCTACACCTCCATCCACTGAAGATTTCAAAATACAGCTCCAAAACAAGTACTATATCATTATTGATCCCTCTAGACTCCCTTGCTCAACTTATTCTTTTCAGCTAGTTTGCTAGCACGAAGGCAATTCATTGACCTTTTGCCTAAAACAAAACTTGAAAAATATTTCGAACAGTGAGCCGAAGCTCAGTGCATGTACTCTTGTATTGTTAAATGATCTCTACATAAATTGGTTGGGTGCCCGCTTTGCAATTCATTTTAAGTTAAAACAATTAATGAAATGAATGTAAAACTGCATTGCTAGTTATTATCTGATAGTGAATCCCTTGATACTATTACGATCTATGGATATGTATACACCTGTCAAGCCGAACGAGGACCTGGCCTGAAGCCGCGCGAGTAACTAAAGGGTGAATGCCCTATAGACGATAGCTGGCAGGGTCACTGATTAAGTGATAAATCACCGAGTAAACGAATTCATTGATGTACTTACCAAAACATGATAAGTTGATAACTTTGATAAATAAACTTTGATTTCTAAATATACAGGCAATGAACGTGTCTAAAGTGTTTAAAATGCAATATCACTTGATAATACCTATGCACAATGGGAAACGATAACTAGGCCTCGATTCTGCTTAAGAAATGTAATCGTAGGTATATGTAGTTAGTAAACAACGCTCAATTTCATAATCTGTAACTTTAATAGAACTTGATTAATTGAAATGCATTCATAACTCAACATTTCAATATAAGATAGATTATATACTAAGATGATTTGAAGACTAAATAAATTAAGGTCATTGAACTTGAGGTAAAACAAATTGGAGCAAAATAGACCAAAATAAAATGATTGAGGTAATAATGAAAAGACTTTAATGAATACAAATGGAATATGAGTTGATATTTGAAATGGATAATAAAAGGTTTAATGTCAAAAGGGGTGTTTTCAAGTGCAGGAAAGCTTATATAACCTTAGCTCGACCCAATATACCCCAATCTCATGTCATTACCCTCTCAACTTCTCAAATTTCATTCTCATACCTATTTAACTCGGTTTTCAAGCCCAAGTAAGCTTCTATACATAATCAATGTTGTTAAACTCACTAAATTTTGTAATTTCTTTGCAATATTCATGATTATTTAGAAACTCCTTATAATATCTCCAAATCTCACGATTTCTTTCTAGCGTTATTACAGTTTTGAGGTTTGGTTTAGAAAATTCATAGCTTTCACCCCCGACCTCCAATTCAGCAAGAAGACCCTAATGTGAAAAGCTTAAGAAGTTCAGCAAAACTTTCATTCACAGTGCAAAACATAATTCCCACAATAGGGTTCTTAAAATTGAGCTAAAACACAATTGTGCACAGCTCGGGTCTGTCCTACATAGCCTTAGCAAAATAGTCATAGCTCTCTGCATACAGCTCAGAATGAAGTGATTCAAAAGGTATTTGGAAGATAACTCACTGACCTATCTACCCACCAAAATCACAATTTTTGAATGGGCCAAATAGTACCAATTTAAACTCAAAGAGGCCCCTGTTTTCGGGTCTGTTCACAATCTTACTGTTCTTGTTTTCTCCCTTCTCTTCACATAATTCCCCTCTAAAATTACTCCTTAAGATCAGTAAACAATAGTTTGTTCTTCTCATCATCTTACATAACCATATTACTTAAATTTACTTTATAATCATCTACATCAAATTTTCAATTCTTCTCTTTTTCAAAATCACTCAAAACACATCCATAAGCTTACTTATTTGCACAAATAAGAAAAATGACCTGTTTTAATCAATTGGAGAAATTTTTCATAATTCAATACTTTAAGCAAACTCACCCCAAGTCATTTTCCAAGTCAAACAACACATCCAAGATTCATTTACATCAAAGTATATACAAATAACATGTTTGATGCCGAAAATAATCTAAACCATGCATAATCACCAAAACCCTAGCTTATGACCAATTTAATTCATCTTCATCTCATCCAAAAATACCATCGTAATCATCAATAGGATTAAAGACTACAAAAGCAAATACAAAAATAATCCAAATCCATCATTTTAACTTAAGCTTACATGATCATGAAGAACCTGAACTCCCACATACTTTCTAGCTTCAACGACAATTTAAACACCAAACTAACTCTTATTTCTATCGATCTAGCATGGTCAACAAACAAAATCAACATAATCGAAAATTAAAAACTAAGAATCAACAAGCTGAGGGTTAGGGTTTACCTCACTTATGGCTTAGATAGAGAGAGGAGAAGGTGGTTGTGGAGGTTGTGGTTGGTGGTTGGGGCGCTGACTAGTGGCTGAGGTAGTGGGGTTGGTAGCCGGCTGGTGGTGGCAGCGGTAGCACTCAGCAGCAGCAGGGGGTACCATAGGAGGAGAGAGAGAGGAAAGGAAGAAGTTTGACATTTTGGTTTTTACTTGGTTGGAAAACGATCTTAAGCTAACTACATTCACTTGGCTGAAATTAATCCTTCCCAAAATATCTTTTTCCTAATTAAAATTGAATACAAATGATGGTGACTAACTCAAATTAATTACACCAAAATTTTCGGGCCACAATTTGAGCCTAAAATGAATCGAGCCGTAATTCGGGTCCAAATGAATTCGGCCAGAATTAATGAATTTGGGCCTAAATTTTTGCATGGTTAAAAATTAAATTTTTGTGAGATATGAAAAAATAATTTATCACCTAATCATACTTACCGGGGCCTAACATCTATTCATCTAATATTGTTACGTAAATGAAACTCAAATTGTAAAGTGGGGCTCAAATGAATTCTCCTAACCGGGATGATTAAATGAGATAAATAAATGCAAGGAAATTAATAATGCGACGTCACTACTAAAAATTTGACGAACTCCGACGGAACTTGCGGCGGAATTTCCGCCGGAAAATATTAAAAAATCAAAACAATTCAAAATTAAAAATCAAATTTTTTTTGAATTTTCCAACGAAAAAAGCTGTCGGAATTCTGACGGAATATTCCGTTCAAAAATAAAAAAATTCAAATTTTTTGCCCTGCGCTGATGGAGGTAAATTCAAAATTTTTTGAATATTCCGATAGAAAAATCTATTGGAATTCCGACAGAATTCCGACGGGCATTCTATTATAAAACTCGCCATTTGCTTCATTTTTCCATTGCTCATTTTGTAAATTAGAAAGAGATAGAGAGAGCGAGAGAGAGAGAGAGAGAGAGAGCACCACTACTTGCCATCGCCCCACCGTCGGTTGCCGCTATCACCTCCTCTCGTCGTCATTGGTTGTCGACTTTTTGATAAGGTTTTCTCATGTATAATTTGTATAAATTTATTGTTAATTAAGTATATACGTTGAATTTAATAATTTGTATAATTGGTTTGCATGTAACTATGCAAATTTAATAGTTTATATAGTTAGTTTGTTACATTGATGTTAGTTTGTTAGGATGATAATTTACTCTCAATTTTGTAATTTGTTGTTAAAGAATATAATTTTTAATTAATGAAGCATAATTTAATGATAATATCAATTTAACGTCAATGATGAGAATTTATTATGTATTAGATACATTTAAAAATATTTTTATATTTTGGTATTATATTTTTTATTTTTAAATAAATTTTAAAAATTCTGATGGAATTTTGGACTGAATTTGACGGGTTCCGATGGAAATTCTAATGGAATCCGGGAAAAAAAAATTTGAAATTTTTTTTTGGATAGTTTGTTTGCATCCTACGGATGAGTCCGTCGTCCCCCTAATTCTGTCAGAATTCCGTCGGAGCAGCGCTCCGACGGACTTACTATTTCCGTCGGAATGCCTTCCCAACTCTCCTTATTCCAATGAATGCAATCGGCCGGAATTTCCGTCAGAAAATGTTGATTTTTCAGTAGTGGACTATATTAAATAAATAATCATGATATAGGATCGGACTATTACACAATAAAGTAGGAGTTTGCAAGTTTATGACATCCATGTTAGGTAAAGTCCAGCAAGGTCATGGTGACATGCCTCCTCACGCCATGGGTTGGTCGTTATATGTGTGGGATGTATTTGTGTTGCTATTATGATATAAGTAATATAATAGGTGATGATGATTCAAATTATACCATATGAATTTATGTGTCACTATATTTATAAACTCTGACTTTGTATGGTGAAGGTTATGAACATTCATTTCAAAGTTTAGTTGACCATACAAGGAGAAGTAAATTGTTAAACAGTACTAGACTTTCGTTGACTTATCCTTGTTATTTCCTAGGATAGCAATAATGCTTCTAATCATAACTCTTATGTCAATTAATTACGATCAGTCAGGTGGTCAGAGATTAGGGACAACAAATAATGACGGAAAGAGTGCATGAGCTTCTTAATGTGAATCGAAAGTCTGAGCTAGCCCTCAGTTAAAAATCAAACATTATCAAGTGAATGTTTTACATGCCAAAAAATCTCCCTTGCTTTTTAAACACACAAAGTTTGCTAACTGATATGCGTTACTAACTTCTTGTCATATGGCATTAGATTTATATTTTCCAATCCAACAAATGCCTAGCCTAAACTTTTATCCTGAGAAAAATTTGAGCTACTCTATTTTCTCTTTTAATGAGATTTCTTGCAAAATAACTAAAAATACTATGGATTTTCATTGGTGAAATCAAAAGGATAATCAACAATGGTAAATTCATGTGTTCAAATAAATGGGACCCTAGTAGAACATGACTCATAACATGCAAAAAGCCAATTCTCAAGTATATAAAGGAACACCCCTATGACAGTCAACTTACCCAAAGATAAACATGGGATATCAGTTGAGAGTGATTTTTGAAAGAAATGGACAACATTTGTTGTCATCAATGATGTCACGTTCTCAGGAGCAAGGTGATGTAATGGTTCATGTTAATTCTTTTGAAATGACAACTCCTTATTTATTTAGTAATTGAAATGTATTTTAATAACTTTACATTTTCATTTCCCTTCTATTGCACCACTACCATCAACAAATATTGCTCAGTATAGTTTTCATAAGTTGAAGGTAACTTCTAATAATGTGGTAGTCATATAGATGTGGTAGGTTTTTTCATTCATCATGTAACCCCTGACATTTTACCAATGCGTTTCATGATGTTTGATGCTGGTAATATGTAATAATCTATCATAAGTTATAATTATTGTTACATCATTTGAATTTTAAAGGCTCTACAAGGCTTTTATGAGATTCCTATAACAAGGATGAGGTTGAGACTCATTTCTTCCTTCGAGTTTTACCCTAAAGGGATTTATGTCATCATTAAGCGATGATATTGTACACACATGAATATGTCCTTTAAACACAGACTAACCTCATATTGTAAGCTACATGTATTAATGGTCCGATGTGATACTTACTCAACCCATCAGTGGCAAAGCAAATTTAATTGATCTTTCCTAAAGGTTCTAGTCCCTAAAACTAGTTTTCCACATAAAGGTTTTGTCAAAACATTTCAAAGATCGAAAAAGATTTACAAAAATGTCAAATAAGGGCCATACTAGCCCATTTTATGAAAATTCAATGGTGGACAACCATTCATATCTCACTTAGAATCTAACCTAAGGGTAAAAAGGTAAATGATTCTAGATGATCCATTTCTCATTAGAACAAATTTCTAATGAAACATATATGTACCAGAAAGTGAGGCATGTGTACGAACCAACATCTTGTCACTCTTAAGCCCATAAGTTTCGCCTCACCTATCCGAACGTCATTAAACTTGATTCATTAGGAACTAGACTCATTAAGATTTCTAGTAGAAAAATAACTGGCCAAATCAAAGGTCATATACTCAAGTAGTGGCCCTGATTAAAATGACCCAGATTACTACCAAGTAGCATGTTAGGTCCTCAACAACTACCTGAAAGCACCACTGATGATGATAGTTCGCGAGGATTGGCCTAAGGCTCTACAAGGCTTGACTGGCTTTTCCCTATACCTGACTCTTTTGAGGGGTGTTTCGAGGGGTGCATTGGATGGATTTCTTAAAGCGGTGGTTCAGTAAAGTTATGTGGCACAATGGATTAGAGTTTCAATTGTTAGAGTCCCAAGCACATATTAAAGGAAATGTAGAAACCTATAATTATATAGAAAATGCCTTATCGCTACTATCAAATAAATCTTTAAATTGAAAGGACAACTGAGGGACATAGAATTTGATTTTCAAGAAGCAAAAGGATATTTTCTATAGGATTATAATTCTCAACATTCTAAATATAGATTATGAAGTGTGACTCCATGGCTATGAACCATGAGAATGGATTCAAGTACGAAGGTACAATATAATGGATAGTGAAAACCACCATTAATTGCCCGCTTCAAAAGTAGCCTATAATAGAAATGAATGTCTTAAAACTTTAAACTTTCTGATTCCATGCAAATGACATTTTTTGTGATTTTTGGTCTTATTTAGTGAGACAGATAGCAAGAGAGATATTTTCTACTGACCTCTTTATCAGCAAGCCATTTTAGGAGGCAATTGAAATGTATAAAAAGCAGTAAAATTTTTGTGATCACTTTATTATGAACATAGTTTCATTTTATGAACAAAAGGATGAATGATAAACAATTAGTCAGGGAGGATCAAAGAAGAGCATTATTACAAAAGCAATTATTAAAAGAAAGCTTTAAACAAATTGTTATCTTTGATTTATGGCCCCTCAAAACTACCTCGATCCAACTAGATCGGCAAAGCTATGTGCACTTGATTCCTTCCTCTCAAATATGTTAGGATCGGATGAAGGCTAGTCGAATCAAAAGGTTTGAATGAGGATTTGGGCAGAGTTTTATGAAATAAAAATGTTTTATGACATAAAAATGTTTTATGAAGAGAAAGGGATAGAGTTTCTAGAAAAAAGAGAGTTTTTCCTAAGCGAAAGACTATGTAGGGAGAAATGAGTAAAGTTTTCTCGAAGTGTAGAGTGTGTCTAAAGTTTCTAGCAGGTATAGAATGTTATACGCAAGAAGAGGTGAAGACCCCTATTTATAGTGCTAGGGAGGTAACCTCACTAAGTAATCTATAAATGAAGGATCTAAATCAAATAAATGGATTAATCAAATGTTCATAAAAAGGGTACAAGTGCTTGATTGAACTTCACTATATTGAAAATCTACTAAGTAGATTCATGGTAGCAATCAAACAAATAAAAACGCTTTAAGAGTATTCTTTTCGAAAGTTGTATCACGAGGCAATGCGCTATTCTATATGTTATTGTTAAGCTTGTCGAGAGATACAAATTTAACCACTACTTCGATTATTAAATACTTTTTATAGGATAGGGAAGTAGGGATCGATCCACGAGGAAAGATTGTTTTAAAAAGGGCTAGCTTAATCCTAAATGATTTTACTAATTCAATTTACTAAATCTACTCCTAATAATTCTAAATTAATTAAAATCTAATGAATAAAAATCTGGAAAGCCACCCAATGATGCTCCTAAATATTTTGGATTATATTCTGGAAAGAAAACACTAAAAAGCTTTCCTAAATAAACTAGAAAATCAAAATCAAAATAGTAACTGAAATTCTAATTAAAAATCAAAACAACAAATAATAATCAGAAAATAAATATTAAAAATGTCAAATAGTAACCTAAAATATTATTATTCAGGTATATAAGCTTATAACTCTTCAATTGTATCCAAATAATTTCAGAAAAATCAAATCAGAAAATTACCACAGAATATCAATGCAGAATATTAAATCTGAAATTAGAAATAAAATAATTTGCATAAATATAAATATGAAAAGAATCAAGAAAATTACCTTAATTCTAGGACACAATTTTCTGGACTTAACAATACCTAATAATTGTGAATTAACAATTAAAAACAAAATTTTCAGAATTAATAACCTAAGAACCTGCACATATCAATTTCGCAAAATAATTCTGAAAAATTATCAAATAAATGCCAAAAACTTATGAAATTAAATATGGACAGGCTAGGACACTATATAAACTTTAGGAACTGATAAAAATTGAAAAAGAACAAAAATAACTATTTTTAGTCTAATTTCTAACAAACCGGTAATTAAATACTAAAACTGAATATAACAATCTAAAATCATAACCACTCTAAAAATCAAAATCTAAACTATCTAAAATTACCTAGACACTCCTAAAATATTATACTTTGGGGAGGGGGGGTCGATTGAAATTATATTGAAGCTAAGAAAAATAGAACAAAAATTAACAAACTTATCAAATTAACTCTATGCAAAAAATAATGATCAAAAGTTATCAAATTTATGAAGAATACTTAGTATAATCTCAATCCACCATGCAAATTAATATTTATCATCAACACACAAGTTAATTTCATTCATGAGTTAAACTGTAGAAGACATCAACCAGCGGTTCTTCTCCGTTTTTCCTTAGATTCTAGTTTAATTAGGTCCAACCCTAATGTAAACCCTACTAATTTGATAATCTTTACACCAACGCAAAAATTTAATCAAACTAGAACATTATGTATTAGAAAAATATCATTTAACACTTTATAACCAATTTACCAGCAAATCGATTTAACAAATATCTAAAGCGATTACCTAATTAAAAGAGATGGGTTTGAGCCATCCATGATTAATTAGGGTGATACCTAAGCATAAAAGACTATAACTTTTACGTATTATAGTCTTCTAAACTATCAATCGAAATCGTATTAAACTAATTACCATGCATTCTAATTAATTTAACACGAATATCATAAACGATAAACGCTAATCGCTATAGAATCATGAATATAAATCAACTAGGCAATAAAGCATAAGACTTGTTTCAAAATATTAAATTTAGCATGGCTTCAAGAAGATTATCCTAAGCATAAAAAAATTACTCACTCATATAAAAAATAAAATTACAATAATTTAGCAAAGTCTTCATGTTTAATAATATAAAGAGTTTAACCTAATTAAACAAAATAAAATAACTAATAAAATAGAAAAACTTAATAATATAGCAACATGAAGATGTGGCGGTGAGATGGTGTTGAGGTCGTAGAGTGCTGATGAAGGATGGTTATTGATGGGGTTGATGATGATGGTTATCATGGTGATGATGAAGATGGAGCTAGGCGTGGAGGGGGTTGAAGGGTACAAGCAGCCATGAGGGGTGATATAGAGGAGGAGGCGATTGAGCGTGAGCTTGATGGTGTGGGATGATGATGATGGGAGGCGTGATGGTGTAGAGGGCTGAAGAAGATGATGATTGTGAGGGGGTTTAAGTTGATGGCATGATGGTGGGGAGTAGGGGGCTGGAGTTGCCGTCGGTTCAAGGTGTGATGGAGGGCTTGGTCGTGGGCTGCAGTGGAGATGTATGGAGGTCAGCCGTGGGGTTTTTGGGTTTAAGAAGATGATGGTGATGGGATGATGATGATGATGATGATTATGGGAAGGAGATGATGCGTGTGTGGGTGGAGATTGAAGAAGGCATGGGGTGGTTATATATATAGGATGATGATGGTGATCATGATTTATGGTGAGGATGATTAGGGTTAGTGAATAGGGTTTTCTTCTTCCTCTCTTCCTGTGACTCCTTCTCTCTCAAGACTTCTAACGCTTCACCAACTCTTGAAACCCTACCCAAATAAATAATTATGGAATAATATTTTCCATAAATTATTATTCTTGGACCGTCTTGATAACCTAGCGTGTAAAACTCAAACTTCGACGTCCTCTCTTCTCCTCTTTATTTATTAATGCTAAACCTGAAAAATATATAAATTAAAGTGAATTAGACGAAATAAAATATATAATATAATCGAAATGATTATTAAAACAATACATGATTTTTGGCTTAACAGTTATTATCTCACTCACCCATACTCAAGGTCTGGAGTTCAAGCCCCTATATTAGCAAATCACAAAAATCCCAAGGTTTTTTGCTTTTTTTTTTGTAATTGTTTTCGAGATTTTTGGGTTTTCAAATGTTTTTAAAACCTTGAGAAATTTTTTTCAATAAGAAAATTTATTATTTATGAACCACATGTTAGGAATTCAAGTATAAGGTTTTTTCACCTTCAGTGGGTTTGGTAATTGTCATCACTGACCAACAATACACGACATGCATGTATGTGATTGGTCTAAAATTATGCGAGCACCAATTTGGTGCTTACAGTAACGCTAGCACGATTTTCCTGTAGTTGGTTTTAGAGAAAACCTGCTTGCACCCCAGAACATAATTTCTATTGGAAAAATCCTACAATCTTCACTAATTTGGTTCGCGAAATACGATCTTCATTGTTTTTGTAAACCAGCCTAGTGGGTTCCTTCATTTCCTAACTAATATAAATAGGGGTGCTCCCTCTCTCCTGCACACAAACATCTTTCCTCTTCTCCCCTCCTTAAGAGACATCTTCTCTCTATCTTCTCTTTCTCTATCCCTATCTCTCTGTTTCTCTAAATTTTGTTAGGTTTTCCTTAGTAATATTCTGCTAAAATAAATTCTTAATAATAAAAAAACTCATTTATTCTCTTTCCTTAAAAAAATAATAATCTTGTGACTGGCTTGCAACCTCCTTGACACTTGACTTAGAGTCTGAAGGAGCTTAAATCACTGGTTTGCTAAACCAGACCGAGGTGAGTCCCAAGAGCTAAGATAACATGATAAATTAATTTGCTTTTTACTCTTCATTTTACTTTCTTATTATTAACTTTTATTATCATATTCGTGTTTGATCATCATTGATTTTTTTTTATGCACCTGTTCAGTTGTAAAACTATACAATTAATTATGTGGCTGTAAAATTTATTCCTTCGTATTTTTATTTAGTTTATCTTTTATTCTGCAAAGAATTAAACTAGGATGGCTAAACAAGTGATTACACGAAGTGATGGCTCGATTGTGACACTAACAGAAGACTAAATTGCGTGAATCTTGAACTATGCATGGAACTTGGAAAATTTTGAGTTAATATGCTATTACCCTTAGTTGAGGCCGTTTTAGAATAAGGGGTGTTGATAGTAGGGTTTTCCTAACCAATGGTTGTACCATTTTTCCTACACCCAACTCTTGGCTAGTAGGCTTGTAGTCGAGTCTTTCCCATCGATCACCGTGGGGATTGTTTTATAAAGTGTTTCAGCTAAAAATGTGATATTTTTAAGGTACTTTTTCACCGGTTTTATGCTCGTTTTAATAATATTTTTCTAGGATTTTAATTGATTTTATTTTATTTTGCAAATTTTGAATAAATACGAAAAATGGGCTTAAATGGCGGAAAAAATGAGAAAAAGAGAGGAAATGTTGGAGGTTGAAGAACCGGGCCAAATTCCAGAAAAAAACCCGGTTCAGACCTGTCCGGTTCAAGCAAAACCGGTTCAGCTGAACCGATTCAGCGTTTTAACCCCCACCCCTTCGTCTTTCTCTCTCCTCTTTCAGTCTTCCCCTGCCCTTTTCTCTCTCCCCGACCCTCGATCCAGATAACCCAGAAACCCTCACCTTCGACCCACCTTATCTCGCTCCGCCTTCTCTCTCTACCTCGTCATCTCTCTCTCTCTTCCAGCACACCCACATCCCAACCCACCGAATTCCTTAAACCCCTACACCCTCTACCCACGGTTTTCTCCAAAACCGAAACCACCGAAACCCACCAACTCATCCTCCACCACAAACACCAACCCACGACACCCCATGCGTTGGCTTCATCATCTACCGTCCACCATACCACCAGATCGAAGGGTCCAGAGGCGAAGGCTTCGAGTATAAGAAGGGAAGAAGACGCCATTTTTGGAGGTTCGAGTTTTAGGTAGCGTAGAGTTAGTTTTAGGATTAGCATTAGGTTTAATTCTGTTCTTAAGGTTTAGATTTAGTTTAATTTCGTTTTTAATGTCGATTTCATTTTCGCATTTCAGAAATTTTGCAATTTAGGGTTTCGATTTTAGAGTTCTTCCTGGCCTTTAATTTCGTGTAATTAAGCTTCGAATTGTCGATTTTGAGTTCTTAATCAAGAATTTCAGAGAATTTTGGTTCATTTGATGCTTTTCCTTCTAATTTTCCCCTCCCCTGATTCGCTTACTGTTTGGGTTCTTCACGGTGAATCTACACCGTGTCTGGGCTAATTCTGGTACCCCTTGGTGGCTAAAGAATGCTGAGTGAGCTAGGTTTGCAACCCCTCCCCTGTTTCGTGCTTTCATTCGTTCCCTTCTCCTGCTGCTTCATTCATGTTCTGTTTAAGCTCAAGTGAAGATGCTGCTTTTTCCTTTTCTGCTAGAATAGCTCTAGGTTGTCATTTGGAATGTTCTTGGTTCTGTTTATGCTTCGATTACTAGGTTGGGATTAATCCTGTTAAGTATTCTGCCTGGGTTCTGCAATATGTTTGATCAGTATGTTTGATGGTTTATTGTTCTGTTGAATAAGTTTCAGTATTTGCCCCTATTCCCTGCCCTGTCTCTTGTGTTCTGTTCTCTCTCATAAGCTTTAGCAGTTTTAGGTAATGTTGTTCTAAGTTGTTTGGGACCTCCATTAATGGAGGTTGGTTTAGTTTGTTTACTTGGTTTAATGTCATTTGAATGTTGCTGGTATTGGTTTGATTCAGCTTACTGATTCTGAAGATGAGTTTAATAAATTAATTTCGTTTTGGTTGACTGGTTGCTTAAGGTTGATTTAGTTGTTTGGTTTAGTTATTTTCATTGATGTTGCTTAGCTTAGTGTAGTAAATTAGTTAAATTGTTTTGTTTTAATGGCCATAATTTCACGTCTTCCCTGTGGACCGACCCTTAAGTACTACGACTGACAATCGAGTATTTGAGGTTTTCTTTTCCTTTTTCTTTTCTTTAATTTAATTTTCCATTCCCCCTCAAAATCACCCAACATAAAGAAAAAAATTTCTCAAACAAAACAGTTTTTGAATTTTGCAAAAAACATGGTGGCAACTCTTAACATAGCTCAAACCTTCCTCAAACATTCACTGAAAGAGCAAACGCGCAACTCAAAGTAGGATCGGGTTCCAAGAGCCATGACACTTTCGAATATCTTTTGAAATTGTTCTGGTTTTTAACATAGCTCAAATGTATGTCGTCGGCTCAGCATAGGTAATCTCTATGAACTTGTTATACAACATAGTTTTCCCCAGATAGTCGAGGCATATGTCTATTTATACAATCTAATACTATCATCAAGAACAACTAATTCATATTTGTTATCACTAAGACATTTTAGTCTAATAGGGCCACACATATCATTATGTAACAATTCAAGGGGACTTCAATGTTGAAGATGTTTTTAGAGGTTGATTTGCTCAGCTCTAACACATACATACTTGACTCTTTTCATTTTTGTGATTAGGGAGATCACAAACAAGATCATATTTAGCTAAATTTTTAAGTGTATGCATGCTCGCATGTTTTAATCCATGATGCCAAAGTCATGCATCATCATGAGAAGTTTTAGAACACAAAAGATGCTTTGAGTCCACATGCTCTGATGACATACTCGTTTTCTATTATAGATCTAGAGATAGTGATCTTTTCGATTAGAAGGCTAGAGACATCATATTAAGAGGAATTGATTGTAAGCTTGCTTCATTTATCACATAGTTGAGATATACTAAGGTTGCATTTAAGATCATCAATTGAGAAACCATTCTCAATAGAGTTATATGAGTGCTTACCAATTTTTATGACTCCAATTATCTTACCATTCTTAGTATCTAAAAATGTCAACTTGTCCTAATTTTTTTGTTTTAGTTTAATAAACATTGAGGCATCACTATTCAGGTTTCTTGAGCATCCACTATCAAGATACAAAAAATCTATGTTTGACTTCAATATACTATCAAACCTTTCTACTTTCCTTGGCCATAATGTGGGTGCAGAATTAGCCATTGGGTTCGGAGGTTTGGTACGATTTGGTACCCAAATCTAGACAGCTTGGGACTTCCACCACTATGCTTCTTCTTAGGACGTACAAATTTTCTTTCCCAATATTTCTTATTTAGATTAATTTGACATCCTTTCCTCATCTTTGAGTAATCATAGTGTTTTGAAAAGTTCCTTTCAAGTTAGTGGGAGCTCTTCTAACCTTTATGATAAGTTGTACCTTTGGCAAAGAACTTTTATTATATTGTTTTCTCGTTGTTACAATCATATTTGCGGCCCTTTTTTTGTTAAAAAGGCAAACACTAAGAGCCAATCAACTTATCCAAGTCCTTTCACCCCTTAGTGAGATTGAGAACATATTTTTGAAGGTCTTCATTTTGCCATTTTCAATCTATCAACCTCGTTTTCAGCCTCATAAATCTTGTTTATAAACTCATGACTAAATTCATAAACATAGTGACTTTCTTCTTTAGGGATTTTATTTCCTCATCAGAGTCTTTGAGATGATTATAGAAGCCACCACATAATAGAAAAATATGTTGATTTTCTTCTTTTAGATCATGTTTTTGTGTATTTGAAACTTCAACAACTTCTTTTAAAGATTTGTTTTTATCAGTGAGGGATTTGATTTTCATTAAATACTCATTTTTAATTATTAACCTATTTAGAATTTTTTCTACCTTATCATCCTTTGAAAGAGTAGAGAAACATCTGGACCTAATTAGTAGGAGTCTCATCAACCTTCTTAAGTAGTGTTTCACAGTAAACTCTGTCATTCTTTTCTTCATTAGCCATGAAGCACAAGTTAGCCAAGTCTTCTTCTTTACATTCATTATCATATGTGTCAATATCACCCTATGCATCTATCTAATGCATGAACATCAAGGTTAAGTCTGCATTTTCAAGTAATTAGTACGAAATAAGGGAGTTTAGTTCATGATTACCTCGCTTTACCAAAAATGACAACAAATTCATATTTTTGTTAGTTTTCCCTTATTAGCTTTTGGTGTTATTCTTGTCCTAAAATTATGAAAATGTGTCATTGGAAAGCTTTATGAGTCTAGTTTGAGGTATGTTGATAAATTTGGCTTAATAGTAACAACTTTGCAGCACTATCGAAATTGCTCAAAAAGCTTAGTGTTCTAACTTTGACTTTCCTTAACCATTGAGGAATTTATCCAAATTAAAAATTTGCATAATAGGTGTGGTTGGAAATCCTCTTTGATTTATCATATATCTATGTTTGGAGCATTAAAAATTTTAGAGAGATAAAAATAACATTAGAATTAAGGAAGTGTTTAGAAAAATCCAACACGTGGTAGGTCTGGATATTTGCCTATGGGGGAAGAACCATAGCTATCTAATCCTATTCCTCACATTGTGTAATTGCTAATACAAGGATGCATTTCCAAGTAGTGGAACCATCAACTTACAACTGTATTCTTTAGAAAGCTCTAGAAAGTGAGGGCATGTGTTGTCTAACAACTCATTTGTAATTGTAACTATCTCTAGATTTTTGATTCATTTTCCCTCGAATATTTGTTTCCATCCCATTGGTTATCTTCCCCCATATTGTGATAGCTAAATTATGAACTTTAGCTATAAATACTCATCGGCAATGCTTGTGAAAATCAAATTTGATGAATATGAGTGATGGCATGAAGCCAATTTGATATCCCAAAAAATATATCCAAAAGTATTTATCTTTTTGTGAGTGGTAATTTTGAGGGTGCTATCTTTAGAATATCTCTTTGGTGGCTTTGCCTATAAAGGAGTGATTTGGTGATGAGGTTTATTCTTTTTATTAATTTGATTTTGTATGGTTTAGTTCTTTTAATGGGTTTGTTGGATTGATATCAAAAGATCTTGTTTGAATTTCTTTTTCGAGTTATCTATGGTTGACTTGTTCATTTATGATATTGTTGTTGAGGGCTAATACACATCACGATTACAGCCTTTTTGCCTTTATCCTTGAAAATTTTCTACTCAAATTTCTTTTTCAAGGCTAAGTAATCTTGAATCATGTGGCCTAGCCAACCACAACCAAAGTAAATAGTGGAGTGAGCTTTAAGATTTTGAGATGAAGAATTATTACCTTTAAAGCCTTTTGATGAAGATCCCTTACTCAGTTTGTTGATGTCAATCTTCTTCTTTTTCAACATCCTTTTAGAAATCTCTGGTCAGCATTACCATGGTTTCTTTAGTGTCATCATCCTTTCAACCATCATCTTGACTTTCAGGCCTCCTGATTATCGCTTTTGGTGCTACACCTATGTTATTTGGCCTTTTAAACTCTTTTGAAGATGGATCTCGTACGTTAAAAGCTTTCATAGTAGATCATCCAACTTAAAAGTTTTCAAATTTTGTGTCTCTTCAACTGCAGTGACCTTAGGTCCCCATTTATTTCAAAAGGGACTTCCTAACAAGTTCCTGACCATCTCTTCATTTGAGTAAGCTTTCCCAAATGATTTGGAATTGTTGATAACATTAGCAAAGTTGATATACATCTCCTCAATACCTTCATTTGCAAGCACCTTGAATACCCCATATTGGTACATATAGTGGCTAATTTTGGCTTTCTTAACTTAGTTGGTTCCTCCACAGCTGGTCACTTAGGTGTTGCACAGTTCATTAGCTGCTTTATAAGTAGAGACACTGTTAAACTCATTAGCATATGAAGCATGTTGTAGTATGTTTAAAACTCTATAATTTTTCGAAAACTCTTGTATTCTCTTCTAGTGTATATTGTCAATAAGCTTCTCTTTTTCTTCAACTCCAACTGTATGAATAGTCTTTTTTTTAAATATTTTACAAAATAATTTATTGCAACTGCATGACATAGTTATGGCTAGTCGACAAATATGGGTCGATCCCATATAGATAGGGCTAATCTAATGATTTATACTAAAGGAAACAAAAATACAATGATTAACAATCTCCTAACTACACCATGGATTTGTCACTCACCAAGATCTAACTAGACGCATGTAAAACCTAAACATGAAACTAAAAACATAACATTAAACTCAAATAGCTAGACATAAAAGTTAAACTAAAAATATACGAAATTATCAAATGACAAGAAATGAAAAGGTTGAAACAATATCTCAAATGCTAAATAACAAGCCAAAAACAAGTTAGAAACATAAATCTTGAATCAACCAAAAATTATGCAAAACTAAAATTGTAACATTAAAGGAAGAAACAAGAAAATTCAACCCAAATTAAAACCTAGGATATAGCTGCGATTGATAACTCCTCTGCTCAAAATTGATGATGCTTGATTTTTTTTGTTTATAGGTAAAATCCTAATCTATGTTGGATTCCTTTTGCAAAAGTGGTGTGCAATCCAATGAAACTAGGTCTAATTATCATTGTGATGGGCTTTGTTTTTGTTCTTCAACCTAGACACAAATTTGTGTAAACAATTAAAGTTGGACCTAATTATTATTCTCGGTAGATAGCTCATGAACAGTTAACTTCATACTTTAATTTAACTCTAGCATTATAAAATATATAATAAGGCTTTTATTCTCAAAAATACCCATTTCCTTTATTTAAATCTCATTCAATATTATTAGGAAAAATTCTATAACAGACCATCCAGGTTTAAACAAAAAAATTTCTAAACCTACTATTTTGGAAAAATATTTTTAGGTGCATCAAACTTTGTAAAAATTTTATCAAGAACTAAATGTGACCAAACAAGACCCTTTAAATCACACCAGGTACCCTAACCTTTTTAAATTTGCATTTATCCTTAATCCTTAAAAAACTTACTTTGGAAATTTTTTATTTTGTGCATTTGATATTCTTATCATAAGTACTACTCAAAGCACTCTTTAATCTAATATCAGAGCCACAGGAGCAAAAAATAATTAATATAATTAAGTTAATCAATAGTTAACTAAGCTAATTAATTACATTTATGTTTGAATCATCCACTTGTCATACAACAATAACAACAAGAATAAGAACAAGAACAACAACAACTCCCAGTGTGTGTTCCGCTTTTGCGGGATCTGGGGAGATCCAGATATAAGCAGCCTTACGCCTACACATGACCGTACATAAAGAAATCGTTTCCAATATACCCATATACAACATTTTAGGAAGACTTTTAGATGTTGAAAATCAGTTGGTAAAATAATTTAGCGAACACAAGACCCAAGTGCTTAAAATAATACAAGTTAACATGAATAATAAATGAGGAGTAAGAGTTTTATATACCTTGAGTAACAAGCTACGACATACTATTAATCTATCCAATAGCAATTTATAATCAAACAATCGGAGGTGGAGGGGGGACCACTGTAGGTTAGAGGCTATGACTCAGGCAAACAGAGGTGTGATAAAAACACCCCTGCTAAGATCAATCTACTATCCTACAAGATTGCATTGCACGCAGGAAAGAATAATAGTTAGTACAATAAAACAACAATCACTTCTCAAAACAAAAGCCAAAGGATAGACTAGAAGCATGCTACCTATGACATGCAACCTTAATCTTTCCTGAGCCATGTCCTCCATTAGGCCTATAAACTTCAAATCGTTCTAATCACCTCGTTCCAACTTTTCTTTGGCCCTCCACTACCTCTTCTACTCCCCAAAGTGCTAATCATCTCGCACTTCCTCACTAGTGCATTCTCACTCCTCCTCTTAACATACCCAAACCATCTTAGTCTAATGTCTCTTATCTTATCTTCTATGGGTGCAACTCCTACTTTCTCTCTAATCACTTCATTTCTAATTCTATCCAATCTCGTATATCCCTCATCATCTACTTGACATGCTCCTAATTATTAAGCAGTTAAAGATGCAATTGTTTGCATTCCATGTTTCTTCAATCAACGAAATTAGACATAGTGGAAAATTTAATTTGGGTATTAGGATTCCATTTCAACACCAATATCATTTCCAAAATCTAAAAAGAATCATTTAGAAAAACAACTATACCAAATTGGAGAAATAATCAGGATGGAAAAACCACTTTCAAAAAATAGCTACAAACTCTATAAATCGTACCAAATTTAATAGTCAAATTATCACATAGATTAAGACCAATTTGTGCATTGGTTCAGTAGGATTCAATTGGCGATATGAATATTGTGTGAGTTTAGGAGGTAAATGTGCTAAAAAAGTTTTGTCCCTTAAGATAAAAACAGTTGTGATAGATATGAAGAGATGAGACTACCCACTAAAGATCTCTTGGAAAATAATCTACAAATTAGATAACATCATAGATTCAAAAACTAAGATAACAATGATAAAGGCAGAAAAATTCAAAAATCATGCTCCAATGCCAAAAAATTCAAAAGATAAAATCCAATCCATAGGAGATAAAAATTGATAGGTCATGGATAGCTAGTTTTGCCAATCCTACAAAAATCAATAAGAAGAATGTAATAAAAATGTAATAAAATTCAATGCGAATGGAAAAATTATCCCAACTATTAAGAAGTATGAGTGCAATATCAGAATGGGGAGAAGGATGTTCAACAGCTAAAGAAGTTAAATGAGATGATACAATTAGTATAACCATTGAATTGAGTAGAATGAGTTTTGCACATGCAAGAAATAGAGTGGATCGAAACATTAGTGTGGATAGAAAATTCATTGGGTACGAAATAAGAACTACTAGTGGGCCAATTTATAAGGATGAATTAGTCAAAATATGGCTATGGAGATATGTTATGAAGTCACTAATACCAATCCTAATAGCATTTATATCCCTATAATTATATGCTTAGAGGGATATAATAGATATAAATTGTGTGCTTACATAGATAGTGGCTGTTCTATGTATTTTTTTAAAAAACTCTCTATTTTGTAATTCTTGTTGAAAAAAGCAAAAAATTCTTTACACGTACGAATAGCTTATGATAGCATAATGAGTCACAATGAAGCCATATAAGGGTTATCTATTGAAATAGGAGGAATTCAATGCATTATACCGGTTTTATGGGCTACGGATTAACCTCTCATGATATGATTATTAGAAATAATCTTTATTCAAAGGCTATATTCTTCATGCACACATGCCATAAGCCAAACCCTATTGATAAATTAAATAAAGCATATAATCCTCAAAAATTTGACTTTACATACAACTAGCATGTTGAAAATATAATCACTATACAACGTGAAGTAGCACTAACAATTTCATTACTTAAGTTATCCATTAAAAAGTAGATTGTCGAACAACAAGAAGCATTATGCAACGAACTCTACTCTAATAATCTGTTAAAATTTCGGGATAGAGAAAAAATATTTGCAAAAATTACTTTGTTAAATACAAACATGATTATTCAAGCTAAACAAATGGTGTATACACACCAAGATATCAAGAATTTGACAACCAAATCAAAGAACTTTTTGATAAAGGGTAAACAAGGAATAGTAAGGGTCCTGACACTAGTCCTGCATTCATAGTGAGAAATCATGTTGAAAAAAAGGACAAGCTAGAATGGTATTCAATTACAAAAAGTTTAATGATAATACTGCCTTTTATGGTTATTATATTCCTACCAAAATAGTTATTTTCAATAGAATTCAAGGAGCCTCTTGATTCTAAAAAATAGATTGTAAAAGTGGATACTGGCAACTAAAAATGAATTAGGAAAGCATTCCCTTAACTGCTTTTAGTGCTCCTCAAGGACTATAAGTACATAGTAGTATCATTTTATCTTAAAAATGCATCTGAAATAGTGGATAGCATCTTCAAAGATCGCAATCACTGTTGTCTAGTTTACATCAATGATATTGTTATCTTTTGTAAGATTATAGAACAACATAAAGATAATGTCCTAACTGTCACCTAAAGATGCCTTGGTCATGGTAATATCCTTGGTAAGAATAAGTGCAATTATAATCAACAAGAAATAGCATTTTTAGGCCTACAAATAAAGCCGGCAAATCATTTTACAAAAGCATATTTCAGAAAAAACAGAAAATTTTCCTGAGAAAATTGAAGAAATGAAGCAATTAGAAAGGTTTATTGGATGTATTAGCTATGCTTCATATTTCATTAAAAATTTAACTAAATTGAGAAACTCAAATAATAAGTACGTAAATTAGAACATGAACTCCTAGTGATTCAAAAATTGTTCAAAACTTTAAAAAGATGTGCAAAAATCTTCCTGTTCTTAACTTGTCTAATGAAGAAGATGATTTGATTCTTCAGGCATATGCCAGTAATGAGCACTAGCGTGCAATACTTGATTCCCACTGCAAGTGCACGAGTATTATTGTATATATCAAGGTTGTCCCACAGAGGCTAGATTGAATTACTAAGCATTACCTATACTTGATTTGCTGCTTCTTCTTGGAACCTTCTGGACCGTGGTATCTGTTAGGCATCTTTGGGTCTCCCGTGCTATTTTCTTTGATCCACAAGGCCTCAAAATCATCGTTCTACTTACACGCTTTGCATTCGTGAGGTTAAAATGTCCAAGCACTTCTCAAATAACTTAAACGCAACATAATAGTAGAAATCCGGGTGTAAATCATACAACTAAGCATATTAATCCTGTTAGATGACTACTAAACATGTAAATAATCCATGAAAATATGACGTTTATCGCTTCCCCATGCTTAAATCTTTGCTTGTCCCTAAAAAAAGCTAAACTCAAGACAAATCGACGCGGGGAGATGCATCAAAGATTCAAAAATACAACAACCTCCTCAACCTAAGCAACTCATAGCACATCACAAGCAAGAATATTATTAAATCACAACACCAAATAGTGCATAAGACATTTCAAAATCAGCAGAAGGTGAATTTTTCAAAAAATTATGAGGTCACAAATTGGATATCAAACTTGATCACCCTCTAAAAACCACAAAGCAAACCATGCACGGACATGGAATTTATTATAGCTAAATGGACCAATAGAACCTCACCCGTGGGAAATGTGGATCACTTCCACTCGTGTTTGAAATATAGCTTAGATTCACTTAAGACTTATTCTAAGGAAGCAATCTTCTACATGCTTGCCAAAACTCTCAAATTCTCCAACACTAAGACTGCAATGTGCACATGACAATCAAGAGGACATTACATGAGTTGTAATGTGGTCTAAAGGGTTAAAGGAAAAGAGTGGTCAAACGAATTTAGCCATTGTGGAGCTATTTAGCCAAGTGACGAGGGAGCAACCAATAAGCCACCAAGCAACCATGAAGTTCACCAATACCCAAGCGCCAACAACACAATGAACATCCCATGAGTCAAATAGGAAGTGAGTCGACAAGAAAACGTACACAAGTTATTTACATGTCCAATGCCAGCCACTTTTGTTTTTCTTATCTCTTTTTTTGTTTTTTTACTTTGTCTTTTTTTTTCAACCCGAATTTTCTCTTTTTTCTTTTTTTTGGGGAAATGAAATGCGAATTTCAATTATTAAAAGGTATACGATCACCAACTATCAATTCACAACTTAGCATATATATATACATACATGCATACATACATACATATATATATATATATATATA
>JACYFF010010365.1:83264709-83303536 GCA_017589665.1 Selenicereus undatus | reverse complement strand
TATATTTGTGTATATATACATACGTACATATATATATATATGTATTTATATATATATGTTTACATGTATATATATATATGTATATATATATATGTATATATCTATATATGTATATGTATATGTTTTCATACGTATACATATATATATGCATAAATACATGCATATATATATATATATGTTTGTATTTGTATATATATATATATATATATATATATATATATAATAATTATACACGTATATATATATATATATATATATATATAATTTTACACACACACACACACAGACACACATATATATGTATAATTATACACACACACACACAGGGAGATATATATATATATATATATATATATATATATATATATATATATATATACACACACACACACACACACACATACAAACAAGAGGGGAACTAAACCAACTGCTCAATGTCATCAACCCCTCACCAAACCAACACACCAAACCCCCCACAAACACCTCTAGAACTACCCACCACATGCATAAAGTGATGCTCCATAGACTTGACTTAAAGGTAAGAATATGTGCATAGCTAAGGGCCAATATGAACTGATCACAACAAGAAAAGGATCACACCTCAAAGGGGCTAGCAAAGAGGATAAACAAGTAACATAAGGGTACACTATTTGGCTATGTAACTAAAATGATTAAAGAAAGAATGCCTCTATCATATCATCAAATGCAAATGCTAATGTGATTTTGTACAAGACTCAAGGCAAGTTCTATAGATGTAACATGGAAGAGCCACGCACATGAAAGAACATGGGAGTAAATATAATGAATTAGTCCAAATAAGCCTCAAAGTCTCACGGAATATCTACCAAAGTCTCAATTAGCTCATGTAATGACTCTCGTGTGCCAACATTAGTGTCAAGAACTCTACGGGGTAACAAAGTTCTGAATCAAGACAATGGCCAAAACAGGATACATTCATAAAACCTTCAATAATTTTCATAGCAAAAAGGTCACTCATCAAAATCACTCAAGCTCATGCAAACTATTTTGCCTAGAGAATTATCATTAGAGGATTTTTTTTTTCAAATTTTTGTAATTTCTTTTTTTCTTGGATTTTTTCTTTTTTCACCTTTTCCAATTTTTTTTTTCAAATGCAACCTATGTCCCAAATGCGAACCTTAACACGCACCTAATTGCTCTATACACAATGCGAATGCAATTTAAACAAAACATGCCTAACCTATGATAACACACATGCAAAATGGAGCTAAATACAAAATATCCTTGCCCCATGCTTAGATAACATATCGCCCTCAATGAAAACATATAAAGACATGAAAATATTGAGGGGAATAGGATTATACGAAAGCACACACCGAAAATACTAAAAACTAAGGAAAGAAAAACAAAGAGAAAAGAAAAAGAACCTTGGGTTTCCTCCTAAGCAGCACTTCTTTTAGATTGCTAGCTAGACCATAAACCGATCATCCTTTTGAAAGCGAAAAACTGGTGAGAAAAGGGACTTCAAAGCTCTTATTCCACTTTCGTCATGGACCTCAAATTCAAACTCTTACGAAAAACAGAACCACTTCAAGCAGATAACATACAGGTCCTTCTTAGGCATCAAATAAAGCTAAGCAACACGGTCCACGTACACAATTATCTTGTGATGAGCACCATTAGACGAGCCACCATCATAATAACCGAACTCAATCTCAAAATCAAGCTCAACGTCAACATCGTCCAAAGAGGGAAAAGATAGCAACACTCGTGCAAGCCTATAACAATCACCCAAATAACCCTTATCAAAAGCATATGGCTCATCCTTCACTATGTTAGTTGACAAACTATCAACCAAATCCACCTTTACATAATCAAGTCGATTGCCCTTAGTAGATACGTAATTAAAGCCATGGGGATCATTTTGACACACATCAACCAATTCCACAAACGTATTAGAGTCAACCAAATCACATCCACAGCAAGGAAGAGAAGAAGGAGAAAGCTCATGATCCTCATACAAACTAAATTCAGCATGGTGCTCTCCCACATCAAAAGTTAACATGCCCTCCTTAACATCAATTTTCATCCCATTATAGCCAAGAAAGCCTCTCGAGAATGATTTGGGTGCGGGTATCTTCAGCCATATCAAGAATTAAAAAGTCTATCGGTATATAAAAGTCACGCACCTTGATAAGAACATCCTCGAAAATACCCAAATGGTATTTCACAAAACGGTCCGCTGATTAAAGAGAAATGGTAGTGGGTCGTAACTCTCTTAAGTTAAGTCTTTAGAAAATAGAATAGGGCATGAAACTCACATTTGAACCAAGATCCCACAAAACCCTATCAATGCTCACATTTCTAATCAAACACGGAATAGAGAAGCTACCGAAGTCCTTAAGCTTTGTAGGAAGCTTGTTGAGGACCATAGCACTACACTCCTAACCTAAAGCTATGGTCTCATACTTATCAATTTTCCTCATGTTGGGGAGAATTTCTTTCAAAAACTTGGCATACATAATCATTTTAGACAAAGCATTAATGAAAGGAATGTTCACATGCAACTTTTTAAGTACATCAAGAAACTTCCCAAATTGAGCATCACATTTTGCCTTGGCAAATCTTTATAGGAACGGCAAGGGTGGCATGTAATTCTTCAGGGAAGGGGGCTTAGATTCCTTAGGCTTCTCACTTTCACTCTTCTTTTGGGTTTCATCCTCACCATTCACTCTAACTCTAGCACGCTTAGGACCTCTAATTATTTCCCGCTTCTCAAGACATTAAAATTACAATGCTCTTTAGGGTTAGGCTCAGGTCTGCTAGGTAATCTACCCAAAGGTATAAAAGAAGAACTAGCTTATTGGGCAATTTGTGATTCCACCATCTTGTTATGAGTTGTAAGAAAATCATTCGTACAGGGTAATTGCTTAATACTCTAATCTTATTTTGTTGTGCCAAAATCACACTCTCCAAGATAACCTTATGGTTGGACTTTTGTGGGGCTTATGGAGGGAAGTTAGGTCTTTAAAACTCGGGGGGTGGGGACCTAGCATTGGCATGGGGACCTAACATTAGCTTGGGGAAATGGCAGAGGATCACTCTTATAGGACAAGTTGGGATAGTTCTTCCAACCGGGATTGTAGGTGTTAGAATATGAATCGGATTAGGCATATTAGGCCACTGTGTCACTGACACAGGGAAGAGGTCACTATACATATCCCTGAATGGTTGCAAAAGTTCTGATTGATAATGAGCCCGACTTGAATGTTTTTACAAAGAGGAATGTCATTAGGTCATATATTTTCCTTTGGAAAGAGGCTTGTATCAAAGTTCCTAGTAACAATGCAGATTATGGATGTTGCCCCATCTTCTATGTACCAAATAATAAATTGTTAAGGGTCGCTATAAAAAAGAAATTAAACTTTGTTTTTCGAAAAACCTACCGCATTCTCGTATCTTAAAGCCACTAAAGAAGCTATTGAGACTTCCTTCTAGTCACTCGAAATTGAATTATTAATGTTACTTACATGGCTGAAAGTTCGACTATACCAAATCGAATGATGTCTAAAGCTTCAAAGATGGTAAGAAGATTTATACCAAATTGTTATTATAAAAAAGGAAAGGAGTTAGGCAATAACTTGCAAGGAATATTCACCCCAGTGGAACTCCCTTCCACTAATGAGAGATTCGGGAGTCATCCTAGGGAGAAAAAGAGAGGTGCTTGGGGAGAGAAGTGATTTGCGTATAGAGTGAAAGTGGAGGTTGAGTTGAATACTCCGAAGCTGGGGCAAGAAGGGAAGTTATGAATAAAGAAACTATCCCATGATGAAAAAAAGATGTAACTAAGGGGATGGAATAAAGAACATCCTTAGTTAAGAGATGAGAGAAAATAGAAAGCCACTGGTTAGTCTTAGCTTTAAAGATAGACTTCCTTTTGTTGTGTCATGCGATCATCACTACTGAGAAGTTTTGGAAAGCAATGTTCCCAGTTTTGGGGGGCTATGCATGAGCAGATAGTTCACAAAAACCAAACTTGTCAACTTATAAAGTACACAAAGTGGATGAGAGCAATTAAATGCAACTGGTTGTACAAGAAGAAGGAAGGTTTACCCGAAGTTAGTAGTAAGAGATTCAGGGCTTGATTAGTTATCAAAGGCAGTGCACAAAGGGAGAGTGTCGATTTTCATGTGTTCCTATGGTGACACCTATTAGAGTCGTTCCGTTCATGTTATACTTTCTTTGACTTGGGGCTTGAACTTCAAGATAGGTTCACGGAGTTTGGCCCAAATACCACGTCTTAAGAGTAATAATAAGATAATTTTTTCGAATAATCATCAAGTATGGCCAATAACGTCACTCATTTAGCTAAAGAACCAAATCACTCAGGTGGCCCCTGGCTTTCTTTGTACACCACCCTGAGTTCTACTCAATAAGAACAACCCTAACGGGACAGTCATTAGAAAGTACGATGATTGATTAGTTGCGGGAAGTGCAACTAACTCATCTCGTCATGATAAAAATGCCATTCTTCTTCTTTCTTCTTTTAAGTCAAAAAGACCATTGTGTAACTCCATCATTGTGCTTTCTTGGGCTGTCCTGGCTTTAAGTTGAGCTTCTTCTGTAACTGGCTAATGTATATATGGGTTGATCTCAAGCATCAGATTCGAGGGTGATTTTGAACAATAAATTAAAGGTGCATCAACTGCATTTTAGGAGCTTTTACTCCATCTTTTGGGAGGCCTAAGGTGTCCTCTAAAGGTCCCTTGAGTCATTTTGGGGATAAATGCATAAGGAGAACTAAGTACGGGCAGAATACGCAAGTTCAACAACTCGGCAGTTTGGAACAATTAGCTAGTCCAACTTTGAGGCAAATTTCATATAACCTCCACATGATTTAACCAAGGTTTCTCTGGCCTAAATTTAATTTTAGGAAGAGAGCTTTCTAACAAGACCAACCACGCTTAATTTGGATTTCATTTGGTTGGTCAAGTTCAGCCCACAAATTCGGATATCAAAATGCAGGCCAGTTTTGGACAGTCTCCACTCTTTGGCCCATAACTTTTGAACGGATGGTCCACATGTGATGAAAATACATTCCCTGGAAACTAGACATCCTAAGCTTTCCAATGAATCAAGAAGCATTGAATTTGAATCCAAAACCAGAGAGTTATACCTGTTTGAAGTTTGCTGCTGATGTGAATGCATTTAATGCAAAACGCGTGAAGGTGTGTGAAAGCTTGTGATTTCGGCTCTTGCTACTTATGCCTCCTCATAAAGCGTGTCCTCCCTCTTCTAGTAAGGCCTATATGTGTGGAATTATGGGGTGCATAAATCCTTTTTGCTGCCACACTCACTTCACACCAACAACACCAAAAGATACCCCTCTTCGGCTTGTTCATCCGAATGTAGTATGCTGAAAGTTTACTTGTTTTAATTCACATCTTTTCATTTGTTTTCTATGTATTTTCATTGTGTAAGGCCTCTACTATATAAACGCCATAGTTTAGAATCATTTTAATTCAATCAACTTTCGAGATATATGAATTTTGTGAGTTAGAAAAACTCTCTCCCTTGAAATTCCTAGTGTTGTATCTTGAGTTTGACAACTCAAGTGGGTCTCTAGGTTCTTTTTATTTCAACTAGATAGTGATTAAATTCAATCACTAGTTGATCTAAAGAGGATTGCCCAAGTGTTCTCCAAGGGTGGCTCCTAGGATTATCCCTTGCAATGTCACTTGACTATCCAAGTTTGCATTCTTCTACCTTTTGTTTTTTCTTCTTCTATCAAAAACCAAACACTTTCTCTAGCATGTTTGTGAGGTTGGATTCTCTTCTACTCATTATACATCACTGGCTAATCGGATGGGCTTTTATTTCACTTACAAACTGACCATGTCAACAAAAAGAGGCTTACTTAGGACAGGAAATGAATGCCTTAAAGAAAACTTCCACTTAATGATCTACAACATCTATTCTCGCTCGACCACTTGTGTACGTAAAGTATACGTGTACTTGGCGGATAGAAAGAGACTCCCTGGTAACTAAAACAGGGAATTCCTTAAATGCAATGTCTCTTTTTGGGTCAACACTGTAACCAAGCAAGGAGGCAAACTTTTAGAGCACTATCGTATCCCTCAAGGAAAGCATTCTACCTCATTGGTCCTACTAGTTAGTATCCGGCATAACACCGCAAAATTCGTTGATCTCTTTGTATGTTCCGATAGTTTACTTCTTATTAGACTTTCTTCCCCTCTTGCAACAAGTTATCATCCCCAACATCCCCCATCTCCTTTGAGAAATAGTCCCACTTCTAATTGTACTAAGAAAGGTAAAATATTGCTACATAGCCGAGCTTCCTAAGACGTCTTTCTGTATTACTTTCTTGTGCTAAAATCATTCCCTTAGAAATAGGATCATAACCCTCAAGGGGGGCTTGCTACGCGATATCCTTTAGGACTTATTGACTCGTTATAGCCTTTGGAACCAATTCCATTAAGCCTAATGACATCAATCCCCTTAGTTTAAGCGCAAGGGAATGGATCAAAGAACCAAACACCTTTCTAATACCGACAGCAGCTCCCGATATTAGTGCAATTGAATAAGAATATGCTCTAATTGTTGGAGAATACCCAGTAACTCACTATTCCATTTCAGCTCTGACTTTATTAAACTTTAATATTATACGCAAAGCAATTCTCTCATAAGCGAAGAACCATAAGTCCATCAATCCATAATAGGAATAGTAATAGAATAGTTTAGCAGTGGGTGAGTAGAGTTTGCGCTTTGATAAGCACTAGACAGCACGGAAGCTTGTCGGCTGCCCTATCACAAATGCGGATAGAAGTTAGGTTTCCCTATCACATGGGGCTTTTCTTCGTTTTCCATAGGCATGAACTACCTTTCTATTTGCTGGATTAATTTAAATTGTTCCGGTTTTGAGTGGACATCAAAGTGGGCCTCCTGTCGTTGACGCACTTCATAAACTTCATGTCCACCTCTGAGAGTGCCCTTTTTTTCTTGTAAATTGGTTATTAAAAGTTCCTCGGTATGTACCTCCTAGGCCAAGGTCGATGCTCCTGAAGGAATATTGGAGGGTTGCTCCATTGCTGGATTGGTAGCAGCAGGTTGGCCTCATGCCAGATCTTGCATGTGCAAGCTGGAATGTACTACCAAACCGACAATAAAAACAAGAATGAAAATGGAAATTCCAAACCAAAGAGCCAAAAAGTAGCATACAACTTGTAGAGGATAAAAGAACCCTTGAGTTTGAGAAGAATTTGGTCGAGATTCAAACCAATCAAATCAAAAAAGAGATACGTAGAGAGCAGGGTGACAATATAATAAAAAAGATGATTAAGTGGCGTAATGAAGATTTAAGATTTTGAGATAACGGGCAAAGCATATTCATTTTTTATTTTGTTTTTAGGATCGTAATTTCCTGTGAAGTCGGTGCCAGTAGTGACATCCGAATTCACCTACCTCTCCCACTGATCAAGATAGACTAAACTATTCCCATGCAGGACCGAAGTTTTATATGCCTCTTCACCTACTAAAGGATCAGTTACTAGTCGGCTAAGCTAAACAGGGCCCTCTGCTCCAGAGTGACCCTGTCGTGGTGATCCAGCCACCCAGAGAATTATTTGAACTTCTTTACTTACGATTGAGGCGCTTCAAAATCTAATTTTTCAATCAGAAAAAAAGCCACTATTTGAACGATTGGAAGGGTCCATTTCAGCAACACCCTTCCCTTAGCATACGAAACGAATGAAACGGAGATACGTGTTATGAGTGCATATAGCTTGATCGATGAAGTCAAGCCCGCTTTCCTGTTCCCTTTTAGGTCCTGGAAAAGCAATTATATCTCTTGATTGTGCTCTGTTACTTATGCAATTTTCAGTGCTTCAATGGGGACTTTGGGCATAGCTAGAAAACCTTCTGACTTACTGAACTGAACCATCATTGCCTCAGTGTGAACTCCCTAGATCAGTTAGTCATTCGCATTCAGTAGTAAAGGAAGAATGCTTTGGGCACTAGACACATTCATTAGCTACTCTTCTTAGCCTGGATCTGTGGGCTAGCTTGGCAATTATGAATTGGTGTGATTAGGTTTAGGTATGCATGTACAGACAAAGTAAAGTAAAAACAGGACTAAGAATAAAGAAAATGGAATTGGATGTGGTAAGCATATAGCTAGCATTCTCAATTCCTTTCATAGTCTTAGTCTATAGCATCCCTTATGGGCTCTCTCTACAAAATAGGAATAAAATAGCAGGTCCTTGTTCAAAAATGAAGGGAAGGGAGAACTAAGCACCTTTTCATTCTTTCTCTACGTGTCTATCCAAATACTCCACAATCTCAATTTGAAATAGCGGAACACTCTAGGTATCAAGCTAAAATCTCATATCTATAACGCATTCTCCATCAATTTTGGTCTTCTCTCACCAATCGCGTCAGTGCAATTTGACTCGTATAGAAAGCTTATATTATATATACCACTTATCATTTTAGTTAAGTACATGCTTGATTTGCTGTTGGTTGGTCTTGATCCTTTCCCATCGGTTATAGATTTTAGACAAGTTGTAACCTAGGTAGTTAATAGTTGACATTAAAAGCTGATGCGATAACACCTTATTATGTCAGAGAAGTATGGGGCATGGTTCGGCCTAGGTTGGAAGTTATTTGCATATTCAACCTGGTCACTAGAGGATTGAGCCAAAGGACTCCGAACTTGACACTTCAAAGTGACATGGCCGAAAGATCCACAACTATCACAATGAGGGGAAGAGACACATGCATTTACCACATTAACATTTAAACAATCAAGCGTTTGAGTCATGGCATCCGTTTTAGTGGTAAGCAAAGTTAAACACCAACATCAAATTTACCTCCAACCTTCTTAGAAGCAATCCTCTCATTGGATCATTAGTAATTATTGAGTGTCATCTCCTCAATGAGGTTGTATGCCTTATCCTCTGTTTTGTTCATCAATGTTCTTCCCACTGTCGCATTTACCATGAACATCATGGCTCGTGTGACTCCATTATATAACACTTGCACTATCATTCATTTTTGAAGACCATGATAAGGGCACAACCTTAAAAAGTCCTTGAAGGGCTCCCATGTTTCGTATAGGGACTCATCCTCCCGGTGACGTCGTAATGAAGTAATCTAGTTCCTCAAGGTCGCCATCTTACTAGAAGGGAAGAACTTAGCAAGAAAGACCTTAGTGACCTCATCCCAAGTGGTGATGGATCTCGATGGCAAAGAATAAAGTCATGCCCTCACTTTATCCCTAAGAGAGAAGGAAAATAAGTAGAGGCAGATCACATCATTGGAGGTGTCATTGATCTTCATGTATCGCAAACCTCTAGAAAAACCAAGAGCTACAAGTTTAGATCTTCTATAGAAGTGTCGCCAAATTATGGTTGTTGCACCATTGAAATAAGCGCGGGCTTAAGCTCCAAATCGTTAGTGGTCACGGGTGGCTTAGTAGTGCTTGGGGTGAGGCCATGAACTCTTGGAGTGCATAGTCTTGAAGAGTCTTTCTTTGCTCATCTTCACCCGCCATCTCAAATATAGGTTTGGTCGCTTCTTGCTCTTCTTCAATCTTTCACCGCCTCTTTAATTTATGAAAATTTCACTCAATCTCGATGTCAAACTCAATGAGCCCTCCACTACCAGGGGGCATATGCATAAAAGGGATGGCCACCTACACACAATCAAAGAACACCAAAAGGAGTAAAATTGAAAATCAAAAGAAAAGATAAATGCTTAGTCAAACTCTATAAGGATAACTCAATATCCAAATCTAGTCCCCAACAACAACTTCAACTTGATTGCCACTGCAAGTGCACCGAAAATAGATCAAGACCGTCCCACAGAGCCTATATCGAATTAATAAGTACTCCTTTGAAAGATTTGCAAAGCAAAACCAAGATTTGGTTTGGATTATAAATATCAAATGATAAACATCAAAGTCTTATAAATATCAAATGATAAACATCAAATTCTAGCTTCAATGGCTAAAACACATCTAAGGCTAACATCACCTAACAATGTGTTAATCTAACAAGTTAAAGAAGCACTTCTCACCTTGCTGATTGACTCAATGGTCAATAATGTTAGAGAATTCACAACTTTCTTTCAAAATGGAGTGACTTAGCTTGATCAAACTAATTACTAATTCTCATTAGACCTTAATCAAATCAAGTTTTGAAATATGATTATCACAAGACCACTCAACTCATAATCCTTTTTCAAGTTACTATAAAACTAAGTCCAATCCTAGTATTTCCAACACTGATCTTTACCTTTTAGTACTTCAATCTAGCATTTAACATGCATGTAAGAAGTAGGCCAAAATTCTCACAATAGCAATCAAGATTCAAGGATTGGATTGAAACAGCCAAGCAAGGATTCAAAGTGCACAAAGTTCAAATAAGAAAATTCAACAACATCAATTCGGCTTTGCAACCCTAGATAAAGAAATCTACTCAAAATTATTGAAATTAAAAAAAAAACGAACATCCCTGAATCTTATCTAAACTAAAGAGAAAAGTTAACAGAAAGAGAGAAGAGAAAAGCATAGTCCATTCTCCCGAATGATGATCTTTCAATCCTTCTTCCAAAAGCTTCGAAACCTTGCTTAATCTTACTTCTTTTCTTACTTAAACTCTCTCAATGGATGAATTTGGGTGGTAGATGATGATGGGATGGTGACAGCATGATGGATAAATGGCCAAGGAAGGCAATAAAATTGAGCTTTTATCTCGAAAATCAAAGTTACTAACGTCCCAAAATGCTTGGAACATGAACAGCCGCAAAGAAAACTACTAACTCAGGGGAACAGGGATGACCACGAATGATCGTGGGGTACCCCACAGACCATGTGCAATACCACAGTCAGGTCGTGGTGCTCATTGCCAACTTTGTTCTCCATTCATTCATTTACTACTTGTTCCTAGAATTTTCTAGACCATGGTACTTACCACGATGTGTCCGTGAAAGGTGTCTTTGGGCCTCTCTTTCTATCTTCTTTGATCCACAAGGCCTTAAAATCTTCATTCTGCTTACATGCTTTGGGCTCACGAGGTCAAAATCTGCAAAGACTTCTCAAACAGGTGAAACCAAGCATAATAGTAGAAAAAGAGGTGTAAATCATACCATTAAGCATATTAATTCCCTAAAATGACATCTAAATACGTAAATAATCCACGCAAATATGAGGTTCATCAGTACCCAAGACCAAAGAAGGAGAAAAACTCCACAAATATTATAATGGAAGTTTTAATAAAGCTAAACACAACTACCCTACGGCAGAAAAAATAAATCCTTACTGTCATAAGGGGAATTGAAATGTTCTTAATCTTTTTTGCCCCTAAACCTTTTCTTATTCGAATTGATCGCAAAGGAATACTTGGTTTTGTGAAAAGAGTTTATCAAATGTACAAGTGCAAGGGCACTTCTTCATTAGAAAGGATTGGTTAACCAGTTTTCTTTCTCTATTGAACATATATAGGGATCAAAGAATTCTTTGGCCGATAATTTAACTCATGAGCTCACCGATTGTTGTCATCAGAGCAAAACTCCCACCATAAAAGGAGAAAATTTTAAATGAGATTTAATAACTGCTAGAACGGGTCTCTCCTTCTAGTAAAATCCTTCTGGATATTCTGGAATTTCATACAAAAAATATATTACACTTTAGTTTGCTGTCTTCTGCCTACCTAATGGTATGGAGATTCAACCTTCTAGAGTTACACATGAATTAATAAAGTTGTCTTTATGATGTTCAAGCAAAAATAAGTTCCTATGTTTGAGAAAAATGGTTCAACAATTGGTGTGCAGCCTGCATCAACTACTATCATAGTTATGCCTATTATATTTGTGAATCATGGAGTACTATAGCCTTCTTCCTTGATAGATCCATGGTTTGTGGTGTTAGATTCCCAAAAAATTCAATCCCCCTCGATGACCGCACCATAAAAGCCAGAGAATATGGAATAGTAGCTTACCTCCTAGAAATCCTTATTCCGAAGAACTCATGCTTTTGAAGTTTAACTAAGTTTTAGAAGTGTATGTTTGAAAGAATCCACTAAATTTGCCTATCTCCTTATGGTCCAACAAGAGCCCCTGAAAGTAGAAGTCTACATATTGAGGTACATTGAGCATTGATTGAGTATAAAAATGGAAAGGCCAAACTAGTTCATTATCTACTCCAATTAATTAATCTATATGATACTGATGATCTTCGATAAGAATGGCTTCTAGAGCAATAAGAAATAGTTTGTGATCTTACTTTAGCAGCAACAATTGGTTTTTACAACGTTTTCACCAAATGTGGGCATTGATTAAAAGAGGAAAAACACTAATGCATTACGGAAGCAGTACTTTTGTTTATCATAGTGATTTCAGCAAGTATATGTACATAGAATGATCTAATTGCAACGATGTCTTTGACTATATCTTTAATGTTAGAGCGGAAAATTTCCTATCAAAAAAAGAAAGAGATATTTGTATGACTTATTTGAAAAATAGGATCCACATCATCTTGAACTTGATGAAAATTTTGATGATTATTGGGATGATGATAGACTTTAAGACATTATTAGAGATGAAGACACACATAATAGTAATATGTATGACTAATCTTGTCAGCATTCAGTACTCTAAAAAAGTTGTTGTACCATTATAAATTATCTTGTCAAGTGTCAAGTCTTTAAAATAATATAATCTATTGTAGTCATGTGAAAGTATCTATAACAGTATGTGTACTGTAGCTATTACAGCATCCTAAGTTTTCCATCTTCTCTATAAAAGGATAGGCTAAGTATTCTAAAGGGACAGTCATTTGAGCATACTTTAGCAATAAAGAAGTCAAGTTTCTTCATTTCTATATGAGCAAACATCTCTTATGATCTTGGATGTTTAAGTCCTTCAAATCTTTCAATTGTAATATTTCCAATTTTAAGCTTTTAATAAAAAGAAATTTTTCAATAAGGAATGCTATTCAATAAAACGTTATGTTGTAAATGTTATAGTTTCTTGATTAAAGTTCCACTATCCTTAGAAGTACAAAAAATTGATTAGTGACTACAGCCTTAGGTAGGAAACAAAACGAATCTGTGTTATGCTTGAACTAAGTGAGGTGTGGCTAAGATTAGAAATCTCTACAAATTGGAAGCTAGAGGAACACTAAGGTCCAATGGCAACTAAGGTCAGGTAATGCTCAAATTCTCTAATTAAGTTTTATTATTTTGCTAAGCATGGTAGGCCAACAATCATAGAAAAGAGGTATTATTTTTTAAAAACCTGGAAAAAGAAAAGGTAAAGATTGTACCCCATTTTGGGGCCAACTTGTAATTTTAGAAAAGTTTGGGTCAAAATTAAAAATATTTGTACTTGAAAAGATATTTAAGCCAAACATTTGCACTGTAAAAAATTATTACCTAAACCTGAGCAGTTCCGAAAATATTTACCCAAATTCGTTAGGTTATTTAAGTGTTTACCCATATTGTAGTGGACCCGGAAGCAAATTATTCATGTTAGCATGATAAATATGCAAAATTTAAATAAAAATATGTAGAGTATAGCACTTTTATACAATAAAAATGAGAAAATATGGGGTTAAAAACGTACGAAAGCTAGACTCAACAAGTGCCTTAATCTAACGAACTAAAACATAACACATAACACATAACACAATCTGCTAAGGTGTGAACTTCAATAACTTGGTGTATTCCTCAGGCACATAACTTATCATCACTACGCCTAAAACTACAAGTGCTCATTGTTTAGACTTTATCAACATGGAGCTTGCAAACTTGATATCCTTCTTTTACTTTTGTGATTGGGACAAGGTTAGCTTACATATACATTCACACATATAGATGTCTAGGGCATTACAGACGTCAGTACTCGATGAATGGGACATACTTGTGGGCCTTAGAACTCCTTCCTTGATAATGTGGGCTTTTGGAGGCGTTAGGCCACGACACTACTGCCCTCGGCCTCTATGTCGTTGCCCATTCCCCGTGCTAAACCAACAGTGCCACGGAGATTGCATAGTATGTCCCGATATGGCTCACGTATTGCAAAAGAGCTACATATTAATTCAATTAAGTATACAGATTGGAAAAATGAGAAAAGGAATAGTCTCTTTTGAAAAGAAACCTAACGGAGTCCTCCTGTAGCTTGTGATAATTATAAATAGCAACCCTTTAAAATATGGAGCTAACCTTGAAGTATTAAATGAAAAGACTAAGGCATTGAGTCACACACACAGCGCAACAAAGTCCAAGCTTTAACTTGCTAGACTAAAGGCTTGTTAGAAAACTTAGCATAACATGTAACTGAGTAGCGGTTGTCTATACCTAAACCTAGCACGATTACAAGTTTAAGTCAGACTTAATTTGCATGTTAATGACCACATTGCTACTTCCACACTTGAATTCCCTACTAGCATAAAAGGGACTGCCACTTGCACTGCCACTACTAGAAAAGCACTAACCATTTTGATACTTCATCTTAGTTAGAATTGGGAAAGCGAAAAGACAAATGGGATGAGCAAACCACATGCTCAATGGGTCATTGACATTCTAAGGCCAAAAACCTTACATGACATGGTATATATAGCAGCAACCATACAATAGTAGATAAATATCAATTAAAGAAAAAATGCACGCCAACACATCAATGTATGGTTAAAATCTACTAGAACTTATAACTGGAAGACAAACATTAGCAATACAAATCATAAGTCAACCAATCCACTTAATAGATAGTTACATCTAGATATCAACCCCAAATCACTAACACAAAACCAAATTTTAATGAATTGCTACATAGCTATTAAGCAAATCACACATGCCAAATCAAAGCCATGTCAAAGAAAAAGGATAGGTTTATTTCAATTGAAACCATTACTATTTTACTAACAAATTTTGAATCAATCCTTGGAGAAACTGATTACTCAACTCTTATTAAGTAAAGAACACTTATAGGGCGTTAGACTACCTCTAGATGCTAGTGCTATCTACACTTAGGTGACTACAACCCACTTAGAACTTAAGTTCTCGGGAACTACTAGAGTCAAGAAGGAGCTCCATTAACCTTGACTGCACAGGTTACTTACGAATCCTGGACCATATGATGTACCATAGTTTGCCAGCAAGACCAAGCTCCCTCCTTCTATTAGCACTAAACCATCAGCATAAGTTGCCTAAGTTGATTAGCTTTGGAGCACATCAGGTGTAATGTGGCACTAGACTTCCCAACCCTTAGAACCAACTCATAAAATCAACTTATTCAAAGAAAGAAAGCTCAAAAAGATCCTACATTTTCGAAACTATTTCTTTAAAATATATTCTAAGCAAGATCACTCTCATTAACAAAAATTGTTTTGTGTGAATAAAAACATCAAAATCATTGGAATTTGTTGCACCCCTTGTAATTCGATTAATGCACTAACATGATTGGGGTTAGCAAGTTCAAACTAACATCTTCACAACATTTGAATCACATCCCATAAGTACCCTCAAAGACAATGCTCTTAAAGTTGACTCAAAGCTTAATCATGTTCAATTTAAATCATTTTCAAGCTCAAAGTTACATGGACCATTTTTAGGAGCTAAACTAATCAAGAGTGATAGCACACATCACTCACCACATGTAATGACAATAACCCTTGCCTAATCTCAAACTAAATGAATTTACAGGTTTTGTTTTAGCAACTAGTAGTAAGCTTACAGGATAAACACCCATCAAGAAAGGAGTTTAGAACATGACTAAGGGCAGTTCAGCTGCTGATAAGTTTGTTAACCCGATTCAAGGATTGAAGGTCCATTGAACTAGGTAGCAAACTATCCTTAGTCCCTCCTGTTTGGCTCAAACAACAACAAACAACAACAAATTAGAATTTACAGCCCCTATTTAGTGCTTCATCTCTTTAAAATTGCACCCTAATACCTCAATTTCGTGGTCCCTGACATTAATTGGGGCATAATGTCATTAATGTTGTCCATCAAGAGTATAAGAATATGAGAATCAGCAAAATCTCTACACTACTATGTAAAACTAAATTTATGTTCTTCTCCTTCAATCGCCCAAATTCACCCTCATGACTAATAACCTAAAAATTGTCACACATTGCTCTAATTCTTCCACAAGTGAGAATTACCAGTTTCACATCCAAGTCTCATTTAAACCACATGCATAGAAGAATGAAACTGACCGAAATTAAGGTTATTTGGTGAGATTCTTGGTTCCCACTTGTTCTCCTACTTCCACGGTTTCTCCCCCTCTGCTTGTGGTTGCCTTTGCTCTTCATTTCTTTTTTCTTCTACTCCTACCTTCTTTTCCTTATCTTCTCTCTTTTTCTGTCCACTTTTCCCTCTTCTCTTTAAAGGCTCTATGTGTGCTTGACCTAGCTTGAGCTCTCAGAGAACTCAATTTTCCTTCCCTTTTCTTTCATTCTTTCCCTTCTACCATGGCATTAACCTAGCAGCCCCTCTTTTTTCTTGTTTTTCTTTTCCTAAACCAGCTAGTATTATGATGCAAAGCAAGCCACCAAGATCGGTTTTTTTCCTCCAAGCTAAAACTGTGGTCCAAATGGGAACAATGATGACCTTTGGAAGTAGGACTCAAAGTTTTGACACTCCAAGGTCATTGATTTGGGACTCCAAGGTCATTGATTTGGGGCCTTTGAGATCGTAATTAAGCTAGAAAAAGGATGGTTAATCAAATTATTAGCCTTAAATAAGGAGATTAGCCATTTCTTCTTCATTGCAACTCCTTTTGTTAATTTTCAGGTTCTGAGTAGAACATATCCTGTGAATTTTATCTCAACTTTGACTAGGCAATTAGCCTCCAATTGTTCTAAATTATGCATGGATGGATATCCCTTAATATATATTTTCTAACAAGCCCTGAATCACATTCAAACTCCAAGTATTGAGAACGTTATGAGTTGTGAACCGAGTAAGGGTCGGTGTAGGACTGGACAATGCACGAAATTCAAATATGGGTGCAGTTGGGCTAGCAAATAGTTGAATTAGGAGATGAGATTTATGGACAGGTGGAGGATCCATATAGAATATTTCCCATAAAACATTATCCTTAAATTCCTCCATTTAGATTAGATAATGATGCCACCAAGATGATACAAGTGCAGCCAATCCTAGCTCAGCATTAAATCCTATTCGTCCACCTTAATTGCACACTAGTTAGGATTTCAATAGTTAATTTACTTGTAATCCTATTGGCTAGTACCTAGCTTGGAAAAGGGGAGACCAATGCTATCTCATGGCTAAGATCCCTTATAATTTTCATAGATTTGGATGTTGAATTATAATAGCTTGTTACTTGGCTATCTCCTTAAAAAAAATCTCAATTATCTTTGCCTCTCTAAGCAGAGTGGTGAGATTGAGTCTACATTTACATCAATCTTGGGTGGTTATGCTTTAAGAGATTGATTGATGGGTTGAATTTAATCTAGGTGGTGGTTTTAACCTTTAGCCTAGATATATCTCTTGATTATTGTTATTACTAGCTTACTCAAACAAAATCCACAACCAAATTGTCTTGCTTGATGGTTGGTATTAGCTTGGGGTTGTGATCTTATCGAATTATCATGGTTATGTTGAGGGTTTGTGAAAATTCGATTGATATTCTTTAAACTCTTGGGCTTTCTTCCTCAATCTCAAACCTTTACCTAGCTAAAGGAAGTTATCCATGGATCATTTGGTATCAAAGCAAAAAGTTCTTTCATTTCGGTAAGAACCAAATCCTCAAACTTTGTGTTGGATTATTGCTTTAGTTCTTCTTATTTTACCATATGATGTTTTAAATCTTTTCCTCTACACTTCTCCTTTTGATCTACTGAAACACACTTCCAACCCCCCCCCCCCAATGAAAGCCCTAAAAACCCACACTATGAATTGGGGGGTGGAAGTGTGCTTGGGGTCTTTTTGGGTATATCAAAAGAAGAAGTGTAGAGGAAAAGATTCAAAACATAATATTGCAAAATGAGAAGAGCGAAAGCAACAATCCAACACAAAGTTTGAGGATTTTATGCTTACCCAAATGAAGGAACTTTTTGCTCTGATACAGAAAGATCCATGGGTGACTTCCTTTGACTAAATAAAGGTTGAAGATTGAGAAAGAAAGCCCAAGAGTTTGAAGAATATCAACCAATCGCTCATAAATCCCTAAAACAATAGTGATAATCCAACAAGATCACAACCCTAAGCCAAGATCAAGCATCAAGCAAGAGAGATTTTTTGTGGATTTTGCTTGAGTAGGCTAGTAACAACAATAATCAAGAGATATATCTAGGCTAAAGGTTAGAGCCACCACCTAGTTTAAATTTAACACACCACTCAATGTATTAAAGTAAAAGCGCCCAATATTGATTTAAAGGGTAGACTTAATCTCATCGCTCAACTTAAAGTGATGAAGATAATTAAGATTTCTTAAGAAGATAGCTAAGTAATAAGTTGTTACAATTCATCATCTAAATCTATGAAAATTACAAGGGATTCTAACCATTATCTAGCCACTATCTAAGATAGGTACTATCCAACAGGATTACAAGAAAATTAACTAATGAAATCCTAACTGGTGTGCAACTAAGGCGGACTACTAGGATTTAATGCTGAGCTAAATCGATTGCCATTGCATCATCTTGGTGGCATCTTTTTCTAATCCAAATGGAGGAATTTGATGATAATATTTTGTAGGAAATCTTTTGTGTGGATCCTCCAACTGTCCATAAAATCTCATCTCCTATTCCAGTATTTGTTAGCCCAATTAAGTTCATAACTAAAACCGTGCATTTTTCAGTCCTCCACTGACCCTTGCTCTGTTCACATCACATGACTTTCTCAATACTTGGAGCTTGAACATGATTCAAAGCTTGTTGAAAAATATACATTTGGGGCTATCCAACCATGCATAATTTACAAAAATTGGAGGTCATTGGGCTAGTAAAAAATGAGATAAAATTCATAGGATATGTTTTACCTAGATCCTGAAAATTAACACAATGAGTGGCAATGAAGAAGAAATGGATAATCTCCTTATTTAAGGATAATAATTTACCTAACCACCCTTTTCCTACCCCACTTGTGATCTCAAAGGCCCCAAATCAATAGTGACCTTGGAGTTTCAAGACATTGAGCCCTGCTTCCAAAGGTCATCGTTGTTCCCATTTGGACCATGGTTTTAGCTTGGAGAAAAAAAAATCAATCTTTGTGGCTTGCTCTGCATCATATTAGACAAAATAAAAAAACGGTTAGGCTACATTGGATCTATTAGGGGAAGGTACTAAGCTCTTAACTTATAAGCCTTGGTGCTAGATAGAAATCTTTGATTCAAACTACTCGCGCACAAAAGAACAGATCAGGAAGCATAACAAACTAACTTATTTCAAGCATCTCACATTCAACTACCCAACATGATATCTCAGTTAGGCTCACTAACACATATAATCAATCAAGTAAAAATGTCATAGCTCCCAAGCTCCCAACTCTCATAATCCATGAAAACACTTCAAACTTTAAGTTGTCGGCATTAAATAACATCGATACATGATAATCATGAGGTAAGTATATGAAACAATTTGACAAGTTCATCAAGAAACATTGGTGACTCTGAAGCTCCAACTTATTGATTTGTTTTGCTTTTCAAGTTGAATTGAAACTCACTTAATAATATTTATTTCCTAGAATTCCATATAAAACTATTGAAAATCCTAAAATTATTTATCTTACGAGCCAAAACTAGGTGGTAAAGGGAATATAAATCATGATATTTTGGGTCGAACCACTTAATGAAAATTCCAGTCGCATTGGACGATCAATGTGTTTTCAAAGGCAACTGGTAATTCAAAAACAAGATAATGTAAGAATAAAATTAGCCCTTTTTTTGCCATATAATTCCAATATGGAAATGCATACTGTTAGATCTTAGAGTATACTTCCACAAGAGGGGGGGTGAATTGTGGTGTCTGATTTTCGCGTTATAAGTAACAAACACCCTGACAGAGGTTGTTCTCCGATGACGAACACCCTGTTGACTTGTTTGCAGGGGGTGTTTTCAGATATTGTAAATATGAAAATCACCAAGATAAATGCGGAATTAAAGCACACACAATTTTTACGTGGAAAACACCTCTAGCCCAACTGAGGTGTGAAAAACCACGACCTACCTCGTGTAGGATTTAACCACTTCACTAAACCGGGCTTAACACGTTACAAATGTAACACACCTTGTTACAACTTGCAACCACGTAATCTCCTTCTCAAGGCAGATTACACCACGTCCAAATCTCACCAGATTGGACACGTCCAAAGTCCACACGACTTAGGACCACTCACTCACTTTTCTGATTCAAGATCAGGGTTACAAACACCTTACAGGGGGTGCTTCTGACTAAGCAGATGTAAGGTACAATGAAGTTCCTATTATGCCAATATATTGAAAGCTTGCTTTAAACACAACTTGAACTGGTTTTTCTTTTCTCAAGTGAAGCTCAGAAATTCTTTTCACTAGAAAAACCTCTTTTGAAATTTGCCTTTTGGGAATGTTGTGTTTCAAGATTTCTTTTTGCTTTCTTCTCACTATAGCTCAGTATGTGTCTCAGTGTCTATGTTTTCGTGAAAACTGAGCTGTTTTAAACCACAAATTCCAACGGTCAAAAACCAAGGAGAGGAAAGGAAATCATCTAATTTTGGAAGGTGATTTTTCAAGAGAAAAACAAAACTCCCAACGGCTAGTGATAAAACATTTTCCAAAAACTAAGGGATTTGTTATCTTAAGAGATAACCTTTATCTCCTTATAGCCGTGGGTAAGCTTTAAGCAAGGCAATCAGAAATTTTTTAGCAATTTAAAAACTTTATCACATCCGAAGATATGGGCAGAGAAAATCTTTCAATTTTGGCAAATCTCCCAAAATCTATTTTTCCAAATCTCCCATAATATATTCAAGAAATATATTTTCCAGAAGAATAACATTTGAAAATATTCTGGAGATTTTGGCCAACCGAAATAATAATTTCAAAGATAATCGGGTATGGCCACTTCAGGTCAGAAACACCCTAGGCACCCTGTTTGCAGGATTGTTCGCAGTCTGGTGTTCTGAAGCACTTAGTGCAAATACTGATTCAAGAGATGTTTAAAAAGCTTTTTTCAATATTGGCATATTAACAAGAGTCTAAATAAATAAAGCCTATATACCCAAGACTTCTTGTTTTGAATCTTGTCCAAGATCCGTAGAGCTGCTGTGAACATCAATGCTACCTTGTTTGCTGGGGTTGTTCTTTGCATCGCTAGAGAAGTTGCTGGGAACATCAAGGCTACCTTGTTTGTTGGAGTTGTTCTTTGCATTGCTAGAAGAGCTGCTGTGAACATGCCTTACATCCAACTGTGAGATGGCGTTCTTGACTAAATGTAGAATCACCCAAAGAACCTGTTTTAGAGGCTTGTTCTCACATGTAGCAAACCGGTTAATACAGTAAAGATTACAAACACCAGTTAGGCCTGTTTGCAGATCATGTTTGGAGCAACACTACTTGAACACATTTTTACACTTGGATTTGTTATCATCAAAACTTGAATATAAAAACTCAACATGATTTGTTATCATCAAAACTTGAATATAAAAACTCAACACATACTTCTATTATAATTTATCACGTAATGATATCCAATTTTTAATTTTGATTAACTTAACCATTATGTCATGACATTCAGTTATAGCACTTTTATTGTGTTCATCATTTTACAACACTAATATGGGAAGTCTTCTGACATCCTTGTCAAGGTCCCTTGACCTAAAGTGCTCAGGGGCATTTAATATTACTTTGAAGCCTCTAAAACATGTAATGACTTAGGGACTTGATATGCTAGTCACTTGTATTCACTTGAGCATATAGGTACACTTTAAGTAACTAGACATGTGAAAACAAATGTTCTATGAACTCAAAACATATATAGGGTAGTTGACTTTTTACTATCTTGATGTATGTGTCATTCATTTTTATTTTTTTTTTGGGCCTCATTTTTTTGACTTATTTATTTAGCACCTTAAGGTCTTATGTTTTGCTTTTTTACTATCTTTCAAACTATTCAATTTCATACTTTCGACCCAAAGCATTTTGAAAATTATGAAAACACCCCACAATTTGGGTACAATATGTACATAAACCATTTTTAGTACCTTTTCAAGAAATGCGAAACTTTTTATATGGCTTTTCTGGTCGTAGTTATCACAATCTACTATTTGTATCATGAATATTATATTTTCTATAATTATAGGCACATCATGCTTAGTAGCATAACAAAGCTTAATTGGAGAGTTTTGACTGTTACCTCAATTTAGTCGGCATTAGACCCTGATGCTCTTCTAACTTCCAGTTTACATAGATTGATAATCTCAACCACACCTTTCTAAGATCAGGCACAACATAGATTTGTTTCATTTCCTACCTCAGACTATAGTCACTAATCAAGTTTTCATATTTTTAAGGATAGTGATATTTTAATTAAGAAATTATAATATTTAAGACATAAGGTTCGATTAAATAACGTTTCCTACTAGGGAAACTTCTTTTATTGGAAGATTGAAAGTGGAAATATTACAATGAAAATATTATAGAGGGACTTAAATAACCAAGATCATCAATGCATGCTCATACACAAATGGAGAAATCTCATTTCTGTTTTGCTCAAGTATGCTTAAATGACTGTGTCCCTTCACAGGGCTTAGCTTTTCTTTCTATGTAGGAGATGGACTAAATAGGATACACTAATGGCTATAGTACACATAGTGTTATAAGATGCTTTCACATGGCTATAGTTTAGTATAGGATAATTAACTTTTTAGTACCATGGCAGATGTGTCATTGCTTTTTTGGGGCCTCACTTTTTTGAGTTAATTTTTTAGTACCTTGAGGTCTTGTGCTCTTGTTTTTTACTACCTTCTGAATAGCTATTTTAATTTTTTAATACCTCCCGCACTATTGGTTTCTGAACATTTCACCCAAAACTTTTTGAAATTATGAAAAGACCTCAGAAGTGCACAAAAGATGCAAATTAGCTAATGTAAGGGTTTTTATTTCAAAAAATATGCTTTCTTTAAATGATTAAACTTCTTATAAAGACTTTAGTCGTATGAGTTATCACAATCTACTATCATAAATATTATTTCTCTGTGATTGTAGGCCTACCATGCTTAGCAACATAATAAAGATTAATTAGAGAGTTTTGACCGTTACCTAAGCTTAGTTGGCGATGGACTCTGGCATTCCTCTAGCTTCTAGTTTATAGAGAATGCTAATCTTAACCACACTCTCCTTAAATCAGGCAAAACAGAAATTTGTTTCGGTTTTTTTACCTTGGACCATAGTCACTACTCAAGTTTTTTATATTTTTAAGGATACTGGAAATTTGATCAAGAAATTATAATATTTAAGACATAAAGTTTGATTGAATAGTGTTCCCTCTGAAAAACTTCTTTTATTGAAAGCTTGAAAGTGAAAATATTACAGTAGAAAGATTGAAGAGGGACTCATACTACTATTATTAGAGATGCTTGTACATAGAGAAATGAAAAATCTCGACTTTTCATTCGCTGAAGTATGCTCAAATGACGTGTCCCTTCTCAGCACTCATCCCCTCCTTTTAAAGATGAGATGGTCTACATAGGATGCCCTAATGGCTATAGTACACACATTGATATTTTCTTATGGCTATAGCTACTCTCACAAGGCTACAGTGTATTGCATTATTTTACTGACTTGACACTTGAAAAAATAATACAATAACGGTGCAACAACTTTTTCAGAGCACTTAAAATGCTAACAAGACTAGTCATCCACATTGAGATTTTGCATGCCTTCATCTCCAATAACGTCTTCTACTCCATCATTACCCATGTAATCATCAAAATGTTCATGAAGTTGAAGATGCTTTGGATCACATTTTTCAAATAATTCGTATAGATGTTTCTTTCCTTTCTTTGATAGGAATTTTCCAACTCCAACATCAAAGAGATAACCAAAGGCATCTTCTGAAGTAGGTCCTTCTACCTTCATATATTTGTTGAAATCATTATGATAAATGAAAGTAGTGCTCCCACGATGCATTAAAATTTGTCCTCGTTCAATCATTGCCCACATTCGATGATAAATATTGTAAAAACCAATGGTTCTTTCTAAAGCAAGATCACCAACTACTTCTTGTTGTTTTGGAAACCATTCTTCTCGTTGATCATTGGGATCATCTAAATCAGCTAACTGAAAAAGATCATGAGCTGGTTTGGCCCTTCCATTTTCATACTCAATTAATGTGCGGTGTTCCTTGACATACATGCTTCTATTGTATCGAATTTTTGTTAGACCATCCGAAGATGCGAAAATCTAACGGATCCTCTCAAACATACACTACCGAAACCTAGTCTTGAGATGAATAGGCACCTAGAACTAGGATTTCCATGAGGTAAGCTACCTACTATTCCATATTCCGAAGCTTTTATGATGCGGTCACCGAAAGGGATTGAATTTGTTGGGAATCTTACACCACCAACTCCAGATCTATAACGAAAGAAGATCGTAGTACACTATGACTCCTAAATATCATAAGAATAATAATGATAGTAGTCGATGCAGGCTGCATAACAATCGTTGAACCATTTTCTTGAACATGGGAACTTATTTTTTCTTGAATATAATAAGGACACCTTTGGTAATTCATTTGTAACTTAGATATCATAAGAAGATTAGCCTGAGGACTCTTACTACTCTTGATTAACCCTTTATCCAAAAGTTCTTTGATTTGCTTATCAAATTCTTGGATATCCTGATGTGTATGCAACATTCATTTAACTCAGATAGTATTGCTATGGTTTACCAAAGTAATCTTTGCAAATGTCTTATCTCTATCCCAAAATTTAAGAGGATTATCAAAGTAGAGTTCTTTGCATAATCCTTCTTGTTGTCCAACAATCAACTCTTTAATAGATAACTCAAGTAGTGATATTATTAGTGCTATTTCACGTTATGCAGAGATTATCTTCTCACCACTCTGGTTGGGAATAAACTCAATCTTCTGATGAGTGTATACTTTATTTAACTTATCAATAGGGACCAAGTAACCTTTTATCATGACTTTCATTTGGCTTATAGTATGTGTGCATGGAGAACATAGCCTTTGAAAATTATTTTCTATAATCATATACTGGAAGAGTTTATCAGTAGTCTATAGAACTAGTATAATGCATTGGACTCATCCTTTCTGGAAGGATAACCCTTCTATGGCTTTGTGGAGGGTCATTATACTATTATCAGTTATTCTTACTTGTAAAGGATGTTGGCTTTTTTCAACATAAATTTTGGAAATAAAAATCTTATTCCAAAGCAGATAGAATAACCAGTACCGATATAAGCGCATAATTGATATCTATTATACCCCTTTAAACATATACTTATTAGGATATAAATGCTATTAGGATTAGTATTGGTGGCTTCATCTCCATAATCATATTTTTGACTAATTCATCATTATAAATTGGTCACTAATGGTCCTTGTTTTGTACTGGATAACTTTTCTATCCAAATTTTTACTCTGATCTACACTGTGTCTTGCGTTTTCAAAACTAATTTTACTCATTTTATTAGACATACTACTTGTATCATCTTCATTAACTTCTTATTTAGTTGTTGAAGATCATTCTCCCATTGTGATCTTACACTCATGCTTCCTAATAATTAGGGTTAATTGGTAATTTTTCCATTCCCATCAATTTTTATTACATTCTTCTTATTGATCTTCGTGGAATTAGTAAAGTTAAATATCCAAGACCTATCAATTTTTATCAATTGCAGATTATATTTTATCCATTAAATTTTTTTCATATGAGTAAGACTTTCAAATTTTTCTACCTCCATCATTGCTACCTTAGTCGTTGGATCTATAGTATTATGTAATTTATAGATTATTCTTCAAAACATCCTTAGTGGCTAACCTCCTCGTTCCATATCAATCCCAACTTATATCATAAATATTATTTTTTCTATGATTATAGGCTCACTATGCTTATCAACATAATAAAGTTTAATTAGAGTTTTTACCATTACCTGAATTTAGTTGGTGTCAGACCCTGGCATTCCTCTAGCTTCTAGTTTATAAAGATTACTAATCTCAACTACCCCTTCCTTATATTAGGCACAACAAAGATCTATTTTGTTTTCTACCTCAAACCGTAGTCCCTAATCAAGTTTTTCATATTTTTAAGGATAGTGGAACTTTAATCAAGAATTTATAATATTTAAAGCATAAGGTTCGATTGAATAATGTTCCCACTGGGAAACTTCTTTTATTGAAAGTTTGAAAGTGAAAATATTACAATGGAAAGATTGAACATGGACTTATACTATTAAGATCATCAAAGTTGCTTACTCATCGAGAAATGGAGAATCCCAACTTCTCTTTTACTCAAGTACGCTCAAATGACTGTGTCTCCTCTTAGTACTCAGTCTCTCCTTTTATAGAAGGAATGGACCACATAGGATTAAGGATGAGCGGTTCGGGGTACTCGCCCTCAAAACTAGGAACCAAAATCGGAACCGTCAAAACGGTTCCTCACTTTTGGGAACCACAACCAATTGCACTGGCTCCCAGATTTTGGAACCGAAACCGCCGGTTCTGGTTTCGATTCTAGGGTACCCTGTCATATCTTTCATAAGTTTTCAAAAAAAACATAGTGTCTTTCATTTATCAAGCAAGCATCTTCAAGATAATGTGAAGGCAAGAAAAGTCTTACAAACAAAAAAGGAAGAAACAAGTTCGTACAATACATGTCTTAAAGTCCATAATTTTAACTACATAAAAATCATATGCAACATGACCATCAAATACATCAACGTAATGAATAAATTTAAGTGAGAATAATATATCCCTTAAACTCCCATGGCATCTTCAAGATCGATAACTTCTCCATCACCATCAGCAAGATTTATAAATATAAAATAAAATGTCATACATGATAGTATGCGAAATCAAAATGATCAACATAAAAATAAAAATATTCAAGAAGTTACCTTTTACATATTGTTGAGAATCTTCCGAAAGTCTCTCTAACTCAATGCATATCTTGGAGGCCCACAACCAATCTTGAGCACAAACCAAAGTCCCAACTATCCTCGGGCCTAAGCTACTACGATATTGATCAAGTACTTGACCCTAAGTGCTAAATGCAGGCTCACTTGAAACTATGGACACTGGAATGGCAAGAATATCCTTTGCCAAAGATGTCAAAATAGGGAAGTTCTTTTCATGATCCCCCTTTCTCCACCAACTTAAAATATCAAAAGTTAAATAAATTTTCAAAAGAGGAGTTTTAAGATACTTATCTATTTTAGATTTCTCCCCATACAATTCATCATCCTCCTCTTGAAAGAAAACATGTAGTGCTTATTCTTTACCGCTAAAACATCACTTGTAACAATCACATCGCTCATTAGAAGAACCAGTTTCAAGAATGTTTGCATCTTTAGAAGAATTCTTGACATAAAAATCATACAAAAGCCTAAAACTCATGGACATATTATCATAAATTTCATCAATCTTTTCTGGATTATAGGGATACAATTGTTTTAAAGCAAATTTCACAAACTTCAACTTGTATCGAGGGTCAAGGACAATAGCAACCCATACCATGATATTTGTCTTCTTCTTAAAATCCCCATAATTCAACTCAAACTTATGTTTCATCTTGGTAGCTATATCATTAAGCCATTCATTTGGATCAAGCTCCCACTCCATCAAAGTAGTCAAAATCAAGAACAACTCATGAAAATGTTGGTTAGAAGTGTAATACAAAGTTCCAGACATCCTTTTAGTAGCGTCATGAAAGTGTTTTAGGAATTGAGTTAGCACTCGAGCTCTTTCCCAATCATCTTTTCTAGGAACTCGTCTAACTTGTTTGAGTTCATATACAAAATGGACATCTTCTTTTGCTAGCCTTGTGAAAGCTCTTTGAAATTTTAATGCAACTTCCAACATAGATATGTAGAATTCCATCTAGTAGGAACATAAAGAGCCACCAAATTTTAGGAAGAAATTTTTTCGCGTGCAACACAAATCTCAAAGATCGAGATCTAGCAGGAGAGCTTCTCAAATATCTCATAGCACTTCAAACCTTAGCAATTGAGTCTTTCAACAATGACAAACCATCATGCACAACCAAATTTAAAACATGAGTAGAACACCTCATTTGAAAGTATTCACCATCTAACAAAACGTTGCTTAACATATTATCTTACAAATACCCCGCAGTAACATCATTAGCACTAGCATTGTCAACAGTAAGAGTGCACAACTTATCCTCCATCCCCCAATCAATAACACATTTTTCAACAACTTTACCCACTTCTTTGCTGTTATGACTATCAATGACCTTAAAGTTTAGAATCCTTTTGTGCAAATTTCAATCATCATCAATAAAGTGAGCAGTCAAACATGGATAACTCAAATTTTTAATAGAAGTCCAACAATGAATAGTAAGAGCTATTCTTGATCTCACTCCCTTTAACCTACTGTTTAAGATTGTTGTAATTTCTGTAAGTATACGGTTTATCGTTATAATAACTATGGGTGTCGTCCTCTGGGATGGATTATGAAGCCTAGGTTGCTAAGTAGATTAAATCAGCATTGAACCCTTGACACAAGCTAAACTTTCACCAAACTAAAATGAAACTAAATTAAAGCCAAAAATAGTTAAAGCTAAGACACCTTAACAGCACGATACCTTTAGATTAAAGGCCAAAGTTCTCAAATCTGACATCTTTGATTGTACAAGATTCAGTCATCAAGTTAACTTGGTTGGGACGAAGGACAACAAGAGAATTATACACAGTGATGGAAGATCTAGAACGAAGAACCAAAATCGAATGTCATTCGAACCCAGAATCTGAGGAAACTCACGGTAAGATGCAGCCAAGGGAAATATTAACGAATCCAAACAAAATCCAGATTTGAACATTAATTCGCACACTACTCTCAACTCAAAATCCGATTAACAATTTGGGGACTGAAATCTAGAACTGAAATTGAAAACAAATGAAATCGAAGATTGGAAACGAAAACATTTTTTTTAACTCCAAAAACTCTGTGCTTGTCTGCTTTCTTTATTATGTGCTCCCTCTGGTCACCTTCCCCGTTGCTCTTCTTCTAGAGCTTTTGCTGCCCTCTCAACTCCTCATTTTCTCTCATTAAACCCCCATTAACTCCCTCTACCTATGTCTCCTCAATTGATGAGGAATGATGACAATGGGAATAAATCAATAACCGTCGGGGTGGAAAAAGGACTAGCCAAGCAATTTTGGAAAATTTGGATTGCTAAAGAACAAAAACGTCTTTTTCACAATACTGTGCTGATGAATTATCAGGAATTTGAGCGTGAATTAGATGAAGGAATGTATGGTGACAAAGATATGTTACAACTGTTAAAATATTTATGTCAAAACAAAAATAACTGTCTAAATTTTGAGTTAAAAATAATAAATATAATTAACCGACTGGTTAACATTTATTTACTTGAAAAAAATTTAGCCTAATGGAAAAACCTGAATTTCCTAAACTAAAAATAATGACTCAAAGAAATAGTGAATCTCTGCTCAATTTATATAAAATTTTTTCGAAGAACGAAATAGTACAAAAAGAAAAATTTTATATACTGAAAATTGAGCAATTAAAAAAAATAATAGCTCTAAAGAAATAATCTGGTTAAATGAAGATAGACTAGATCTCCTAATCTATGAAGAACTAAGAACTTATATAGAAATATTTGAAAATATAGATAACAATGATGACAACTTAGATCAATTTGATACCGAATTCTAATTTAATGATGAAGATTAATAAACAATGAGCTTTCCGAAACTTGAAAACGAACTAAAAGCTATGAAAGAAGAAATTAGCGAAATAAATGACTCTATAAAACAATTAGTGTTGCAAATGCAACTCATAAACTTAACATTTGAAGGAATGCTAAAACCTAAACAAAAAAGAGAATATACTCCAATAGAAATTAAAATTCCGGACAAAGTAACACCCAATGGTGATGATGCGAAATACATTGATAGATATCAAAATAACATTATCAAAACTCGAGAAGAAGCTATTCATAAGGCAATTGAAGAAAGAAGACTAATTAAAGCCAAAGAAAAACAAGAAGAAGCAGAAAGTAGGCAATAATGGGTGAATATAATAGAGAAATTGAAGAACTACTAAACGACTTTGAAAACTTGCAACTGACCGAACTAGTAAAACAAGTAAACATGCAAGCAGGAACTCCCACAGGAAGTGTAGGAAGTAATAATCCAAACAATTTTGAAACAGGAGAACCCTCTAATCCTTTTCAAAACATCCACAAAAATAACACATATAGATAACTTTAAAAATAAAAGAAAATTTTCGATGAGAAAATCTTTTATTAATGAAGAATTTAAACCTAAAAATCAGTTACAACTAGAACCTGTACCAGCATGGGGATATATTTTAAATCTTGATTGTATAACAGATAAAAGAGCCACTATAGACAATTGGAGCTATTCAGTAATACTATCACTATTACAAGAACCATCTCACGCAGCAGAAGAAAGAGATGTAAATGCTACTTACAATTTAATAATTTACCCTTTACAAGAAATTGTTTGAAATTGGTATAATGGATTATCCACAACTGTACGAAATATAATCAAAGTTGAAGTAAAGAACAGTCTCACAAAATCCATCGAATATGGATTATGGACCCTTGAAAAATACTTAATTGGACAATTTCAAGGATTTGGTTATACTCAAGATGTTGAACTCAATAAATTTGAATAAAAAAAGGAAGCATTATATAAACTTACAAACTTACGAATTTGCAACCTATGTAATTATAAAAGTTTCTTTTGTGAATTTGATAAACATTATTATGACCTTTATTAGTCAAAAGAAGACCAAGAATCTTATATTCAATTACTATTGAACAAATTTCCTCATCCTTGGAATAAATATTGTTCAGATAAATTTTGAAAATTTTGTTAAAAATCCAACTGTTATTCGGAGTGTAGCAGTAGTCCAATCTTGTATAAACCAAGAAATGATAAAACTATATTTAGAAGAACAGAGAAAAAGATACATTAAAGCAGTAGCTTTATGCTGTGAAAATGTTACCGAACCAGGACAATACGGATGTGAGAACTATCCCAACTTTCGACCTAAATGAAAAAGGACTCCAAAACAAACGGGAAAAAACCTTCAACAAGAAAAACTTCAAAGAAAAATTCTCTAAAAAGAAAAAATTTTCTCCCAAGAAAGCAAAAACTGAAAAATCAGTAAATAAACCTCAAAAAAGTAGTAAACATTTTCGACATGAAAAGTTAACTCAAGAAAACTATAATCCACAAAATTAATACTATAAAAGAAGTAAAAAACCGACTTCATGTCAATGTTGGAACTGTGGAGAAATTGGACATAAACCAATTGATTGTAACAAATGAAAAGCAAATATACTCAAACTCTTTTAAGAGGAATTTGAAGAAATTCAAGAAGAACTATATCTAATAACCTCTATTATGCATGAAACAATTTCTAGTTGTTATGAGTCTATCAGCTCATAAACTGAAACCAGTACATCAACAACAAAAAGCTATTCAGAGTCTGAAGATGAATACTGAAGAAATAGAAATTATGCAACAACAAGAACAAGAAAGTAATGAAAACTATACTGGAATAATTACTTCCAATCAGAAACTCTATGAAAAAATTATAGCAACATATTTATCCTTAAAAGACCCTCGAACTTTTATAAAAAAATTAGATGATTTTCTAGCACGAAAATTAGTCTGATATTTTAAGCTTTACACTACAGAACAACCAGTTAAATTCAACATTTACAAGGAAACATTTATTTACGATTAATGACTCAAGAAATAATTGATAAATTTTTGTCAAAAATCCCAACTAAAGATAGAAAACTCATTAAGTATGTACATTTACAAGGAATACGAATGGCTGTAAACACTTGCTTTAAAAAAGGTATCAACTCACCTATTATTCTGTCATCACATGACCAAATATTTCGAAACATTCAGAATAGCCATCTAGGAACATTACAAGGAAACTTAATTTACAAAAAATTAATCTTTGAATGCTACCCGAATTACTCGGTAACTCTTCAAAGCAAAAATATAGAAGACACCTTAAATTTGCAATTCAAACTCTTAACAGATATTGGATTACAGCAGGGAAATGATGCATTATCCTTTTATTAGAAAGGATTATACATATTTTTCAATACAAACTTTCCAATTAAAGATTTTAAACAAACAGGTAAAATAACTATTGATCCAACATTTTCGACTATCAGTACTATTATCTTTCCTCCAATGCAAGAAGCGAAAATACCTGCATTAACAGACTTTCAATTAGTGGAAGAAGATGAAGCGTCAACTAGTTATCAAGCACCTAGACTTTCTTATACAGAAAGAGGCATACGTGTTGCTAATCAACCTGTTTTAACACGAAACTATAGTACCACAATTATCCCTCGAACTAAAACACCTTCGATAACAACTAATCAAAGTAATACATACAAAGTTAAAATGGACTATTTTAACGGACAAACTTGGATTTCAAATAAAATCTTAATAGACACTGGCTCATCTCAAAGTCATTGTATACCATTACCCATTGCAGCCTCAACAACTCAAGAATATAACTTTGTTACCTATAGTGGTCAAAAGGCAACTCTTAATCAAATATCTAGAATCATGATGAAAACTCCCAATTCTACATTATTAGAATTTGATTGTTATATTGATCATTCAATAAAAAATGAATTTTATCATATACTCTTAGGAATGAACTTCCTAGATCAATATACTAGCTATGAGATTGGTCCTACTCATATAACTCTTATGAATCAACTGAGTACCATTATTCTTGACTGACTATGAAGCAACTAGAAATACCCATTCTGACATATATAGATGTAACTGTCAAAAACTTAGACATCACTACTACTGCCTTGATTGACACCGGATTTGAAGTAACTTTCTTTCAGGACTTTTTACTTTCCACCTAGGATAAACTCCCAAATGATTGTAAAATTAGAATCAAAAGAGTTCATCCTATTCCCACCTATTTAAATTTGGTTCAACACAATGCTTCTATCATCTTAGGAAATAAAATCTTTACTATACCCACTGTTTTGCAATATAACTCTGGTTATAATATTTTATTAGGAAATGATTTCCTAAAACAGTTTGTCAAATTTACACAAACTCCTCATACTGTTTATCTTACAACAAAATCTGGTCACACTTTAAAGATTTCAACATTAAAATAGCCATACAGAGTGCGTACAAAGCGAAGTGGGCATCGTTATGAATAAATCGCCCTTCAAATTCATGCACAAAAACCCATTTTTACAGTTAATATCATCAAGAAAGAAAAACTATTAGCAAAACCTAAACGAATCTATTCTGAAAATCCATTACAATTTTGAAAACCTGAACATCCACGAGCTAAAATAGAATTGACACAAGAAATATATATAAAAGAAAAACCGATGTTGTATTCTGAAGAAGACATTAAAGAATTTTCTATACAAATAAAAGAATTGTTGGAAAAAAGACTAATCAGACCATCCAATGGAGCATACTCTTCCCCCGATTTTATGGTATTCAATGAAGCAGGACGGTGAAGAGGAAAAGCTAGAATGGTCATCAACTATAAAAAACTAAATCAGTTCACAAAAACAGATAACTATTTTCTACCTAATAAGGAAGTATTAATCAACCTTGTGCAAAACAAAAAATTCTTTTCAAAATTCGAATGCAAATCTGGATTTTGGCAGATAAAAATGGAAGAAACAAGTATTAAATATACTGGGTTTAGTACCCGCCAAGGGTTTTATGAATGGATTGTTATGCCTTTTGGACTAAAAAATGCACCAAGAATCTTTCAAAGACGAATGGACAATTCATTTAAACATCTTAACAGTTTTCTTGTGATTTATGTAGATGACATTTTGATAAGTTCAGATACAATTGAAGAACACCGTGAACATCTCAATACATTTCTTGGAACAGCCATCAAAGAAGGAATTTGCCTTAAGGAGAAAAAAGTTGTAATCGAAAAAGAAAAAATTGAATTCTTAGGATTTGAAGTTGACATTAATGGAATTAGCCTACAACCACGTATCTCTCGAAAAATTATGGAATAGCCAGATCAATTAAGAACAAAGAAACAAATTCAAGGTTTCTTAGGAGTATTAAACTATGTTAGTTCCTATATACCGGACTTAGCAAAGAAGAAAAAAGAACTGCAAAGTCTACTCAGGAAAAACAATACTCTTGGTTGGACAGAAAAACATAAAGAGATTGTGAAAAAATTAAAAGAAGACTATCAACAACTTCGTAGACTTAGACTCCCTGAATCTGAAGATAACTTAATTCTTCAAACAGATGCATCCGACAAAACATGGGCAGCAGTTTTGAAAACAGATTTAAATGAAATTTGTGGTTATCATATTGGAACTTTTTCTGAACGAGAAGAAAATTACAATACTATGGAAAAGGAACTCTTAGCAATTATTAGGGGAATTACCGAATGGCGACTCTTTTTGCTACCTAAGGCATTTAAAGTTTTAACAAATAACCAAGCAGCAACTACTTTTGTAAAACAAGCTTTAGATAATGGACCGCACATGCATAAATTACATCGATGGCAATTATTTTTATCCCAATTTAATGCTGTGTATGAGCATGTTGCAAGAAAAAATAATTTTATTGCAGACTATTTAACAAGAGAACATGAGTTCAACGGACAAAGGCAAAGCTCCGATAGAACAAGTGGACAGTACCCAACTAATTCAAAACTTTGATGACACTCTTATTAATGTGAATGAATACTGTGAAGCTGTTAACGAAAAAATTGAAGTTATTGAGGAAATCGTTGTAGATCTCAGAGCTGATCTTGGAAAAGCTCGAGAACTAACGACATATTTTCACAAAACTATTGACCAGCTTAAATTGAACTCTTCAAAGATGGATTTGAAAAAAGTCCAATCTGAACTCTCTGAACTCTCATTTCGACCAAATTAGGGAAACGCTTCAAACCCCATCTCTGAAGAAGAGAAAGAGAAGCAACAATTAAAAGCTAAACTATTAGCTGCAAGACCAGTTATTCTCAATACTGGGATTCAAACTATTGATTTGTCGGACTCTTTCTACAAGAACTATTATGAAGCGACTGTTCTCGCTTATTAGAAAATATCCGGATTACCTGAACTTTATTATAATCCAAGGGACTCTTTATTTCCATGGATTCTTGCATTTTGTAAAGCAAGTCCTGACCTGATATTTGAACTCTTCACTTATGGTTACTTAAACTATTGTTATCCCAGTTTAAGTCTCATTGAACTTCAGCATTTTCCCAACTCCTTTAACATGCCATTAAGCAATTCAGCAAAGGTTATATCTGACTTCGCATTTTTGCTATCTCTCTTGAAAAAGATGCAGAAACTATCTATCCCTCCATCCATCTAATTGAAATCTCCCATATGACAAAAACTGGATCAACTACACAACTACCTACTATTGTTGCTGCAGAGAAAAATAAACACTATAAATTTCCTCATTTTGACCAAGGATGGATTTATTATAAACAATCCATATGTGCTTTAGCTGTTAAATGTCAGAGTGAGCGTTTAATGACTAAAGGAGCACGAACTCTTTACTATGACAAAAATCTCATTCTTGTGACTACTGAAGCTGAAAGTGTCTCAATAGATGAACAACGTTTTTACTTTAGCTATGCACTGGAGCCCAAGAAATTTCTAGGCAGTCCAGCTATACGCACCAAATTTACAGAACTCTATAAAGCAGAACAAGACAAGGAAAAGAAGAAGATTTTTCTTGCATAAAGTACTCTGTCAACATGTGAGACACAAGGGACCACAACCTTATCAACCCTATCAAGAACAGTAAAATCTTATCTGTAAAGCTTATCTTTTTAGCTGAAGATTTTATCTCTTTAGATTCCCATGATGTAAGCGCTTATATCATAGCGCACCCCACTCCCCTATAAATAGACAACCGATCTCAGTAGAAGGCATCGGCATTTAGAAGAAGAAAATTTTCTCTGTAAGAAATCTCTCTGAAAATGTTCTAATTTCCTCCCTATAGGGAAAGGATAACAATTATCAATGAAATAAAAGAGAAATCTTTCCTCAAAAATTTGTATCTATAGTTCTGTTATTACAACTTTGATCAAAGAAACGGTATTAGAAAGAGAAGGAGAACGTCTGAACGAATAGGTAAGTCTCGCGTCATGGTGGAGCAAGACGAGCGCGAAGGAGTAAGACAAATCCAACTCTTGAAGGTATAATTTCTTTGACTCAATTTTGTTTTAATAGAATTATATGATATTTAGTTTGAAGTTTCATTTGATAATTTAATATCCGAGTACCATCCTTAAAGACTTGACAGACCCTTTCTGTATGAATCACTTAATTAATTCAACAAATGGTTTTACCGCTTTTTCCATAAAAACCACTCACCCCCTTTATTAAAGGGTATCAGAGCCTGACCTCTAAAACAAACTTTAAATTGAAGTTTAACAACAGTACTACTAAAAAGAACATGTTTAAAAATAAATTACAGTCTAACTTTAAGTTGGACAAAGATGGAAATTATTTAGCAGGACAAAGTTTTAAACTACCTGAACTCCATTACTATAGTTAAGAAAGAGCATGGGACTATTTAAGATCTTTTGATTTAACTCTCAGAAATATTAGACAAAACTTGTTAAATCATTATAAAAATAGATTAAACTATTTATCAACCATACCAAAGCGAGTTCAACCCATAACTATGAATTTATTAAAAGACAATATTGCTCTGTTAGAAATTTTTTTTGAATATATCGTATTGTACCAACCAAACATGAACATCAATTACTCTAAAATAACATACTATAATGATGAAGAAGAATAAGTAAAAACAACACCACAAAACAATTTACATAAGAATTACAAATTGCAAGAACAAACTTGTAAAGCAACTAATAAACAAAAACTATTTTGTCAATCGCTGTCCGAATTCGCGCATTTTGCCACCCCTACAATCCAGCAATGCTAAATGTTGTATTATACCACTCTTCTCCTTCCTGAAGGCTTAAAATTATAAAATAAAGTTGTGACATATATTGAGACTCAAAGGATTCACGAGTTAGATATTTTCACGCTCAATTATGACTCGCTTTATGGACAAGTTGCTATCCCTCATGAAGATAATTCCGTTTGCTTGAACATAAGGTTCATCTTCAACTAAAATTTAGGCGAATTCAATATACGCTATCTATTGCGCAGCTAGAAGGTTGAAAACACCAAATTGTTTATATATCAAAAAAAAAAAAAAAAAACCAGAAATTAAAGAATATTTTTGCCGCTAATCCTTGTATAATATTATAGCTTTTTTTGCATTGATAATCTTACCAAAGTAAATAGAATTTTAGCCAAGGATGCCCCTGACCTACTGGTAGCAAACAGGGGCCAAAAATGTCCTCTAAACTGATGCCTTTTATTTTACGATCAGAAGAATGAGCTAAGGTTGTGTGTGAACACACATTGCAAATATCTCTGCAATGTGATGTTACAGCAGAGCATAGCATCACTGCATTGCATTTACAGTTCATTGAAGTGTGTAAAAGGATGTTGAAGAATTGGATCCAGTTTCCACTTTTTTGAAATTCATTTATTTTTATTATCATTTTTAAAAGCGACAAAGAAATATAATTGCTTGTTTAAAGTAAAAGGAGACACCAAAAGAGAAAAAGAGACTGGGTGGGAACGACAAACAAGCCGGTGTCACTAAAGTTGGTCATTTACATGTCTTTGGAAAAAGCTTCGCTAGTGTTTGATTTTTGCATCAACATGCAGGGATCGAGCCGGCCAACCCAACCGTAAAGTCGAAAAAAAAGAGAATCATCATCTTGGAGCAAAACAAATAAAGAAATGAAAGCCAATCACTTTATCTATCAATGCTCGTTTACTGAGGAAACTAGAGGACGAGAATAACATACATTTCGGGTACCTAATTTTATAGGATTTCGTTGCATTAAGAGTTTGCAATTCTCCCATTTAGGGCTTGTCCTCTTCGTGGTCAAATTTGAGTAGGTAAAAGGGTAAAGTAGGTTGAGCTTGGTTGACGTGAGTTGAGGTAGGTTGAAGTTGATATTTTTTTTTGAGGTGGGTTGAAGTGGGTTGAACTTAGTATATTTTTTTGTGTTGGGTTGAAGTGTTTTAAAATAATGAGAATGTAATTATCAAGGGTGGGTTGAAGTTGGTTGAAGTGGGTTGAAATTGGTTGAAGTGGATTGAAGTAGGTTGAAGTGGATTGAGGTTGGTAAATTCAAAATGACCTACGAAAAGAACAGGGCCTACTGGCTCAATATTTTTTAAAATTAAAACTGTTTTTTTCTATTATTGGTGATAATATTAGATAATAACTGTTAGTGGTAAATTTATAAATTCTTGATAGTGTTAAGTAGAGGACTATAAAATTTAATCTCCACCTAATTATAAGAATGAGAATTTAGCTTTGTATGTTCATTGTATATTTTCTTTGTCATTATGACAAACTTATGTAACACGGATCATAACAATGACTTTATTATCTAACACCTTAATCATGGTCACTGAGTTTGGTTCACTTGAAAGTTGCAGAGTAGTTTTGAGAGATCTGCAATGCTAGCGAATTCAAAACCTAAGTCTAAAAGGTATATGAAAAATAG
>JACYFF010010365.1:83175949-83198971 GCA_017589665.1 Selenicereus undatus | reverse complement strand
GGGGGGGGGCTGCTTTCGGTGCTAGATTAGGAGGCTTTTTTTGACGGGCCCGTCAAAAAACTCCAACACCGTCAAATTCGATGTCAGCGTTTTTGACGGGTCCGGTCAAAAATTACATTAGACCGTCAAAAACACTCTCGAGATCCGCGACAAATGGGCACCCGTCAAAAAAATCAACTTTCCGTCAAAAATGACGTCGCCCCCTTTGACGGAAAGCAAACCCGTCAAAATATGCCGTCAAAAAAATTAAATGGAACTGTTGTGATATGATCCTATAATTATTTTAAAAAAATGTGATCCTATGCAAAGATAGGTTAGGGTGTGGGCCTCAAGGGTTTTAAGGTTTATGGTTGGTTTGAAGATTTATAACTTGTGGGTTTAAGGCTACTATTTTGGGCTTAGGGTTTAATGTGCTCTTTGATTTAATATTTATATGTTTATCAAGATTTTAAACTGCTCCTACTAACATGTAGTTTAATACTTACACGGGTTAAAATATAAGATAAGCGCTTGAACTATTGATCTTCCGCAACACTAGGGACCAAAATTTATGCATTGAAATTTCTAAAATCCTAATTTTAGAAGTTTCAAGAGCCTTTCCTCTTTGTGTAACGTAACTATATTGATCAATAATGCAATTGTATACATTGTTATGTAATATGTTTTAGTTATTTTTATTATAAAAATTTGCAAAATAAGTACTATGGATAGCTATTATTTTCTCATCTCTAGAAATAAAATATTTAAAATTAATTATCTCCTTTTCTTCTTTTTTTAATAGGAAAACAATCCTATGTTATTTTCAAAAGAAAAAAGGAATTATGAATTGAATAATAAAAGTAAGTCATATCTTGTATTACAAACAATTAATCTTAATATTTAATTATTAAAACTAATTAAAATCATCATTTAGAATATAGCAGTGAACTACAAACAAATAAAACATATCTTCTAATTTTTACTATATGTACTTCTTATAAATTATTTTACTTTTTATTCTTAGGATTCATAGATATAACTTATAAATGTAGCTAAAGTTTTCTATCCTCCACAAAATAATTTAAACATAGTTACTTATTCTTTTTAGGATTGAACTTCATTATTATCTTTCTAGCATATGCATTAAAATTGATGTTGATGTTTTCAATGTTGAATATGGTTTGTTTTTATAATTTTGTTTGCAAACAATATTTATTTCTAAAAATGCTAACATTTTCAACTTTATATATAATTTATTGCGTGATCTTTTATTTTTTTTTAAATTTAACTATATTACCTATTAGCCTATGGAAATTGATGAGATAAAAAATCGTATGGGCGGCGCAACAATGGTTAAACTGAAGAAAGGGAGTTATAGGAGTTGTGATATTGAGGCAAGTATGGGATTGGATTTTTTTTCCCCAAAAAAACTAAAAATAATCTAAAGGGTAAGATTTATGTTTTTTTTTTTAGTTTTAAATGAGCCACGAAGGCAGTACAATACAATAAGAGGAGGGAGAATTGAACCTTCGACCTATTGTACTCAGGTCCTCAATGGCTAAGACCTAATGTACTCATGACCTCAATGACTAAGATTTATGTAACAGAATAATCAACGGTTTATAAGTACTATTGCTTGAGATTTTAGAATTGGAGGAGGGAAGCTTTCTCAACCTCTTATATATTTTTACATTGATTATATAAAGATTTTAAATAAAATATCTTGTAAAATTTTAAATTCTGTTTCCTAATTTTCTAAATCTCCTGCTTTATGATTTATGAATATTTAGCTAGTAATTGAATCAAAAATCGACTAACCAAAAAAAAAAAACTCTAGTTATCATAATACTGTTGCTCCAATTTTGATATTCTTTTTATATATAATATTGGTAATGTTAGTCATTACAATAAATATGATCTGAAAAAATAAAGGATTTTTTGGTGTAATTATCTTTGTAATTATGATCTTTTCTAATATCTTATTTTTTAAAAGTTGATAGATTTTTTTGGTTCATGTTCCTCTTTCACACAAGTTATATTAAAATGATTTATTTGACATTTATATTTCATAATTATGATAAAGTTACCTATCAAATGCTTTTCAAATATAGTTTTCCCTTTTTTTTTCTTAAATTGTTAGGAGCATAATAAGATTTTTTTTGGTGTTCTCTCTATATTATTTGTAAGTTACAAATCACAAAAATGGCAAATATCTTTGTAATTTTGGTGCTAAATGTTACTTCTCCGCCCCATATTCATGGTCATATTTAGGGAATGCATAAAAGTAAGCATTAAATGCATTCATATTATATTGTTACAATAGGTCTTTCACCAATAAAACATTGATGATGTTTTAGAAAAGTAAATTTTAATAAAATTATGGGACTAGAGAAAATGATATTGTTTACAATGAATATGAGACAGAGGGTTTTTTTTTTTTTTTGAAAGTTGAAGGGATCAACAATTAATGCAAATAGTTGAGGGTTAAAAATACCAATATGTATATCATATTCATGGGAGCACATACTCCCAAGAGCCTCATTAGTAAATATATATTAAAAAATTAATATATGATAAATACATGTGTGAAAAATATATACACGTGGGCAGTGAGATTGCCGAAAAATACTAATGCACAATGGTTTAACGAAGCAAGTAGTAAAAACTTCTATCTAGATAAGTATCTAACATTTCCATAAATCTAGGAAAATATAAATAAATTCAAACAAATTTGAAAAAGTTTAAAATAGCTTTTGGATCATATACTACTATTTAAATTACAAGAAATATAAAATGTAGATAAGGTTTAGATCACACGTATAATAATTTAAATACTCTAAAATTTAGAAAAGTTTACATGACTTTAAATCCTAAACTAGATAAATTATACGTTTTACACTTCATGTCAACTTATCGACTAAGGAGGCGAATAAAACTCTAAGTAGCTATAAGAAAATCGAGGCTTTTACTTTAGTCAAGTCTATTTGGAACTGAACATAATGAATGGAACGGAAGTTTTGCAAATCAAAAAGGAAAAAGGAGAGAAATAAACATGATCTTGGATGATGGATCTATAAATTTAAGATCATAGTACAATTTGTATATTTGTATGATAGGCAACTTTTACATGTTTTATGATAAGTTTGCTCCACAGTATAAAATTTTCATCACCATAAAACAACAAAAAGCCAACGCATGGCCAATTCATGGGGGTGACATCATTTAATCGTTTTTGCACTCTCAATGCAGATTCTTCTGTAAAATATTTTTAAAAAAAAATACGCACACAGAGAGAAGCCTCAGAGCCATCACCCTTCTATATATACTCCCGATATCATCATATTCATAAATTATTCCTCTCCCTACATCCCTCCTTCTCTAACTCCTTGTGTGTAATTCTTCTCAGCTAGTTTATCTTTCAAATCAGGTGATCTTTTGTTATCTCAACTATATTCTTAGCTTAAGATTGATATCATCATATTCATAAATTATTTGAATCTTGTTGTGGATATTTACATTGGGTGATGGTGGCGTTATTACTAGTGGATTTAGCCTAAGCCCAGTTGGGATCTTTTTGAAGTTGGCTTCTTTTGGGGCATCCGCCCCCCCCCCCCCCCCCCCCCCCACCAAAATCATGGTACAAAAGGTGAATTTTATATGGACAAATCTAGGTTCAACATAAAGTTGATTTTTATATGGGTTTCTTGGTTTTTTTTTCTTTTTAATTTAACAGCCATTAGGCTGGCACATCAAACTCCTTGTGGCTTCTGTACATGAACAGATTTGAACAAACAGAGAGCTTTGGAAGAGGTACTGTGGTTATGCCCTAAGCGTGGCTGCACCGCCTTCTCATTGCCATGCACATTGGTTATATATACAAGATACACAACCCTAACCCTAATCCTTTGGTGTGCACCGCACTTGGGAAAATACCGAAAATAATAAAAAATAAATATTTACATAATATATCTCAATACTCTCCCTCAAGGTGGAGCACGAGGTGTTATCATGCACAGCTTACTTGTAAGATAAATGAACTGCTTCTTCCCAAGTGCTTTAGCAAAAATATCGGTGGGTTGTTGCTCGGTGGATAAGTAAGAAATGATCATATCACCATATTCTAATTTCTCACATACAAAGTGACAAATGATTTCTATGTGCTTAGTTCTTTCATGAACGATTGGATTCTTGGCGATGTGTATTGCAACTTGACTGTCACAAAAGATGCGAATGGTTGTATGATGAAAAACCCCAAGTGATGCCAGAAATGACTTCAACCAAACTCATTCACTCATAGTGGCGACCATCGAACGGTATTCCGTTTTTGCTGAGGATTTAGAAACTGTAGTTTGCTTTTTGGTGTGCCAAGAAATTGGAGACCCACCAATAGCGATAAGATGACCAGTTAGAGAGCATCGCGTGATAGGATAAGCACCCAATCTGCATCAAAGTATGCTACAACCTGTAGATGGTTGTTCGTCCTCAATAAAATATCTTGACTAGGTGTTGCCTTAATATAACAAAGCACATGTCTAGCTACATCCATGTGTTCCTGTTTGGAGTCATGCATGAATTGGGATAAAATCTCTACAACATAGCTCAAATCTGGTCTAGTGATGGTCAAACAAATAAGGCGCCCAACTAATCGTCTGTATCGACCTGGATTATCCAGTAATTGTCCTTTGGCCAAAGCAAGTTTGTGGTTTTCTTCCATAGGAAAATCAACTGGGCATGTTCCTAAGGGTCCACATTCGTCGACAATCGCAAGAGCATACTTATGTTGTGATAGAAACAGTCCTTGTGGTCCATGGGGCACTTCAGGAACTAAGAAATATTTAAGGGGTCCAAGGTCCTTAATTCAGAAACAATGGTTAAGATAGGTCTTGAAACCTTGAGAGGTTTTAGGGTTGTTGCTGGCAAGTGTGATATTGTCTACATTGACTAATAGAGCCATGAAAACATATTCTCTCAAGTATGTAAACAAAAAATAATAAGCAAATGATCGAAGGAAACCACACTCACTGAGCTTGCATGATAGCTTGGTAAACCATTGACAAGGAGCCTATCGTAACCTATATAAGGATTTGTGCAATCTACATACTTTTTTCAGTGAAATAGATACAAAACCTAGTGGCAGATGCATATACACCTCCTTCTGAAGATCGCCATGGAGGAAGGTGTTGTTCACATTCATCTGATGAAGCTCCCATCCTTTCGCCATAGCAACGGATATAAAGGTCTATACACTTGTCATCTTACTAACTAGTGAAAATGTCTCATTGATATCAAATCCTTCTTATTGATGGTCTCCTCGAACTGCAAGGCTGGCCTTATATCCCCCAATGGACTCATAAGATTTGTACTTCACTTTATAGACCCATTTACAGTTGATAGCTTTCTTTTCGGTTAGCAAATCAACTAAAATCCATGTCGTATTATCTTCTAATGCATGAATCTTATTTGTCATGGCCTTCCTCAAGTCGGGATCTGCAACTGCTTCTTAGTAATATCTGGTCTCAATAATTTTGTAATGGCAGCTAGAAAACCATGATGAGCATGAGAAAATTTATCACTTATGACAAAGTTTTCTAAGGGATACAGAATACCTAAGGAGTACGTTGAACATGAGTGCAGAGAGGAAGGATAAAGAGATATCGAACCATAGCAAACGTTGTCCATTAAGAGGCTTGGCTACCATTGTTCTCTCATAGGCCTTCAGGCTTGATCTAATGGAATGCTACCCTCAGCACTGGCTGCACTGATGAGCCAATCTCACATTCCAAATTGGACTAAACTATTGATCCATTTTCACTCCCCTAGTCGTTGGACCTAGCATTTGCTTCTATAGTTGGGACCCCAGTATTAGTTGTAGAAGCAGCTTTGGCATCATGGGCTAGCCTAACATCAAGTGTACACGCAGTTGCATCCTGTGCCTGTAAGGCCCGCGTACCTTATTTTCTGTTAAGTTGTTCGTGACGCGTTTTTGCATTATAAAAACTGTATTTTATTAGCGATATGAGGTAAAATTATTTTCTAAGTGCCTGTGTGAACGTTAATTTTATTAAAAAGGATGTTATTGTCATTGTTGTTATTATTACTATTAATATTATTATTAGTTTTGAAAATCTTTCGATGATTTTTAATAAGTGTTATTATCAATTATTAACGAGTACTGAATCGATTACAAACCCGAATACGATTAGGTCGTCAACCTTAGAAGTAGTTCGATGTTGTTAAATCGAACCTAGATAGATTTGGGAACGAATAGTTGATGAAGGATTATATTATCGATTTGGGTTTAATTCGGGTTACGAATTAGACTAGCGGTATCGAATATGACTCAACTTGGGATAAAAAAATAAAGTGAGAGAGGGCATTTTGGTAAATTGCGCAAAACCCCCTCTCCTTCTTCCTCATGCGCGACCCCCCCTCTTGGCAGTCTCTCTCTTCCTCTCTCTGCTGCTCGTCCTCCTCTTCTCCTCTCCTCCTCCATTAACGCGGCTCCAAAGCTCAATTGGGCAGCCGATTTCCGCCACCCACAACTACAAAACCCCACCCATTCGACGACCTCCAAGCTAGTATCAATTCGTACGAATATGAGCTGAAATTCAGAGCAAAATCCAACCATGTTTCAAGCAATTTAGGTGCCGAATTGAGGCTCGAACGCGCACCCAGGTAAGGCCATGCAATTTAGCTTCTAGTTGCTTTCAATCTTCTATAAATTGGGGTGAAAGTTCGTATCTACAAACACCCAATTCAATATCAAGTTGATAACTGAATTTAGGCTTGTTCTAGGGTTCGAATTTTGGGGATTTGGGTGTGAATTGCATGCTGCTCGTTTGACCACTAGGCAAGGTCGAAAAGTGGAGTTATTTGAGCCCCTAAAGTCGAGCCCACAACCGTGAATCGAGCCTCTAACTTGGGTTCAAGGTGAGGATTCCTTTCTTCCTAAATTATTACTATTTTCAATGATTTTAACTAAATTTAGTTAGTGCATGTTGATTTTGAAGTTAGAAATCAGTTTGGGTAAATTAAGAATTGAGATTGAGGAATTACAAACATGGTGCTGATTTTGGGTCTTGTGGATGTCGAATTGATGCTGCATGTTAATAACTAAACAGTAGAGAAATGTTTAATGAACAGAATGTTAGCATAGCGCTGTGATTCTAATAATTTATTAGTGTGAATTCTGTTTTGAAGCTTGAGGAAGCTAATCAAAGTAATTGCGGAATCAATTGATTTATGTCTAAAGGTTATGGTTACATTCGTTTAGGCATGTTAATAGTCTATTCGTAGTTATCTCAATGAAGTATTATGCTTATGGATATCGGTTAGCGAACTAAAAGGGGCAAAGTGTCGTTTTAAAGTTTCGATTGCATCAGTTGGTTTACTTAAACACTATGTTGATACTAAGCATGAATGTAATGCCTATATATGATCGTTTTATGTACTGTTGGTCTGTATATACCAATATTTAACCGAGCTTGGTAGTTGGATGGTTTGAGGTGGAACTATTGAGTGGTTTGAGGTCCTTGTGGTCAGTGCTGTGTGAGGAGGGAGATAGGGTTGTGAATTACCGCAATCGTATGGATTGCGAGGCCATTTGTGGCTTAATGAGTTGTGATATAAAGTGTATGAATGTGCTATTTGTAAACCTTTTTCCCCCGATATGCTACGTGACATTATGTGATTAATTGTAACGCCCCCAAAATACTAATGACATGATTACTGATAATTGCAACGAAAGACTCAGTAACCGAAGGCGCTACCGCCGTCCTGATAAGGACAAGGCTCACTGAAATCATTTAATCTCGCAACTCGTGCTTACAATCACAAAATCTAGTAAACTGAAACACTTCAAGCCCGAAGTTCATAATAGTTTAACCATACCACACAAGTACTTGACCTTAAGGTCGGTTCCAATATTCAAGCTATGCTGAATCCACTGTGAGCATCTGATGACCTTCAAAAAGGCTTGCTAAAAGGAGGAATATGTGACACTTCATCACCTAAAATGGAAAACATGAAAACAATTCGAAAACATAAGCAAAAACTCAGTACATACATCCCTGTATTTGTAAAATGACCATAGAAACACTGGTGATGGGTACCCGACTTTGCAATTCATTTAGTTGGCAATAAAAATGAAAATGAAAGTAATATGAAATTGAATTGCTCATTATTATCTGGATGTGAACCCCTTACACTGATATGATCTATACATAGGTGTACACCTGCCAATCCGATCAAGAGTTGGTCTGAAGCCGCGCGGGTAAATGATGGGCTGACGCCCTATAGATGATAACTGACGGGGTCACAAGCTAAATGGCAAATCACTGTATAAACTGATTCATTGATAAACTCATTAAGAGTTGTAACTTGATAAACATGATCTGCTTTCTGAAGATACATGCAATGGACGTACCTTGAGTCTTTAAAACAAAATGTTATCTAACTTGATACAGGTCAGCTGTTTCATGAATGTCATCTGACTTGAGACATATGTTCTAATTTGATAACACTTATGCATAACGGGAAACGATAACTAGGCCTCAACTCTATTTCATAAATGTCATTGAAAGTATGTGTAGTTAGTAAATGATCTTTACTCGCACAATTGAGTAAGTAAAAGTATGCGTAACAGAAATTGAGTAATTAAATGGTATACATAACTCGTGTATTTCAATATAACTTCAAAACTGAATTGATGAAAGTAAAATATTCCATGAATATATATTTCCCCCTATAAATGACTTGGCCCAAAATACACAAAATGAGTGCATGATCAATCTCACTTGATCTTTTTTATTGCCCTTTATACAGTTACTCAAAATACTCCCAAAAATCACCAAACTCAAAATACTCAGCCAAATTTCATGAGATCTTGCAGAAAATTCAGAAATAATATGAAAAGTCTACCATAAAAGTTTCAGAATTTTCCTCCAAGTATACACAGCACAGAAATTATAACAACAACCTGATTTACATCCAAGCAGGTCAGTTCACTTCAAAAATTCATAACTTTCATTCTAGACCTCAAATGGATACATAAAACCTCAATATGAAAATATTAAAAAGTCCCCAAAAACTTTCATTTACAACTCAAAACAAGATTCCCACAATAGGATTCCCAAAATGGGACTAAAACACACGTGTATCAGTTTTGATCTCATTCTGCACAGTTTTGGTAAAACGACCATAACTTTCTGCACAGACCTCAGATTAAGGCGATTCAAGAGGCATTTTAAAGATAACACACTGAACTATCTACTCCCCAAAAATCATAATTTTTGTATGGACCATTCATTACCAGTTTAATCCCAAAGTCAGCCCTAATTTCCTGAAATTCCAGCCCTTAACTGATTTAACTTCTCTTCCTTTTTCACATAAAAATCACTTGAAATAAATTCAAATCACCAAAATCAGATACAAATATATAATTTAATGCCTCATATATGTATCCAAACTCTAAACAACTTCATTAATACATAATTACTAAATTCGTATCCAAAACAGGGCAGTTTTCTTCAAAATTCCATAACTCACTGATTACACCTCCAAACTTCATGAAATGCTGCCCGAAAATCCCAAATAATATATAGAACCTACAGTACAAATTTCAGAATTTTTGGACAATCCTATAATTTTCAGAATTTCGACAGTGGCATAAAAACAAATGCAAAATCATGATAATCATGCTCTTGATCAAATACCCATAACTCCAACATCTCCAAACTCAATAAAAATTGCACAATAACTATCAATTTGATCATCCAAACATAACCCATAAAGAAAACAACCATAAAACTCAAGATAAAACAAGTTAGGGTTTTGGGATATACCTCACTTTAGGCTTGAATTAGACAGAGGAGGAGGTTGTTTTGAGTGATTTGAGGGGTTAGACTTGATAGCTAGCAGCAAGGACAACTCGGGGCAGTTGGGAGGTGGCCGGAACCACCAAAATGGGCGGCACAAAGGGGCAGTAGTTGCTGCCCCTGTTCTGCTGTGAGGAGAGAGAGAGAATGGGGAAAATGGGTTTGTGAATTATGCTGAATATTTGTGTTGATAATTTGCCTATTAATAGCAACATGTGGCTGAAAATTATCCACCCAAAAGTTAGCTTTTTACTAATTAAAATTAGCTGCTAAAATGAGTGATTAGTGAAATAACAAAAGTTAGTAAGGTTTTGGGCTTTTGTTTTGGGCCCAAAAAGCTAAATTGGGGCTTGAAAAATTATTTGGAGTGTTGAACAAAAATAAAAATTGGTATTGCTCGGAAATAAATTTTAGCGAAGATAAGAAAATAATTAATCACTAATTTATACTCATCGAGGCTTAATATCGATTCACCCGATATTTAATCAATCAATGAAGCTTGAGTTGCAAAGTGGTACCCAAAATGAAATATCTCCCAACTAGGAAGATTAAATACGATGAATGAAGGTGAAAAATTGAAATAACATGATGGAACTCGTTAAATAAATAAATAGAGCGTAATTGAATTTAATGAATATGATTTGGTTAAACAAATAACCATGAGTGATTAAGTCAATAAACATGGTAAAGTCAATGAATAAACATGATTAATGAAATAAATAAAGATGATTTAAAAAAATAAACATGAGTTAGGGTTGGGTTATTACATTAATTCTTGAAGCTTTGGACGTCTTTAAAAAGAAAAGGTCGTTTAGAAAGCTTGTTTTACGCGTTGAGAATGTTTTTAAGTTTATCAGTTGCCTATTCGCGTGTTAGGACGTCTAAAGTGCAAAACAAGTCCTAAACCGTCGAACTGCTCAGTTAGTGACTCAACTGAATAGTCAATAGGTTTAGGAATTTCAAAAGCGAACTAAAAGTGAGTTTGAAAAGGTTTTTAAGGCATTGGTTCGGGTAATGACCCTTCCTCGTGTTTAAAAGAATTTATACGACCCAAAAAAAAGTATCTTAAGGTGCTAATTATGAAGCTTAGCTTATTTGCATGCTTTTTGCTTCCTCACGTCTCTGTTGAGTTTCAATCTGCGATTTAGCAAATGTTTTACGTTTAAAACAAGTTTTTAAGCTAAAAAATGAAGTCGTTTTATGAGTTACCAATCGTTTTACATTTATAAGAAGCTTTTTAGTTGGAAATGAAGTCGTTTTACGAACTATCAAACGTATTACCTCTATACGAAGCATTCAAGTTAGAAACAAAGTCGTTTTACGATTTAATAAACGTGTTACGTTTATAAGAAACTTTTAAGTTTAAAGTGAAGTAGTTTTAAGTATTAACCAACTTATTGCCTTTATAAGAAACTTTTAAGTCTAAAAGGAAGTCGTTTTATGAGTTAATAAACGTATTACGTTTATACGAAACTTTTAAGTTAGAAATGAAGTCGTTTTATAAACTGGCAAACGTTTTACGTCTATAGGAAGTTTCTTAAGTTAAAAACAAAGTCATTTTGCGAGTTAGTAGCCGTATCACGTTTATACGAAGCTTTTAAGTTAGAAATGAAATCGCTTTACGATTTAACAAGCTTATTACGTTTTTAAGAAACTTTCAAGTTTCAAAGGAAGTCGATTTATGAGTTAATAAACGTATAACGTCTATAAGAAGCTTTTAAGCTATTTACGAAGTTGATTTACGACTTAGCAGACTTATTCCGTTTATAAGAAGTGTTTAAGCCAAAAACGAATGAACTATAAACATTTCAAAAGGTTATGGTCATTTTGTTAAAAAGTAAGTTTTCAGCAAAGTAAGCGTTGAAAAAGAGATATGAAATACGACTTTAAAGACTAAAAATGTGCTGGAAAGTTGGCCAGAGGGCGGAAACTGGACGCAAAAGGGTGTGCGCTGTTTCCCCCTGAGATAAGTAAGTCAGAAACTGGACTCAAGATACGAGTTATCTTGGTGTGAGCTGTTCCTGGAAACTGGACGCAAAGATGGCGTGAGTTGTTTCCCTTTAAAGAAATATTAGGAACTGGACTCAAGATATAAATTGTCTTGGTGTGAGCTATTCCTAGGAACTGGACTCAAGATATGAATTATCTTGGTGTGAGTTGTTCCCTAGATAAGTTATGATGTGTGACGCGTAAGAAAACCTTGAGGGGGACTGGACTCAGGATATGAGTATCCTGGTGTGAGTTGTTGCCCCACAGAGGACAGTATCGAGGTTAGTCTTGCTCTACTAAGATGCGTTTTGGCCAAAAGTTAAGTACGTATACCCCGGGGATAACGTAGATTAAGAGTGACGATCTCACTTAAGGGCGGTATTGACCTCCCTAGCCAGCACAATAAGATGTTTTATGTTATAAGTAAGTTCCTGATAAAAAAGAGATTTGGCTTTTTGACATTCTAAGCAGTTCAGAAAAGAAAAGAAGTTCTTTTAAAGTAACACGAGCATCAAGAGGCCAAGTAACATGTTTTTGAGAAAAGAAAGAAAGCTTTCAAATGTGCACCTCCTGTTCATCTTTTATGAGAGGATTTCCAAGTATAGTCAAATGAAGTTTCAAATGTTGCATTATTCGTTTCAATGTGCATATTCCATGAAAGTATGTTTCTTGACAAGTCTTTCTTACCAGTTTAGATGTTTTGAGAACTTTTAGAAAGACATATAAGCTTTAAAGGAGTTGGTGGGGATTATAAACTCTTCTTGATATTTATCGAGAGTCACTATGTTTTCAAAAGTGAGTTTGAAAGCCTTTGTATTCAGTCCTGGTTGCATACTTGTTTGTGTGCTTGAATGCCTGCTAGTAGGGAAGTTTGGTCATTGAGGGCCTAGAATTGAGTTGAATGGTTGGAATGAAGTTTAAGGAGGCTAATCTTTCCTTGGGATCTATGATTGCCTAATATGATAGTAAAGTATGAATGCGTGATATGTGGCTATTATTAGTATTATTGTCTGCATCTGTTTTGGGTTTTAAGGAGTAGAGGAATTCTCACTGAGCATGTGGTTGCTCACCCCATTACTCTTTCCCCTTTTCCCCCCAGGCTTTCATTATGATAGGTGGAAGTTAAGCTACCTATGCGAGCTGGAATTTACCCCTGCTTGAAAAAGAGTCATGTGTGCCATATAGAAGTAGATTCATGTGATTAATGATGTAATATGACGTATTCCTAGTTTGTAAATGTTGTAAACTAAGTTTTCTAACTCATATAATTCATATTGTTTACGAGTCGCTCTGTATGGCCGTGTGAGCCAACCATCTTAATAGTTAGATATTTTCTTGGTTAAAGTTAGCTATAATTTGGGATGTGAACCCTAGTACTCCGGATGTGTGATCCGTTGAGTTGTATATTTGATTTCTTCTTTATTAATTAATCTTATGGTTGGTGTACTCCGGGCGAGCGACCCGTAGAGTTGTGGACTCCGGCGTGTAGCCGTTGAGTTTGTTTTGGAAGTTTTAAATGTTTCTTTTTAACGCAGGGATTTGTTATAAGGCTTTTAGCTTGGAAACACTCAATTTTTAGGGGAAATTCTGTCCGTTTCGCCCTAAAAATTAAGTAAGAAGTAAGAAAACATAACGCTCCAGACCCTAGGGGCTGGGGGTGTTACAGTGCCCTTGCTTCATGGGCTGGCTCAAACTGTGAGCAACTTACTCCTTCTCTTGGAGTACATTCTTACCCAAGCAATCAAGACCGGTGTCATTAAACAAGGGTTTTGAGGGTATTGCATATGTGCGGGTATTGTCTACCTTTTGATTATTCAGAGAAAAATAAGAGAAAATGTCTTCATAAAATACAAAATCTCTACTAATAAATACCTCTTTGGACTCCAAATCAAACACCTTCCAACTGTTCTTTCCATAAGGATACCCAACGAATACACACTTTCTACCACGAGGTGCAAATTTGTCCTTTGGCTTTAGTCTAAGGTGAGCATAACAAAGACACTCAAATACTTTCATTTGATCAAAATTAGGTTTAACACCATACAAAACTTCAGAAGGGCTTTGGCCATTAACTTACTAGGGGTTTGGTTAATCACAAATGCAGTGGTTAGTACACTATAACACCCTGATTTCCTACTTTCTTTTTATTTACTAATATTAATCTACGTGGCATCGGAAAAACCTAAGTGGAGTGTTACCGTCGTATCTTGTTCTTAGAAATACCAGGCTGAGTATTAACCAAAACATTAATGCAAATATATTCCCAAATCATAACATCAGTTCGAGTCATGACAACAATATAACAAAGTCCAAATTTAAACACAATCTTTAAGACAAATCTAAATGGAAACTGAATCAATTCGACTAAATCACAAATAACGAGCCTCGCTATAATTAGGATTCACATCCCCATGCTCATACACTTTACCTGAAAATAAAACATTTTAAAAAATGAGATAAACTCAATAAAAACTACCCCTAACAATCAAAACACGCACATAAATTCATTTCAAACCATTTTAGGGGTGGGGAGCAACACGAGCAGTTCAAAATACTTATGCATTCTCAACCAGAACATATCACAAGCCAAGTTTCACTTATTCAACTTTTGGTTAACAAGGGCGAGCAACCCCATTGGGTCTCATGGCCTGCGATTGGGTTTAACGCAGCCGCTTAACAATAACTTGGCATACCGTCAATTTGGACGGTTACCACTTAACCATATCCTGCCCTACCGTCAATTTGGATGGCTACCGCCAAACTGGCCCAAGTCCATCCACCAGGAGGCACGTGGGCACTTACATGCATGCACTTTACCCGGGGAAGGCTAATGGCCTTCAATAACACCGGAGTATAACTCCTCAGTCTCACCCATTCATCCAGTTATTTATACACTCATACTTAACATTGATCTTTAACCAACATATAGCCCAACCCGACCCATTATGGTCCAATAACATTTCCTTATTATTTTCGTAACAAAATCGCTCCAATAACCTCATGTATTCACTCATAGAACAAATGTTTCAACATAAATCATAGAAAGATCTCATCACACATTCACTTTGAAAAATCCCCCGAATATCAATACAAAACACATTCAAAACACCTTTCAAGCATACCCACATGTCATGTTTTTCAATAGATACACGGGGGAGGGTTACAGCATGATTGTTACCTGCTAAAATACATTGCCTAAGCTTGAGCTCCAAAAGCTAATTTGACCTAAACAATTACCGACCATAATGGTCTGTTAATACCAGTACTTAGCCTGACTTTCTATAATCCCATTGAACCCAAATAATTTTCTAAGTTTCTACTTACATCCAACAACAAGTCCAACCATCAAATAAATTTTTGGGAAGTTATAAATATTAAAGCTCCATATACACTAATATCGCTCACTTCTTAGTTTACTTCCAGGATTTTCCCCCAATTTTTTAGGGCCATAACTTCTGATGTCAAAATTTTACGATTAAGCCTAATCCGCAGAGGTCAAGCCGTGATCTACAACTTCCCTTTTATGACCCTTAACTGAATCTGATCCTAACTGGTTCGAGTTTCCCTAATTGCCTAAACTATCCCAGCTACTGATAGTTTTGTGCAGTCCCAATAATTAAGTCATAACTTCCTTATTTTAACCCCAATTCATGAAATTCAAAATTTATCAATCGCACAACACGTATATCTACCTTCTATAATTTTTTCATAATTTTTAGAGAACCTTACCATTCCCAGTAAATTCGTAAAGTCAGCTCTAGACCTGGGTGAACAGAACGGTGTTTACACTATAATCTTTAGGCTTGTTTTCAATCAATTTGAATTGGAATCCCTTACCCAACATACATACTCACTCTCACCCAAAATTCCGCTATTCCTAATTGTCAAATAACTCAAACCATAGAGAAATGGTGAGGCTTTAACTCGAAATGATTCGTAAATGAAGGAAAGAACTTTAGATTGTGTTGTTCTACCGACTAGGTGCTCCACACTGGAATTTCTAGGATAGCGAGTAAAACAAATCAGATTCAAAGATCGATATATGGAGCTTTGATTAAGGTCACTCAACTATTAATCTACTTGATAGAATCATAAGAATTTTACACTTACCGAACCCAGAGTGAGTGAGTGGAAGAGAGGAAGGAGGGCGGCGGCTAAGGCGAGGGGGAGAGGGAGAGGGAGAGAGAGATGGTAAGAGAGAGAGAGAGAGAGATGGGGAGAGAAAGACCGAGCGAGAGAGAGGGTGAGGCGTGGGGGAGAGTGGGGAGAGAAAGAGAGAGGGAAAATTTTTAAAGCACTCGGGTTTCCCCCCTTCCCTCCCCCTTCCCTTCTTGCTTTTTCTCTTGTTTTTTCCTTTTTTTTTCACCACCCTGACTCAGACGGTTCTACAACCCCTCATCTATTTCACTAAAATCAGAAAAATACTACGAGCTCAAGCATACTATGTCGGCTGATATCGTAATAATTTTATATAATAGAATAAAAATGTAAAGATATATAAAAAAATATATACGAGGTTTCACATAAAATCTTCCCCCAAAACTCTATGAGTAAGTAGGCTTGAAAGCGCAGAGTAATAGCAGCATTCAAGATATGACTATGCTTTCTCTACTTTATAATTCTATTGAGGAGTATCTATAGAACTAGTTTAATGTAAAATTCCACTTTTGAAATAGAACTTATGTAAAGGGCCCTTTTTAAACTCAAGTCTGTTGTCACTTCGAATTATTTTTACATTCTCACCAAATAGGTTTTTTACCAAAGTTTTGTACTAGGATTGCTACTTCCCCCTTTTCTTTCATCAAGAACACCCACACACCCCTACTTGCATCATCCACAATGGTTAAAAAATAGTATGCACCACAAAAGGAAGATACTCTATTACTACCCCCAAATGTCATAATGTATGATTTCAAATAAATATTTGGCCTTACTTTCACTAACATTAAAGGAACTACGAGTTTGATTTGCCCTTAAAACAAACATCACAAGGATGATTCTTTTTATTTTTAACCTTATAAAAACACCTAAACTCTCAGGGAGTAAAGAAAGAACTTGACTTGATGGATGTCCGACGCACATATGCCATAGATTGTCGGAGTCTACTACGTTTGCCTTCGCACTTGGAATATCAATCTATTTGAACCAGAAGACCCCTCCTTTTCTTCACCCACTCCAATCAGGCTTCTCGAAATGTAGTCCTATATCACACAAATAACATCGTTATAAGTCACAGTGCATTTTTACTCTCAATTTAGCTGGAAAATTGATATTAAATTGCAAGGGAAATCCAGAACATATAAAACTTTTGCCAATTTGATTTTAGGACTCAAATCGATAGTGCCTCGTAAGCTTGCCATCCGAACCACACCATCTAGTAAATCAACTGGAATGGGTTCTATCTTCTCCAAATTCTCAAGGGTTTTCAAGTTGCCTGTCATGTGGTTTGATGTCCTGGTATCAAGGATCCACAGCAAATTACCTGAGAGCTTTTTGTACCTAGGTTTGGATGACTCAATAAGACTTAGAAGATGCTAAATCTGCTCGTTGGCTGCCTTAGTGCCTCGTCCCTGTAGCCTATTATATTCCTCTGTTTACTGCTGCGCCATAAGCCGTCTGAGGCCCTATCCCTTGACCTCTGTCACCAATTCTTCCTCCCCGTGATCCACGTCCTCAGCCTTTGCCTACATCACGGGTGCCCCAAATTCGTTGGATATCCAACAAGTTCGAAGTATGTGCTTTCCTCGTGCCTGAACTTGCCACAGTGTTTACAAGAACCCTTTTTAGTCACAAGTTGCTGATTCTTGCTAACATGACTCATAGCAAAGGTAGCTGCAGATTCAGTTTGTTTTGTGGTTCTCTTCCTGAAGCGCCATATTGAATATTCTGTCAAGAGAGGGAAGAGGCTCTATGGTGAGAATTTGGCTTCTAATATGTGAATACGGATCGACATTCAGCCCTATCAGGAACTTATGCGATTTTTCTTATTTCGCCATCTCGATGAACTTATTTGTTGCTCCATACTTGCATCAAGTACACATGCAGTGTGGGATTTTAACAAAATTTCCTAACTCACTCCACAAGCTCGAAAGTTTGGAGTAAAATTCAACGATGTCAGGACTCCCTTGCTTACAAGCTGCTATGCTAGCTTTCAACTGGTGAATTTTCGAAGCATTGGCCACTACGTACCTTTTCTTCAAGTTGTTTCACGCAACTCAAGCACTCTCAGCATATGCTACACTCGTTTGAAGCTTCGGGTCGATGATGTTGAGGATCCAGGAAGAAATCACCCTGTTCACCATCTCCAATGCTTGGAATTCTCCTAAGTCTTGTCTTTCGGCTATAGTCGGGTTTGTTAGGATTCCATCGATGAACCTAAGCTTATTCTTTGCTTTTAGGGCTGTTCTAACTGCTATCTCCCAGAGATTGTAATTCTTCCAATTGAATATCACAGCTATTATCAAAATGCCTAGCCCTTCAAAAGGATGAAGGTAGTATGGGGAATGGCTTTCAATCACAAATTTAGTCATGTCTTGTGATATTCAAGGGTGTTGCTCTAATACCATGAATAGATTTTAACAAACAAAGAGCTTTGGAAGAGGCACTATGGCTATGCCCTAAGCGTGGTTGCACTGCCTTCTCATTGCCATGCACGTTTGTTATATAGACAACACTAACCCTAATCCTTGGTGGACACGACACTTGGAAAAAATACCAAAAATAATAAAAATAAATATTTACATAATATATCTCAATAATAGTTGACGATTTAGGGTAGATTCATTAAATTTTCCAACCTAATCTTTAGGCCAAAATGGGATCTCAAAAATTGACAATTTTTTGTTTTGAGTATTCTATGATTTATCTAATTGTTTACATTTTTCTAATGAGATTCGTAATGAAGTCAACATTGAAGCTCAAGTGTAATTTGTTGAATTGGCAGTGATAAAGCAACCACAAGAGATCAAGAATGACAATAGTTCCTGTCTTCACGGTAGCAATTTTATTGGCATTATATTGCTGGGCGTCAATAGCAAATGGAGAATACCGCAAGTACCAGGATCCCAAGCAGCCATTGGGTGCTAGGATTAGGGATCTAATGCAGCATATGACTTTCGAGGAGAAGATTGGCCAGATGATCTAGATTGAAAAGAGTGTTGCTTCCAAAGAGATTAAGAAGAAGTACTTCATTGGTAAAATACAATTAGCCCCTACTCTGTGCTTTTTTGTCCTCTCTGCCTTCAGGTCTTTGTTTTACTAATGTCGAGATACATAATAAATGGGTGAACGTTTCCTATTACATATTTTCTCCATTCAGAATGCTTAAATCTGAGACCTTGCTTAAGGGTAATGTTGCCTACATTAGCAATAAGACTAATAATAGTGTTTTAACTATTCTTAAGATTTGTAACAAAAAAAAAATTTCGCTGGTCCTCGCTGGTCTTTGGGGGTCAATATCTCCTTAGAGCTACAACTGTGTACATTATGACCTACTTATAACTCACTTCAGGTGCTTTTTTTTGTTGCTTTTCTTTAATGCATGTATTGCTAATGTGATGTTTTGGTGTGGCTGGATAAAGGGAGTGTTAACTAGAGAAGGAAGTGTGCCAGTTGAGAAGGCATTTGTTGAGACATGGATCAACATGGTGAATGAATTTTAAGAAGGAGCACTCTCTACCTGCCTTGGGATTACCATGATTTATGGGATTCATGATGTTCATGGTCACAACAATGTCTGCAATGCCACTATTTTTTTCTCACTATATGGGCCCTAGTAGCAACTAGTGAATTACTAGTTATTCACAAAGTTTGCCTCTATTGCAATCAAACGATATTAACTGAGTCATTGTTGCTCTTCTATTAATGACATAGTAATTATTGAATTTCCTATTCACTAGGGACCTAAAATTGGTCAAGAGAATCAAAGGTACAATTGTCTCGAAGTTAGAGCTATTGGCATTCCTTGCACATTTGCACCTTGTATTGCAAGTTTGTGCATTCATATCAAGTAGATTATTTCGTCTCTTTTGTTTTCTTTTTTTTTTGTGGCAGAGCTTCAATCTTATGGAACCTTTTTTGTTATTAACATAAAATGTAGCATTTATGTAATCAACAATGTAATGTAATAGAAATGAGTGTAATGCAATAGTGATTGCATTACTATGCTTGGTTGGTTATAAACTAATTACATAAGGTAATGTAATCATCATTCCATTACCATGTTTGATTAGTCATCTAATATGTAATGGAATCAACTCTGCATCCAACTTATTTAGAAATATTTATTCTTAAGATTGTCAATATTATTATTTGTGGTTTTCTCCCTCATAATTACAAATGATATGATGAGATAGCATGTCATACAAAATTACAAAAAATAAAAAAACTAATTCAAACTTAAATGCTAAAATTCATTCTAATCGAAACTTCATCTCCACCAAGTACAACAAATAAACTTGGTACTTATTTCACCAATTCTGAAACACTGGTGACCCAACAGTAAGCATTCACACAGATGAGAAATTTCAATAACCACAAATATCTGAACTAAACAACATAGGTTTCATAATTTTCCGTCACATTGGAATAAGTATCATAACAATAACTTATAGAAAGGCAATATCTCCATATTCAAAGTCTAACAGTAGTTTCTCCACTTAATACACTTCTCAGATATGATTGGACTCGCAAGGAGAGATGATGATGATTGTGGTGATGGCAAACTTATGAGGTGGTAGAGAAGGAAAACCATTAATATACAAGAGTAGTAAGAAGCAAAAATACATATAATCATACAATTAATTAGCTTACCAACTCTGAATATCTCCTTGAAGAAGAGCCTGCACCCACTCTTTCTTTTCGACATCAGGGATATTAAAAAATACATTTATGCTCTCTGGCTCATATGCAATTTTCTTACTGCTCGATACCTCTCCATGGTTGTCAAACCCAAGTTAGCAAAGTCTTCATTCAATTTGGAGTGCTTCTCACATAACTCAACATTAAAGCCGATAGCTCGACTGATGTCGGTAGCAGCCCTTATCTCTATCCCAAGAATAGAAGCAACTTCTAATAAGCCTTTAACTATGTTATCAGATGCTCATACTCGTTTTCTTAAGTTCCTAGATTTCCCAAAGCTTGCACCAACCCTAGAAGGCTCTTGAGTAGATGAGGATTCACGTTCATCTTTCTTGCTTGACTCTTCATTTTCTTCCTTTGCATTCACCTCATCTTCCATTTCTTCAGGGCCTTGAGCATCTTTCCTTGAAGCATGAACTTTTCCAAATATTATGTACAAATCCTCATAATAAGGGCACGATTTACCTCTCCAATCATTCGCTCTAGGGTGATTCTGTATCATGAAGTATTAATAATATTATAACACAACCACTAAAAAGATTAATTAAAAACATTAAAGAGTGCCAAATGATACTTGGCTACACTAACCCTTCCACCTTCAATTAACAAAGTTATTAGTTTAACATAAAGAACTATGACTTGATAATAGTTATTAAAGTTAATGAACTGGCCAACTTCACATAAAAATGCACTAGCCAACTGAAATATTATGGACTTGACAATTGTTGCCTATCAGACTATCATGGGTGGTACATTGCTATTATTGTTGTGAAATTTTTGTCACATATAGGAGGTAGAGGTGGGGATGAAGATGAATAGAGGGATAACGATAAGACAACACGAGGTAGAAAGCCCAAAACACCACCAGTAAGTTCTAGTAGAGGCGGCCAGATCCATTCTTCTTGTTCATTGTAATTCCAGAAAAACTGAAAGCTGGAGTTTAATAGAGCAACAATTAACAAACCAGCTTGGGGCAGAACAAGCTTCATTTCAATTTTCAGAACCAAAAAATTAGGCTGAACAAGCTTACCTTCACATAAGCTTTCGAAACTTCTTTCTCAGCCACCACTGACTTTGTTTCTGGGTCCCATCCAAATCCACTTGTACAGCTATCAACTACCATGTATTTTGAAGTCAAGAATGCATATGTGGCTGAGCTTTTAGATTTTATTTGGGCAATTTAGCCTTAAGTTTCTATGCAACAGTATTTAGAAACAATGGTTTAAACCCATTATCGTGTTTGAATGATGTTCCATCGTTCATAAGATCTTTAAGAACTTCAATAAGTACATCATCTTCTTTTTCTTTCCATTTTCTTATATTTTCCCTTGGACCACTATCTTTTGGTAAAGCCATCATATGAACGGTAGCAGATATCAATCTCAGAACCTGCAATTAATCTCAAAACCTGTAAGCAACAAAGACATCATAAAAATATTCTGACTTCTAGGCTCAGGACTTATCTTGGTGGGTATAGCCATAAATAGTTGTCCTCCTCCTTATTAGGATCACCAACTCCACCTTTGAAAATGATTAAAATCAGGGCATTGGTTATATATCTTACAAAATAGTTCTGATTCCTGAACCAGGTTCAGTGCAACTAATTTGATTCCTAGTAACAATTTTAAAGACTAGTCCCACCCCCAATTAAAAATTTTACAATCCCACCTATTTCACAAGAAAAGTGAAAAATTCCACATTGACGTGGCAACTAAACCTTCTTCCTATTGTCATACTCCAGTTAATTCCAATCAGAAGCAGTCAAAACTTTCTTATATTGTGGTATTTCTCCATATGATCTATGGCCATCTCTCCTCTAATAAGATTATGAAGTAGGCAACAAGCCATGACAATTCCATTCACCGTCCGAACGAGATAGAATTAAGGACTCCTAAGAATAGCCCAAAGCATCTTCAACATGCCAAAACATCTCTCTATCATATTCATAGCAGATGAATGCCTCATATTAAACAACTCTTCCAGAGTTGTTGGTTGGTAACCTAACCACCTCGCCATTCATTCAGATGATACCGTTGTCCCCTATTAGGACCAAGAAAGTCGTCGCAATTTATAAAACCCGCATCCACAAGGAACTGTTACTATATAACATATGAAAAGGCTAAAATATTAATTCCTAAAGTATTTTTGAAAAACACGAGACTATTCTAAGCAACTATTTTCTTATCGTGTGGGGTTCTTAGCCCATTTCTTTGACTTACCGCATCCCGAAGAACTCTACTATCAGCAGCAGATCCATCCTAGCTTGATCGAACACACACACACACACACACACACACACACACACACACACACACACACA
>JACYFF010010365.1:83144973-83172142 GCA_017589665.1 Selenicereus undatus | reverse complement strand
CCCCCAAGGAAGAGTTCGAGTATCGATTTGGTTCTATTCAGTTTCTGGTTTTTGAGGGGGGGCCCCCCCCCCCAAAAAAAAAAAATCCAAGTCACTTGTATCAGTTTTCCACGTTGAATACCCTCATTTAGACTACAAATGCCAAGGACTTGCAAAAAATGGGCAAGTTTTTAGCCTTCATGGTGTCCCCAGAGCCCGAGTTTAAGATCATTAATATCATTCTACAGATGATGACTTAATGCTGAACCTCAAGTTGACTAAGCTGACAGAATGCTCTTGCCCCCCCCCCCCCCCAAAGATGACAAAATAATGGAGATGTCTTGGTTGTGAGATATCTTGATTTCACAGCTTGTGTTAAAAGAAAACATAAAGATTTCTGATGGGTTAGACTGCTAGTCACTATTATCTATCTATTTTACATGAGTTAGACTGCTAGTCATTGTTATCCACCTATGTTATGTGCTTGAGTTTCAGGAAAAAAGTTTCTTCCTGTGCTAAGCACTATGTGGGTGATGGTGGCACAACCCAGGGACTCAATGATAATAACACGACCATCGATTAGCATGGCTTGCTCAGCATTCACAAGGTAGGCTACTGCATGCAATCATCATTGGTGTATCCGTAATCACGGTCTCTTATTCTAGCTGGAATAGTGTCAAAATGCATGCTAATCATGATCTTGTGACTGGTTTCCTCAAGAACACATTGAAGTTCAAGGTAAAGCTCTTGTCTAATAAGTTCAACGTTGATTTCTTTTCAGATTCCTATTGAAATGGTTCATGCGAATATATTTTAAATGTACACGATAGGGATTTGTCATCTCCGACTGGCAAGGCATTGATAGAATCACCTCACCACCTCATGCTAACTATTCATACTCTGTTCAAGCTGGGGTTCATGCTGGTATTGACATGGTTAGTGACTCCTATGTTGAGCTTCACTGTTTTGTTACAAGCATTGCTCTTTGGTTTGAAAAATGAAATACAGTTTCAAACACAAGATTCTGTAACTGTAACATTTTTAGTTTGCAATTAAGTATTGCATTCCAATTAGAGCTCGGTAATAGGTCGTGTCGGGTCGGGTTCGTGTTCGTGTCGAACTTAAACGGGTTGAAAATTCCTCAACCTGAACCTAACCCGTTTATTAAACGGGTTGAAAAATCTTGACCTGTACCCATTTAATTTTTAAACGGGTTGACCCACTTAACCCTTTTAAGATAAACAGGTCAAGTTCAATCGCTTAATTGACTATTTACGCATTTAATATTTTCAACTAATACGTAATTACAGTGTTGGAATTAGGTTTACGTATCACATTTAATAATTACTCTTTGAAATTCCCCAGATTCATCATAATTCATAATTTCTAAAATTTTTTAAATTCTTAATTATCTAATAAATAGTAAATGGATAAATAAAAAATGAAAAAATGAGTTGACTTATTTAACTCATTTAATTAAACGGGTTAAATAGGTACTTTTTCGTGTTGAGAATCTCGACCTGAACCTAATCTATTTAATTAAACGGGTTGAACGTGTCAACCGATTTAATTAAACGGGTCAAAAATTTATACCCAAACCCACTTAACTTCGTGTCGGGTTCGGGTCGGTAATCGTGTCGGGTCAGGTTTTCCCAGCTCTAATTCCAATATGGCAAAGGGGTATTAGTGTATTACCTATTTATCTTCGATAAAACATACGGGTCATGTAGGCTGGTTTATGCAATGTTGATTCAGGTTGAGTCGAATATGGTTCAAAGTGTTCAGGTTAAGCAATTAAGAGTGCTGGTCAATTTTGCCTAATCTCTCCACAAAAACAAATTGCTTCCACATTCCCCTCATATCCATTCCCTTGGGCTTTGAGTTACACTATGAAACTGAAAGGAAATGTCGATCTACTTAACCAAGAAAAATTTGCAGGTAATGGTTCCTTACAACTATAGAGAGTTCATTGATGACCTAACTTTCCAAGTAAAAAACATCATTTTCATCAGTAGAATCGACAATGCACTGCAGAGGATTTTGCGACTTAAGTTCCAGAAGGGTCTATTTGACAACCCATTAGCAGATACAAGTTTGGATGACCAGCTAGGAAGCAAGGTATACCCTTGACTGAACATGTTGGTCCCTGTTACTTGGCCTTATAGTATAGTACTAAGTACTAAACTTGTTTTGATACAAAAATAGGAGCACAGAGAATTGGCAAGGGAAGCAGTCAGGAAATCACTTGTGCTCTTCAAGAATAGCACATCGGCTGATGAATTGGCGCTACTCCTTCCTAAGAAAGCACCCAGGATACTTGCGGCCGAAAGCCATGCTGTTAATCTAGGCTATCAATGTGGCGCATGGACAATTCAGCGACACGGGCTCAGCGGCAACAATCTCACCGAAGGTACATGAGCTTAAGATTTTTGGAATAATTATCTTTTCTTTTCAGACATATGTAACTACCTAACTGGAACTACACCAATCTAGACCTACCCCAAATCTAAATAAGGCAATCGATCTGGCCCGATCACCAGCTCTAAACTGAACCAACCAAAGTTAGGGCAATCCTGACTGACCAATTCCCCCCCCCCCCCCATGTTACTACTTAATAAGCCTATTGGACGAACTGATAGTGTAAATAAACATGACATAACCAGAATGACCTGCAAACTGGACCATACCCCAGTGAAATGGCCAACCAACCTAAAATGATCCAACAGAAATTAAACCATCCCAAACTTGACCCAGACAACCATTTGGCAGGTCTATTTCTTACCTAGCGCAATTGTGGTTGGTAGACCAAGGCATAAATAATGAGATGACTAACAACTTGGCTAAATTAACAGGGACTACAATCCTCACAGCCATAAAGAACACGGTTGGTCCAAAGACAGAAGTGGTATACTAAGAGAATTCGTCAGCAGACTGCGTCAAGTCTAACATGTTCTCCTACACCATTGTTATCGTAGGAGAGCACCCATATGCTGAGACATTTGGTGACAGCCAAAACTTCACTATTGCTGCTCAAGCTATGACACCATACAAAATGTGTGTGGGGCCTTGAAGTGTGTGGTTGTAGTCATCTTTGGCAGACCAGAGGCATTCGAGCCCACTTTAGCCCAAATGGATGCTCTTGTGGCTGCATGGCTACCTGGGACTGAGGGTCAGGGACTCACTGTGTCGCTGATGTTCTGTTTGGCAATTACAGTTTTACAGGGGAACTTCCCAGGACTTGGTTCAAGACTCTCAATCAGCTTCCTATGAATGTTGGTGATCCACACTATGACCAACTCTTCCCCTTTCTTCCCCTTTAGATTCAGACTTATCACTGAGCCGACCAAGGGTAATTAGTGTTGGAAATATAACAAAAGATACAAACAATTTGTGGAGGAATTGCAAAGGCTTAAGGCGTGAATAACATTATCTTTAAGGTATTATTTGCCCTATCTCACAAAGATTGCTCTTGATTTCAGCAAAGACACCCCCAGTATACATAAGCCTTTTGTGAATTTTTCTGAAGAGCAAAATCAGAGAAATTCCCTTTGTTTATTAGAATATATATACAACTACTGTCAACCAATGTGTCTTATCGGATTCTAACTGATAAAATCGTATAAGCACATTCGGTTTATGACACATTCACTTCGGATAAAGGCAAAGATACAACACCACGGACGGTGGTGTGCACCACGATCCAACCATGGTTGCTTCTGGCTCAGAAGACAAAATTTATCATTTGGCAACTGTTTTCTGATTAAAAAAAAATGTGCCACAAGGAATCAAACCTGTGACCAAACAAGCGCCCAAAGAGACTAGTATACACGCTGTGACCATGCGAGCTCTATACATTATCTAATATTCTCCTTGTGCACATGGGTCAATATGATTAAGACAATGTCTAATCGAGCCATACTCTAACCCAAATGTGAAACACTTATTTGATGCCCATTTATCCAAATCAATTTTTATTATATCTCATGAATACAAACTATCCAACAATCCCCCACTAGTTTGTATTTGTGAGATATATCCTTTGTACTTGGTTATGTATACAAAAAGGTATCTTTCGATTTAAACCTTTATTTAGTGTAGGAATTCAAGATTCCAATAAAGTGATAGGTGACTTCCTCATTTAAACCAACACTTTAAGACATGAAATCGGAATTACCACACGCACAAGCAAGTCACACTTTCTAAGAAACCTTAGTCGCTTTAGCACTTTTATGGCCATGTGCTCATCCTAGATTCATGAATAAATACAAGAGTAACCCTTAGACTCTTGCTAGAGGTGGCACCACCTCTTTATTCATATAGGTGACATCCTTTAAACATACTTGCTACTTAGGACCTAGGATTCATTAAGAGTTAAACTCACCCTATTTCATTCAGTAGCAACCTTGCACTAAAACCTAATCTTAGTGCTACAAGTCATAAATAATAACTTGTTCTTACCCTTTAAACCTTTCCTCTAGTTTTTGCTAGAAAAGGTTGGGTTACCACTATTGGTGACTAAAAAAGGGCTTCAAGCCCATTCTAGCTATGGTAGCTTTTACCACATCTTGAGACAATCCTTTTGTCAAGGGATCCGCTAGATTGTTGCTTGACTTAACATAAATGACGGATATAATTCCATCCCTTATGAGTTGTCTCACAAACTCATGTTTCAAGCTAATATGTCTAGACTTGCCATTATAGATTTTACTATATGCTCTAGACATAGTGGCTTCGCTATCGCAATACAAGGAGGTTGGCGGCATTGGTTGCGGCCACAACTCTATATCCAATAATAAATTTCTCAGCCATTCTGCTTCCTTGCCTGCAACCGCCAAGGCTATAAACTCAACCTTCATGGTTGAGTGTGAGATGCAAGTTTGCTTCTTAGAGGCCCAACTAATGGCTGCCCCACCTAGAGTAAAAATCCAACCAGAAGTGGACTTATTATCAGTAGCACTTGTAATCCAACTTACATCTGTGAAACCTTCTAGAACTGTAGGAAAATTATGATAAAATATTCCTAAGTCCTCAGTTCTTTTAAGGTATCCAAGTATCCTAACTATTGCCTTCCAATGCATTGTGCTGGGTCTACTTGTAAACCTTGAGAATTTGCACACAGCAAAAGCAATGTCTGGTCTAGTACAATGCATGGCATACATCAGACTTCCAATAGCACTAGCATACTCAAGTTGTGCTATAGCTCTTCCTGTGTTTTCAACTAGTTTCATACTAGTGTCATAGGGAGTGTTTGCTTCTTTTATCTGAAGATGCTTAAACTTATCTAACACTTTAGATATATAATGGGATTGGTTAAGAGCATATCCTCCACTACGCTTCTTCACCTTAATGCCTAAGATAGTGTCCTCCTTATTCAAATCCTTCATCTTGAATTGTGAGGTAAGATACTTCTTAGTCTCTTGAATTCCTTCTAAGTTAGTGCCAAAGATTAGTAAGTCATCCACATATAGACAAATTATCACTCCATAATGCTTTGTAAACTTAGAGTAAATGCACTTATCAGCATTGTTATGAGTGAAACCACTAGCAAGTATTGTCCCATCAAACTTTTCATGTCATTGTTTGGGTGCTTGCTTTAGTCCATATAATGACTTTACCAATCTACATACTTTCTTTTCATTTCTCGGTAGTACAAAACCTTCGGGGTGCTCCATATAGATCCTTTCATCAAGATCTCCATTCAAAAAGGTTGTCTTAACATCCATTTGATGGATGTGTAACCCATGTATAGAAGCCCAAGCAATCAAAGTTCTAATGGAAGATATTCTTGCCACCGGACATAGGTGTCAAAATAATGTATTCCTTCCTTTTGAGTGAAGCCTTTGGCTACAAGTCTTGCCTTGAAGGTATGTACATTTCATCTATATTCCTTTTCCTTCCAAAGACCCATTTACACTTAATGGGTTTGCATCCTGGAGGCAAATCTTTTAGAACCCAGGTACTGTTTGACAATATTGAGTTCATTTGATCCTCTATTGCCACTTTCCAACAACTAGTGTCCCTGAAAGCCATAGCTTCACTAAACGTCTTTGGATCCTCTTGTTCCACATGAAGAACAATGGATATTTTGTGAGTAACACTTGTTCTATCTCCTTCTACAAGGAACACTAAGGCTTGGGAGATCAACTCATTTCCCAAAACTCTTTTCTTTATGCATCCTTTGACTCCTTCGTGGTTCTATTGGAGCATCATAATGTCTTTTAGAACTTTCAGGAGTTTCCTTTTGTGGCATGGATTGCTTTTCAATGATAGGGTCAGAATGCTCAACGATATCTTTGCTAAGTTTATTTTTAAAAAAAAACTCAACATCTCTTGATTCTACAATCACATTAGATTGTAAGTCCAAGAACCTTTAAGCCTTAGAATTTTGAGCATATCCTACAAAAATGCTTTTGATTCATCGAGGTCCAAACTTGGTCCTCTTAGGATTCGGAACCCTATAGTAAGCCAAACACCCCCCCCCCCCACTTTGAGATAACCAAGGTTGGGTTTCCTACCTTTCCATATCTCATATGGGGATACTTTCCTTTTCTTAGATGGAATTTTATTGTGAATATGACAAGCGGTGAGTAAGGCTTCCCTCCACAAATTATTTGGCAATTTGGCACTTAGAAGCATAGAGTTAACCATCTCCTCAAAAGTACGATTCTTTCTTTCAGCCAAACCATTTTGTTGGGGAGTATAGGGAGCGGTTCTTTGATGAATAATATCAATTCTTCACAAAGATTATCAAACTCCTCGGCGAAGTATTCATCCCCTCTATCACTTATAAGAATTTTAATTTTTCTTTCTTTTTGGTTTTCAACCTCTAATTTATAACGTTTGAACACATCAAGTACTCCATCCTTACTCTTCAACACATACACATAAGTATATCTAGAATAATCATCTATGAAAGTTATAAAATATGGTTTGCCTCCTCTAGTTAGAATACCATTAAATTCACAAATGTCAGAATGCACCAAATCCAAAATTTGTGTATTCCTTTCAACCTTAGGAAAAGGTTTCTTAATGATTTTGGCTTGAGCACAAATTTCACATTTGTCCTTTTTAATATCATCTTTAATGGACAAGTAACCATTCTTGTGCATATATTGTAAAGATGAAAAACTTAAGTGTGTCAATCTAGCATGCCACAAAGAAGAAGGATCCACAAAGTAAACAGAAACATCATTTATTTCATTGATTCCATCAAGATTGAGTATGAACATGCCATCTTTAGTGTACCCCGTACCCACAAATATCCCATTATTAGAAAGTACAACATGAACAAACTCTAGAACGGGTTTAATACCATTCTTACAAAGTAGAAAAGCAGATACAAGATTCTTTCTAATCTCAGGAACATGAAATACATTATTCAAGGTTAACTTCTTTCCCAAAGTAAATTGAAGTTCTACGGTGCCTTGTCCAAGAACCTTGGCCTCATAATGGTTTCCTATTAGCACTTTCTTGTTAATGGACTTGGTGGTGGTCATATGCACCTCAGTCACCATACCAATTTGTAGGCCTTTGAGACTAGTGACCATAGCAACAGATTCTTGATTCTCCTTTTCAACCAAGGTAGCATTGGCTTGAGAGGCATCCCTTTTCAATTTCTTGACAAGATTACAATCCTTTATGTAGTGCCCTTTTTTTTTTACAGCCATAGCACTTACAATTGTTTTTCTTGTCATTCATATTTTTATTATTGTTACTTCCATCTAGTGTTTTCCTTTTGTTATTTTTCTTGTGCTTTTCATTCACATAGTTCCTAGTAGGATTGTTCGGAAAATCTGAGGCATCTCTTGTCCGAGTCTTCTCCTCAATTCGAAGATGTCTCATGATTTTCTCTACCGTAAAGTCTTCTTGCATGTGAAGAAGCTTCTTCCTGTAGTCATTCCAAGTGGAAGGAACTTTTGATATGATTGCTCCCATTTGAAAAGTCTCGGGTAGAACCACCTTTAAATCATGAAGTCTATTAACCAAGACTTGCAACTCATGCACTTGGTCAAGTATTAGGATTGAGTCTAACATTTTAAATTCTAAAATTTTTATAATCAGAAATTTATCAGTACCTTGCCTTTCAGTATTGTACTTGGTCTCTAGTGCCTTCCAAATTTCGTTGGGAGATGTTGATGGTTTTTGAGGGGGAACGGAAAATTAAAGACAAAAGAAACCTCAAATACTCACGATTGTCAGTCGTAGTACTTAAGGGTCGGTCCACAGGAAAAACGTGAAATTTATTGTCATTTTAAAACTAAATGATTAAATTTAACTAATTAAACTAAATGGAATTATTCAAGGTAATTTAATAACCTAATTCAACTAAACTCATTTAATCCTAATTCATTAAACATTGAAACTACCTAATTAACTAAAACCTAAACTAACCTTTATGTTAATTACCCAAATTAAACCAAACTAAACTGAAATTAAGCATGAATTTTTAGCAGAGTTAACTAATTAACATAATTCCAAAATTGATCCCAAATCGAACATGGTTTCAATTCACTACAATAGCCAAAACAGAACCTCAAAATGCAAGCAACAGGGGAAGGGGGAATGAACAGAACCTAAAACAAATCGAAGGACCAAAGCAAACAGAACATCAGCAAACTTCATCAGAATACCAAATCACTGAACCAGAACAATCCCAAATTGAAATCAAGGCCTGAATCCAGAATCGTTAATGCAACTAACATTCAGAACAGAGGAGCAACAGCAGGGGAAGAGGTAAGCAACATCGAAAGCAAGCAGAACGAACCAAAGGGAAGGGGCACGAAAACAAAATCGAAGCAAATGAAAGCAATATCAGGACAGAACGGGGCCTGAATTCACCATTCTCGACCCAAAAGCATCAATTACAACCCAAAATTTGAACTCAAAGTTAAATTTCTCGAAATTAACATTGAAAGCTTTTGCAAAATTTGAAACCCTGATCTAGAATTTCTGAAATTCGAAAACGAAACGGGAATTGAAAGCGAAAATTAAACGAACTGAACCTAAAACGAAATTAAACCTAATCTACTTCTAAAACTAACTCTACGCTACTCTACTTGACCTTCGAATGGCGTCCCTCAATCCCTTCTTATACTTGAACCCATCTCGACCTCGACTGTCGATTTGTGGTGTGTTGGACGGTGGTGAACGATGGAGATGAAGGTGAGGAAAGGGGGTGTACGTGGATGGTGAGGATGGAGGCCAGCAAAAGGGTGTACGTGGATGGTGGTTTCGGTTTTGGGGAAACCGTGGGTAGAGGGATGGTTTGGGGTTTCAGGGTTTGTTGTGCTGGAAGAGAGAGAACGGGTAGAGAGAGAAGGAGGAGATGAGGTGGATGGGCATGGCGAACGATGGTGGGTCGAGGGAGCAGCGTTCTGGGTTGAGGGTTTCTCTAGGTCTGGGTGGAATGTCGGGGCGAAGAAGGAAGAAGAAGAACGAGTAAGGGAAGGGGAGGGGGTTTTAAGTGGGCCGGTCCAGCTGAACCGGCCGGTCCGGTTCACTGGACCGGTTTGATTTTATTATTTTTCCTCATATCTGAACCGGTTTTCTTAGAATTTGGCCCGGTTCTTCAACCTCCAACATTTTCTCTATTTTTCTTGCTTTTTCTGCCATTTAAGCCCATTTTTCGCATTTATTCAAAATCTGCAAAAAAAAATAAAATCAATTAAAAACCTTAAAAATATTATTAAAACGAGCATAAAATTGGTGAAAAAGTACCTTAAAAATATCACATTTTTTGCTCAAACAAATACTCTCACACCAAGATTTTGCTCGTCCTCGAGTAAAATAAACTAAACTAAAAGAAAATGAAAATAAAAGAAAAGAAAATCCTAACTCACTGTCGTAGGAATCACGATTGCATTTAGCGTATGCAACAAACCCTTTAAACCCCTTGGACTCCCAAGTGGACGAGTGAGGTCTCGTGAGGGTTTCAAAGTGAAAATACCCACAAAATTATTCAAAAATAAAAGAAAATCTTTTTAATTTTTCTCAAAACTGATATGTACAAAACTCGGGAAACATATGCACAAATCCTAATCAGCTAAATCACCTAGGTACTCAGTTATTGACCTGTATATACATAGAATGTACATCAAAGCCGTTTACCCTCTAAATGACATCAAAACACTGATTTTCACCCCATTGTACATCAAGATTTTGAATCCATCCTAGTGTTTGTGTGCAAGTGTATCATCCCCAGGACTCAGATTTACCAGAACAGACTCAATCCCACTTAGCCAACACAACTACATTATTCTGATACTGACTTTGGAAGCAAGCTTTCCCAGTAGCAATATCGCCTCAAAGGGTAACACCCAGTAGCACGTGCCTCAAAGGGTCCCAGTGGCGCATGCCTCAAAGGAATACTTGTCAATCCAAATTTTATTCTTTTTCTTTATTTATAATACAATTTTTTTTCATTTTTTTTCAATTTTTTCCAAAGTAATCAAGCCATAGCTAATGGGAGAATCATTCATGGAAACCTAAGACCTAAAGATAATGATGAAAGGATAACAAGGACTGGATAACACAACCTTTAATGAACAACTGGGGCTTAGCATCAGGGCTTAGAATATCACATTCGAAGTTAAAGACTTATCATGCACATCCTATTTATATACAAACTAACAACTAAAGCACAAGGGATTCAAACTAATCAGAAAATATACAAATGTTCCCAAAAACAACAAAAATAATCAAAAAAATTTTGAAAAAAATGGGGCACCTCACTCCCACACCAAAACTTCACAATGCCCTCATTGGGAGAATCAAGGCGCTAAAAAGCAAGCACATAAACTATACAATCGTAAAACCTAATATATACAACTAAAGCACGACCCAAAAACATAAAATCAAAAATAAAATAAAACCAAAATGAAAATGAAAAACAAAACTAAAATAAAAGAACACACAAAAATGAAAAACAAACCACAACCCGAAAAACTAAAGAAAAGAAAACAAAAATCAAAATCAGAACAAAAATCAAAACAAATCCAAACACACACATATATTTACAAAAGCAAAACTAAACAAAAATCAAGGAGCTACTAAATTGTAAACTAAACAAAAAGAAATCTAAAACAAAATAAAGGAAAACAAAAATGAAACAAAAATGAAAAGAAAATGAAAAAGGTAAATAAAAATGAAAGTCAAATGAAATAAACAAAAATGAAATAAACAAAATAATGAAAATAAAATGAAATAAACAAAAATGAAATAAAAAGGAAAATCCTAATATATACAACTAAATACAAAAAGAAATAAAAGAAATAAAAGAAAAGAAAAGTGGAACGATCATACCAGGTTGGATACAGGTTGTACCCAAACTATAAAGTGTATGGAGCATCAGCCACTCCATATTAAGCTGAAAAAGTGCTATTCAAATCAAAATACATTAGAGCACGCAACAGCTTATCAAATTCAGAAGCCCAACTCTCAATAGCATAGGAACTATGAATCACAGGGAATTGGAACCAGATTGAGTACATCCATCTAATCAGGAAAGCACAGGTAAGGGCCCATTTCAACTTATCAAACAGCTGGGCCCACTCAGGAATGAAATGAATATACTCAAAAAACAACAAGTGGTGAAGTCATGGGCCTAGAAATTGGATCAGCATGAATGAACTGTCTAGGCAAAGCAAAGGGTTCAAAATCCACAAGTCCTTTAAGTTCACTATGCATATGAGTCTGGTCCAAACAAGGAATATCAAACACAAAAGTCTCAGACTCGACAAAAGTAGACTCGGGAGGGTCCAAAGATGCAAGAACAGAGGGAGAACTGCAGTATTCAAGAAGGAGGTCAGTTTGGACAGGATCGACAGAAAATGATTCATATTCAGCACGAAAATCCTCCTTCCGACTCATTTTAACATCAAACCCACAAAAAGATTCATATTCGATTTGCAAAATATTATCATCTGATTCAATTACAAGGTCAGGCATGATGGGATCAAAAGAGAATGATTCATATTCCAAATGAGAATTCATATCAAAACCTTCAGTAACATTAAGCTTATATGAAAAAGATTCATATCCTGCAGAAAGAATATCATCAAAGTCAAACATAGCGGGTGCAGTCACAATCACCTCCTCATGCAACTCCTGTGAAACATCTTTCGATTCATCCAAATCATGAAATTCTACTGCAGGTATGGTGCTAATTTCTAACTCACTATCAGAATCAGATTGTGCATTAGTGACATTTTCAAGTAAGCTAGTGCAGGGTGCAAGATCTGATGATAGAGACTTAGGGAAGTCACTGTCTTGTTCTAAACTAGGCAAACACATGTTTTCATTCAAATCAGGCCTAGTAGAATAAGAAGGTTCAGAAACATCACAGAGATCAATGTCAGGTTTAGGAAATCCAAAACTAGAATCAATCTCACTAGAAGTCTCCCTATTTTGATTAAAACATTGAGAATATTCAGCAATTCTCAATTTCATGGTCTCTAGAAATTGATCAGTCATATTATCCATTTTGATCATTTGATCAGTCATATCATCAATTTTCTTTTCAAGTCTTGCACAGGCAACACGATAAGGACACGTAGAAACATCATGAGAAGGACATTCACAATAATCACACAGCATAGGAGAATAATATGGGTCAGATGAGTTTAGAAAATGATCTAGGGGGAAGGATTAGCATAAAAAGCATACTCATCGGAAGTTGGGTATCCAGAAAACTGATTAGCTTGTTCAAACTCGTAAGTTTCCCAACCTAAATTTTCAAAGAAATCCCAAACTTCATCTTGAGTTTTAGATAACAATCCTACCAAACCCCCTAGGCACATGGACTCAACATGACCACGGAATTCAGAATTTAAACTCATATCTGAACCGGTTTGGTTTTATTATTTTTCCTCATATCTGAACCGGTTTGGTTTTATTATTTTTCCTCATATCTGAACCGTTTTTCTTAGAATTTGGCCCGGTTCTTCAACCTCCGACATTTTCTCTATTTTTCTTGCTTTTTCCGCCATTCAATCCCATTTTTTGCATCTATTCAAAATCTGCAAAATAAAATAAAATCAATTAAAAACCTTAAAAATATTATTAAAACGAGCATAAAATTGGTGAAAAAGTACCTTAAAAATATCACATTTTTGGCTCAAACAGGAGAAGAGATTGGCAAGCAGAGATCGTAAAGGCGATCTGACAATGTGTTGAGAATATACCCCGGCATACATACTCATCCTCTTGGCGCTTCTTCTTCAATTCTGCAGCCTTTGCCTTCTCTTCCAAAGTAGCGTCTTGAGAGGCTTTAGAAATAGTCTCCAAATTGGGGTTGAGAACATACGCGACATTCAAAGCTGTGAGTAGAAACATCATCTTGTCCTTCCAATGATTGAAGTTTGTGGCATGAAAACGATCCAATTTGACAAAGTCTTGGTTCAAGACTTTGAAAGATGCAGTGGATGAGGGATTATCCATAATAATACCTTAAAATTGTTGGAAATATAAGAAAAGATACAAACAATTTGTGGAGGAATTGCAAAGGCTTAAGGTGTGAATAACACTATCTTTAAGGCATTATTTGCCCTATCTCACAAAGATTGCTCTTGATTTCAGCAAAGACACCACCAAAATACAATAAGCCTTTTGTGAATTTTTTTGAAGAGCAAAATAAGAGAAATTCCCTTTGTTTCTTAGAATATATATACAGCAACTGTCAACCAATGTGTCTTAGCCGATTCTAACTGATAAAATTGGATAAGCACATTCGGTTTATGGCACATTCACTTCAAATAAAGGCAAAGACACAACACCACGGACCGTGGTGTGTACCACGATCCAACCGTGGTGACTTCTGGCTCAAAAAACAAAATTTATCTTTCGGCACCTGTTTTCTGATCAAAAAACACGTGCCACAAGGAATCGAACCTACGACCAGCATGCGTCCAAAGAGACTAGCATACACTTTGTGACCATGCATGCTATTTACATTATCTAATATTCTCGTTATGCACAAGGGCCATGATTAAGACAAAGTCTAATCAAGCCATACTTTGACCCAAATGTGAAACACTTATTTGATGCCCATTTATCCAAATCACTTTTTTGTTATATCTCATGAATACAAACTATCCAACAATTAGGTTCCCATTTTTTCCTGATTTAATCAACACCCGAATTCCCTTGCCCTTTTTTCCCCCTTCTACCTTCTACTTTCTTTCTTTTTGGGGGGGGGGGGGGTTAGAATTTACTGATACTGCAAATAACAGAGGCACGTGGAAGACGTTCAGTACAGTTCACGTAGAATTTTCCATGTATGCTATGTTATCTAAATAGAACCAGAAGGGATATGGTATGGACAGAAAACTGTGGTGAGGAATGCATCAAATGACTCGCATCAGGCGATAGAAATATCATTTATGCTTAATCACTTATGAAGTCACTATTCTTCTTCTTCTTCCTCCAACAATAAGAGGATGAGTGCCGACATAGTCAATGCATCAATGATCAAGATATGAAACAAGCTGATAATCAGGCCTCTCGCAAATTGAAATGTGATAACTTCCAAGTTCTCAGCTATTACGATTTTGGGGAAAGTTTAAATTCCTAACCAAGCATATGCCTTAAAAGTGCATAAGCTACACCAAAATCCTTAACAGTAGCTTCCCACACCTGCTTACGAAGAATTCACAACGTCTACCCCTTTCTGCATTTTCCATGTGTGTTTTGCTTAGCACATTCCCCAGTCAAGACGCAAATCTAGCTCACCGGGCTGACAAATTAGAAACCTAAGTTCCTCACAGTGGTCCACACTCTTGGTAACAATGTATTTGACGTATTCAAATAAAAGAAATATTTTGAAATGCATTAGTCAGACAGTCCGTGACACAGAGACGAAAGGGCAAGTGGACAGGCTGGGACAAGCAAAAACAAGTCCAACAGACAGACATGGCTGAGGCTTACTTATTAAGCAGCGGGTTTGTTCCTCTGATTCTCAAAGGAATGACTTATCAAGCAGCATGTTTGGACAAGCAAAAACACCGAGAACTTGCAAAACATAACTGCTAGCCTTCCATTTGCAAGCCTTTAGCTGAGACGCTCAAAGGAATGAACATGGCTGCAACCTTGCTGGACAATATGCAATTAACATATATGCATTGATCTTGAAACAAAGCATGCGTATGCTGATGTTGCTTACTGATTTGCGTATGATACTAAAACTGAAACCTACACTAAAGACACATTTAGACCCCAAGATTTGTGAGAAAAGAAGCACCAATCAGAACAAACTAAAGATGACAAAGCCTGATACCTCACATCAGTGATTATGGTCAATAAATTCCAGCACAAGAGAGCGATTCAAGACCGCAAAAACTGAGTTAACAGTGAATAAACATCGTTTGACTAAGAAATGAGAATACAATTTGTAAAACCTTAGACGAAAGACAAGTCAGACAAGTACCCAGTCACTTCAATTTCTACCCAGTCACTTCAATTTCCAGAACTAGGACCCAAAGAAAAAAGGTATAAAGGAGATCTTCCCAAAACAGTATTCTTTTATTAAATGCATTAGATATTTGTACACGGTTTATAAATTCACAATACACATATGACATAAACTCATAAAACACTTAGACAAGATGAAAATTTCCCCATCATTTTTTACTGCTTTTTACAGCTCAATTACTCTTTACGCATTCCTACAGTATAAACTTGCAATAGACATACAACGGACAGCACACTTGAAAGTACATCTTACCCGATATCTGCAGCCTCTCTCTCTTCACAACCAGATATACAGGCCATCTAAACTCATGCCTACACTGCTAGAGTTGCTACTTTCGCTACAGCTCCATCTTTAACCTTCTCAGAGAAGGCAGGACTTCCATTCTCCGCATTACGAATCTGTTACATTCTCCACTACAGATATAACCACATCTTCACATTTCTTATCGAGCTCATTGCTTCTTGTTGCCACCTCCTCCATCATCCCCTCTTCAACTGTGGAAGCTGCACGCTTGACTTCTTTAACCTTTTCAACCAGATCACAATTCTTCTCTTCCGCTTCTTTAATTAGCCTTAGAAGGTTAGCTTTTTTGATCAGGAGAGCTTCTATCTTTCCACCAACCTTCCCTAGCTTCTTCTTTAATTTCGCAAGATCCATGACCTTCCTATCTTCCTCATCTTTTCCTTCCTTTTTCTTTTTCTTCTGCTCTTCGCCATCAATTTCCTTTGATTCTTTCTCACTTGCAATGTCCCTAGAAATGCTTTCATCTTTACATTTCCTATCATCCTTCAGTTTTTTCTTTTCTTTTCTCTTCTTTCTCTTCTTCTCTTCCTCCTCCTCTGTAGCTTCAGCTGATTCATCATCTTTGTGATCCTCACCATTGTGTTTCTTGACTTTCTTCTTTCGCTTCTTCCGGTCCTCCTCACCGCTTTTCTCCGGCTCTTCCTCACTATTTATCTCCCTTGAAGCAGTTTCATCCTTGCATTTCTTATCATCCGTCTGTTTTTTTATGCCTTTCTTCTTCTTCTTCTTTTCCTTCCCCTCATTTGTGTCACTGCTGTCCTGATTGTTATCTTTTATCTGTTTCTTTTTCTTGTCCCCATCACTTCCCTCTGGCTTTTCCTCACCTTTTATCTTCCTTAAAGTTATTTCATCCTCGCATTTCGTATAAGCCTCCAACTCCTTACCTTTCTTCTCTTCCTTTTTCTTTTCCTCCTCTGTTGCATTGTTGTGATCTTCGCCATGGTGCTTCTTTTGTTTCTTCTTGTTCTTTTTCTGGTTCTCCTTGTCACTTTTCTTTGGTTCTTCCTTGCTTTTCAGCTCCCTTGAGGTGACAACAGCATTGTTTTTGCTATCATCCTTCCACTTTTCCTTGTCTTTCCTCTTCTTCTTTTTCTTTCCCTCATCCTCCTCAGTTAATTCAGTTGAGTCACCCTCACTCGTGTGCTTCTTTTCTTTCTCCATTTTCTTTTTTCCCTCTGCCTTCTCTTTTTCCACAGCTTCTTCAGATTCTCCCTTGAAGTCATCCTCATCCTCATTCTTCTTCTCACCTTTCTTCTTTGTCGTCTTCTTTTCTTTTTTCTCTTCTTCCTTAGATTCTTCATCTTTCCTGTTCTTCACTTTCTGCTTCTTCTTATCTTCCTTTCTTATTTCCTCCACTTCCCCATCTGACCCCTTCTGTACCCCGTCCTTATTCCCCTTCTTCCCAGTGCCTTCACCTTTGTGCTTCTTGTCTTTCTTTTTCCCCTTTGTTTCACTTTCCTCAGTCTCCTCTGACCCTTCCTCACTATTCTTTTTCTGTTCTTTCTTCCCTTTTTCCTTCTTCTGATCCTCCTTTTTCTTCTTCTCTCCTTTCTTGTCGTTTGCATAGCCCGATCCATCCTCTGACTCTGTCTCTGTCTCTATCTCTACGTCATTTTTATCTTTCTTTTTCTTCTTTTTCTCTTCATGTTTGTCTTTCTCCTTCTCCGATCCTTCCAATAATTCTTCTTCTTTACCATCCTCAAATTTTACAGCCTTTTGCTTCTTCTCCCATTTATCTTTCTCGTCCTTGTCTTTTACCTGCTGTTTTCCATCTTCAGACTCATCTTCTAGTTCATCCTCATCTTTGTGCTTCACTTCTTTCTTTTTCTTCACTTCATCTCCTTTCTTTTGATTCGCTGTTTCCAGTTCTTCCACAGATACTACTTTTTTGGCCTCTAACTCTGGAGCCTTCTGCTTATTCTCATTGTTTTTTTCTGCAGCTTTTCTATCTTTCTCACTCTTTTCTGTCTCTTTTTGCTCAAAATAATCATCATTCTCATTCTTTTGAACATCTTTTCTTTCTCCTAATTCCTGTCTGCTTTCAATACTCTTTTCTTCTTTCCTCTCTTCCTCTAAAATATTTATTTTGGGATCATTTTCTTTAACTTTTTCTTTCTCTGCATCGTTAATAGCTTCATTGCAGTGCAGGTTTTCTCTCACCACCATAATAAAGTCAGAATCCTCCCCCATTTGGATTTCCTGCGAAAGCAAACATTTGCTAGAATATCAAACAATGAAAGTAACAACCAAAACTACAAATTTAAATCTCATGATTACTGGTGCAATCACGATGACAAGTCCCCTTCTATCAGGTGTGATTCAGCAGTACTGCACTAGAAAGGTACAGGTGTTCTCATCTCAAAAACAACATCAAAGATAACGAACTTGCTTGCAGTACAAGATCTAACTGATAGCTACATGCAAGGTAACATAAATTAGCAGCATATGCAAATTGGAAACTCAATAACACAATAAGGAAATAATAACTACTAGCAGAATCAAGTAATAATGAGGGCAAGGATCAAGCAACCATTGAGCAGCCTCGCTATACCGGAACCAACGTACATTACAGGTCACATTAAGAAAAAGAGTTATTACAGTCATCACACATAATCTGGGAGCAAGCATGTGTCTGATATGAGAAGGATCTATTCACTATTTCCCAGGTGTAATGCCATCTCAGGTAAACACAACGACGACGACAAAGCCTCATCATAAAGGTCCGTGTGCAGCTTTTAGCAGGAACCCCTACTGGTGAAGACTAGAAGACATGAGTCGTTCCAAAAAACTGGCATAAGCAAAAGCCAACAAAAAAAAAAAAGGTAATAGAAGAGAAGAACGAAAAAGTAACAATAACGTAATCAACTTTTGAATTGCAGAAGAATAACAATACGAAGTATCCAGTGCATCAGCTGGAAACTATCAGACGAAAAATTCAAAAGACAAGACAGGCAAACAAGATGTCTGATACAGGCTAAACATAGCATCAGAGACATAATTACCATTTTCTTCATTGTTCCTTTTAATTTTATAACCTAAAGTTAAGTGTGAGCTGGCAAGTTAGTTATGTTGGTGGGAAATGTGGAGCATGCACCAGCCATATCACATGTACCCTGGGCATCGAAATGGAAATGAAGAGAATTTTCCCAACTTCCTCTTAGCACTCCCTCTCTCCAATCTCCCTCTCTATTCTGTTAATTTCCTCCATTGCTGGTTGTAGCGATTTATCGAGTTCCCTAAACCCGAAAACTGGATGACTTCCTTGAATCGTTATCATTGGTATCAGAGCATCTCGGTTACTGGACCTTTAGCACACCGGCTCAAACTCCACAAAAGATGGCCATGGAAGAAGCAGTGAAGGCTCTCATGGAAGAACAACGAAAATGGATTCAACAACAAATTACTGAACACAATCAGAGAATAGAGGTCCACCAGCAGCAATTGATGACTCAATTGTTAAGCCAATTGCGAATCCAGGATGAGAAAATTCAACACAACATTGGACATGGCCATGAAATTGGAGTGAAAAACAATCTGCACTTCAACCCGAAGATCGAGTTCCCCACCTTCGATGGAACAGACCATAAAGGATGGGTCAAGAAATGCACCCATTATTTTTCTGTGTCGAATTAATGATGAACAGAAGGTGGATCTCGCAGCTTTACACCTTAAGGGGCTAGCTGAGGTATGGTTTAGTAGCTACGTGACGGGGAGAAAGAACATCATATGGGAAGAGTTCATTGTGGATGTTTGCTCTAGATTCAGGGATGCTCTAGGCAGCAAGGAAGTCGAAGATTTTAATTGACTACTGGGACCCTGGAGGAGTACTTGACCAGATTTGAAGAACTCAGGGCCCTTTTACTGATGAGAAATCTAACAATGCCTGAATCTTATTTTCTGGAAAGCTTTGTTGGGGGTTTGAAACCCATAATTAAATCGTTTATGAGAAAATTTAAGCCCCAAAACTTATATACGGCCATGGAGATTGCTAGATTGCAAGAGGACAACATTCATGCCCTTAAAACACCTCCTGATAGAGGACCCAAACCAAGTGGCATGTACAATTCTAAACCCTTGTTACCCACACCAAATTTTGCTAACAAGACCAACATGCTTCCTGGAACTAATTCTAAGGGGGTGAATACCTCTTCCAATTGGCAGAAGCCTACTAAATTTATCCTTGCTGCTGTGAGGGCTGAAAAGATGGCCAAGGGTCTGTGTTATTATTGTGATCAACCCTTTGACAAAGGGCATAAGTGTGGGAGCAAAACTACCCAAGTCTTCCTTGTTGAAGTGCCAGGAGAAGATGAGCAAGACATTGAGGATACACATGTTCTCTGGGGAGATAGACTTTGATTCAGGGGAAATGGAACCACAAATATCCATGAATGCTATGAATGGAGTCTCGGGCTTTCACAACATGAGGATAAATGGACATGTGGAGAAAAAGACAGTACATATCCTCATAGACTCAGGGAGCACCCACAATTTTTTGGATGTCAATCTAACTGGGGGTGTAAAATGGAGCTCATATCCCTGCAGGCAGTTACCATAGGTGATGGTTATCAAAAACAGTGTCAATACATATGCAGAGACTTCACTTGGCAAATGCATGGTAATAACTTTGTGTTAGATGTCCTACTGATTCCTTTAGGGGGTTGTGATCTAGTCCTGGGCATTCAATGGTTAGCTACATTGGAAACCGTTAAGTGGAAATTCAAGAATTCGAAAATGGAGTTCCACCTTGGGGGCAGAAACTATATCCTGAGGGGCTTGAAGCCTGAGAAAGTCCACATGATAACAAAGGAGCAACTACCTAAAGCTCTTATGAACGCAGAACACCTCTGTATGCTACAATTGGCTACTAGCACACCCATTTGTTGTGATACTATGGAAACTACGGAAGCCACACAAACTGCCCCAATGCCCACTGAGCTACAGACCTTGCTTGACCAGTACCAGGACATCTTCTAAGAACCCCAAGTGTTACCCCCCTCTAGGGGTTATTTTGACCACAGAACACCCTTAAAGGAAGGGACATCACCCATCAACATCAGACCATACCGGTATCCCTTTAAGCACAAGGACATTATTGAACAGATAGTGCAAGAAATGTTAGATAAAGGGGTGATTCAGCTCAGCTCTAGCTCTGTTGCCTCTCTAGTGGTCATGGTAGGTAAGAAAGATTGTTCTTGGAGACTTTGTGTTGACTATAGGGAGTTAAACAAGCATACCATAAAGGACAAATTCCCTATCCCTATTATAGAGGAGTTGATTAATGAGCTTGCTGGGTCTGCAATTTACACCTAACAAGACCTGAGGTCAGGGTAGCATCAGGTCAGGCTCCATGAGGAAGATGTGATCAAAACTGCCTTTAAGACTCACTCAGGGCATTTTGAATTCTTAGTTATGCCATTTGGTTTAACTAATGTCCCAGCTACATTTCAAAGCCTTATGAACTTTGTATTCAAAGAATATTTAAGGAAATTCGTCTTGGTTTTCTTTGATGACGTACTAATTTACAGTCCTTGTTGGGATTCTCACATCATTCACTTGCAAAAGGTACTACAGACCATGAGAGAGCATGCTTTGTATGCCAAGCTCAGCAAATGTCACTTTGGTATCCCTAGGGTCAAGTACCTAGGACCCTACATTTCAGGCAATGGCGTAGAAACTGACCCCAAAAAGATTGATACAATCTTGCAGTGGCCAATACCAAAGAATCAAAAGGAACTCAGAAGCTTTCTTGGCCTCACAGGCTATTACGGAAGATTTATAAAGGGATATGCACACATTTGCAGACCATTAACAAACCTATTGAAGAAAGATGGGTTAGCTGGCAAGCAGAAGCAGCCACAGCCTTCCATACACTCAAAACAGCTATGTCCACCACTCCAGTTTTGGCTCTCCTTGATTTCATCTTGCCCTTTGAAATAGAGACAGATGCCTCCAGTTCTGGCATTGGAGCAATCCCACAGCAAAACAAGCACACCATAGCCTTTATCAGCAAGATGCTAGGCCCCAAATGGGCAACCTTATCAGTCTAGAGAAAGAATTGCTAGCCATTGTATTTGCTATTCAGAAGTGCACCCAATGTCTCATGGGAAGGTCTTTTATCAACAAGACAGATCAAAAGAGCCTGAAGCACCTTTTGGGATAGAAAATTTCCACTCCATTCCAATAGTTTTGGCTCTCCAAATTAATGGGGTTTGATTATGAGATTCACTACAAATGTGGGACAGACAATGTAGTTGCAGATGCTTTATCTGGGGTCTCAGGTTCTGAAATTTTGCTGTTGGCCCTATCTACAATCCAATCTGATCTACTGTCCCTCATTGAAAGGACGTGGCAGACTGACCCCACATTGCAACTAATAATCCAACAGAAGCAGCTTACCCCTGCTGCTTTTGCTAAATATCAATTACACAATGATCAGTTGAGGAGGAATGACAAACTAGTGGTGGAAAATGACCCCAATCTAAGGATTAAACTACTACAATGAATGCACACCTCTCCCACAGCGGGTCACTCAGGAAGGGATGCGACATTGAAGAGATTAAAACAGATGTTCTATTAGAAAGGGATGAACAAAGAAGTTCAGCGGTTCATCAGCCAATGTACTACATGCCAAGCTTGCAAATACGACACCTTAGCCCACCCTGGCTTACTCCAACCTCTGCCTATTCCCGAAGAGGTTTGGGTTGACATTTCTATGGATTTCATAGAAGGGCTGCCTAAGTCACAAGGAAAGGAAGTCATTTGGGTTGTAGTGGATAGGCTAAGCAAGTATGCTCACTTTATAGCCCTTTTCCACAATTTCACCCCTATTCGGATGTGGCTCAAGCTTACTTAGACAATATCTTCAAATTACATGGGATACCACACAGCATAGTCAGTGATAGAGATGCCATTTTCATCTGCTCCTTTTGGCAAGCCCTCTTCTCTGTGTTGGGAGTAGGCTTATTGCTATCTTCAGCCTACCATCCCCAAACCGATGGCCAGACTGAAGTGTTAAACAGGTGCCTAGAGACATACTTGAGATGTATGTGCATTCAGAACCCAAAGGGTGGGCAAAATGGCTTGCTTTAATTGAATGGTGGTATAATACCACTTACCATTCAGCATCCCAGATGCCTCCCTACGAAGTTGTCTATAACCAGCCCCTCCTCTACATTTACCTTATTTACCAGGCAAGTCACCCCATCCCACAATGGACAGATCAATGCAAAAATGAGAGCTAATGATCAATCTCCTCAAGAAGAATGTGGCACAGGCTCAGCACAGACTGGCTGACAAGAGCAGATTTGATCAAGTGTTTCAACCTGGAGACTGGGTTTGGCCTAAATTACAAGCCTATATACAGTCTGGTGTCCAGCACAGAAGCAATACCAAACTTGGCCCCAAATATTTTGGCCCCTTCCAGAATATTGACCGAGTGGTGCAGGTTGCTTACAAGCTCAATCTGCCTGCTTCAGCTCAAATTCACCCCACTGTGCATGTTTCTCGACTGAAACAATTCAGGGGCCAGTTACCACAGCTACCATATATACCATATATTCCAGAGTGGCTTCAAGGGAGTAACACTGAGTTGCCCAAGGTCCCTGTCAAGATATTGGCTAGGAGGCAGGTCAAGAGGCAAAACCGAGCTGCTGTCCAATTTCTGGTCCAATGGCAGGGTTTTTCTGCAGATCAAGCGACAACGATCAAGCGACGTGGGAATTTGTTGATGCTTTTACAGAAAAATATCCACAGTTTCAGCCTTTAGGACAAGGCTCTCAAAGTGGGGGAAGTTTTTTTTTTTTTTTTGGTAAGTAGAAGTGGGGGAAGTATTGATATAGGCTAAACATAGCATCAGAGACATAATTACCATTTTCTTTATTTTTCCTTTTAATTTTGTAACTGAAAGTTAAGTGTGAGCTGGCAAGTTAGTTATGTTGGCAGGAAATGTGGAGCATGCACCAACCATATCACATGTAGCCATATCACATGTACCCTGGGCATCGAAATGGAAATGTATCACTCTCTCTCTCCTCTCTCTCTCTAATCTGTTAGTTTCCTCCATTGCTGGTTGTAGCGATTTATCGAGTTCCCTGAACCCGAAAAATGGGTGACTTCCTTGAATCGTTGTCAATTTCTGATGACCTCATAATATCAGAAGAAAAAAAAAAGATAATATTCTTTGGTTGATCTGGCAAGACGCAAACAAGGGATTAAAAAATGCCACAAATTGACCCATAGGAATTGTAGAGATCAATCAATCGAAAACATGGGATGTTCCAATTCCAAGCTGGGGAAAACAAAATACAAGATATGATTGGTTGGCAGTGTACAAGTTGGCAATTCCTAAGCAAGTTTGATTTCCAAAGAGAGTAAAAGATTTATACACCCCGGAGGTTGGCACATCTTGGAATGTTTCACTTCCTTACTCCTAAGCAAATTAAAGTTAGTTATTCCAAACAGTTCCTCGGAGGAAATGAAACCATGGAAAGAACTTGACCCATGTGAACCAAATGGCAGACATTGTTCACAACACATCAAAGAAGTCTCTTTAGTCAGAGATTACAAATTACTAACAATGTATGCAGGAATACAAATATGCACTCTGAATGGAATAGCTTATCCTAGCTAGTGCAAAGAGGCAAAGTACCCGCTGAGGCAGATGCATACACAATTTTTGCTGTATAAAGGCAAGAATTGATCATTTCTAACACATAAATTAGGCCTACTTCTACAAAATTAACGGTCGTGTGAGCACAAATGAAGAGAAAGTCAACATCATTAGAAAAATCAAATTCCCCATTGCACGGATAATCAATCTGCGCAGGTTTTCTAAAACTGACGCAGAGAAAGTAAGCAAACCACCACCACCACCCCCCCAAAGGAAAAAGCAGCACCCAAGAAAAGGCCTGCATTTTGTAAAAAGCAAAAATCGATGTTTTTGACATCTTTTTTGATCATTCTCTTTACTCTTAAATCAAAACCTGTGACTCTATTGGCACAGGTATTCACAGTTGGTGATGGCGTTCTTACAACCTATCTTAATTTGTCAAACACAATCCATAAATAAAATCGAAAGTAATGATCGTAATGAAAGACTACCTTTGAATAAACAATTTCAGCTCAACTTTAGCATCTCAGTGATTAAACAGACCATCAAAATCCAAAAATCTACAAGCAATGCAGATAAAAGATAGAGGAGAATTAGAAATGAAATCAAAACCTTTCTTGATTTCGCCTTCAATCAATGTCCTTGGCTGCTTGGCTTTGACTGAAATCGAGAGAGATATAGAACAGGAATCGGGAGGAGAGAGAAATAAAGGTGAGACGATTTAGAGGGAGAAATCGAGTAACATCCATATCTCACGGGGGCCATTTATGTATATTCATTTACAATGGGGAGGTTCTGTCTCACCGTGAGTAGCACCGTTCCAGCTTCACTGCCCCACGGGATTGGACTTCTGGAATATACATATAATATAAACGTGGCGTGCCTGATACTGCTACTGTCAACAAAACTAGGTGCGCGCTGGAAGGGTAGAGCACTATTTCCCTGCGTACGGGTTTGTAGCGTTTGCCTCATGCGCTGGACGCAGCCAGCACGGCAGTCGACAGTCGACACCGTCTACCAGTTGTTTGCATTCTTTTTTTCTTACCAGAGGGGCGCAAATTTTATTTTATTTTTTTTGTATAACCCCCTCACTATAATTGTGTTCTAAGGTCACATTCTTTTTTACAATTGAGTGGATTTAACCTACTTCATAGTAACTTACAACTTTTTTTCTTCTTACAGTTGTTTGCATCCTTAACATAATCCTCACAGTTTCTTATATCGTCTTCTATCTCCTTATATCTTCTTATATCTTTCTATATATTTTGGTATAACATTCAATAAGTCATTTATTTTTTTCTTGTAATTATAGAAATATGTATATATTTTCTTTATTATACTATCATGAAAAAATTTTATATATTTTTATGAACACAATATTTATATAAACACAAAAACAAAATTTAACGATGTGAACTGTATTTGAGTTTCGACGTGGCATTATGATTGTCTTCGGTAATAGAGGTTGAAGTAGAGGTTAGTGGTTTGTATTAGTCAAAATATTATGGACCACTAGTTAAAAGTGTTCTGTAAAGTAGTGGATAAGGAAGTGTTTACATGTTTATGTAGTGTTTTTCAAAAGCTAATGAAAATAGCTTTTAAGAATCTTTACTTGTGGTTGCACTGCAAATTACAAAATTCTTCTTTTTATTTACAAAACATCTTTATTTATTGTGCCTTTTTTAGTCATTTTACATAAATATGCTACTTCAACAATTACATTTACCAAATGCATTCATTTAAATCGCTAGTTAGACAATTAACCACTAACCACTACTGGGTCACAACTAATCGCTAATAAAACCGCTAACAGCTAGTAAAACAGCTAATTATTACTAAAACAGCTAATTTTACCGAATACACCATAAATGTCATTGTAGATAAAATAAGTTAACGTGCTTTTAAAATTATAACACAAAAGTTGCATTCATGCTTGATTTTGAATCATATATGAAAATTTTTATTTTTTGTTTTAATTTGTTTATGGGAATGTCAAACTAATGCTAATACAAAAAACCACCTCAAGTGTAGAATATATTGCTTGGAAAAATTTGAGGGTTAAAATTATTTTATTATTGTTTAATTGACTTGTTTAAAGGTTCAGTTTCATTGATTACATTAATATTATTTTTTCTCATCCAAAACGTGAATTGTAAAAAAACAAATTTTGTTTCAACAATATTAACAAATAATTTGTTTACAGATGGTATGAAATTTATTTCATCAATAGTACAGATATATTACACATTATTTTACCAAATCATACATTAAACACTAACAATTATGTATACATATCTAAAAATTATACTATACAATATTTCAATAATTCAACTTCTTACATACATCCTCACACCTTCTTACAGCCTCTTACAGCTTCTTAAAACTCTTTGAATCTTCTTATAGTTTGTCATACCTTATTTACAATTCTTCCAACATCTTACAATGTTTTACAACACCTTATATTTTCTTACAGCTTACAATTGCATCTTATCGTAAAAAAGAATAAAGCCTAAGTCAACATATTAATCGGTCAAATTTTAGCCTTTGAAAATCTTTTATCTTTTAGAAGCTGTCAATATTATTTTATGCCAGCATACAATAATTCACTAACCTCATAGCTAAATTTACTTAACACAATTTCTCTAATAGCTAAATCACAACATTTACCTGTACTTAAGCAATTATCTATTACCTAAATAGCTATTTGACACCAAAACAGTAACTTTGCCCAGGCGTATAGGCGTATACAATCCCAACCCTGAAGACTCCCCATCCCTACTTTTTATGTCCCCAACCTCCCCATCCTCCACAGT